>CM055978.1:32637500-32802500 GCA_029531755.1 Holothuria leucospilota
AGGGGATTTTAATTTCGTTTTCAATCTGGATCTGGATAAAAAAGGGGGTGTTAGAAGAACCAATTTTAATGCTAGGTCTGACTGTCTCAAACTCATGGCTACGCATGATCTCATTGACATCTGGAGGGAAAGGAACCCCTTATCTAAACATTTTACCTGGAACTCAAGTATAGCTGATATTCATTGTAGATTGGATTTCTTTATCATTTCACGTCATCTTTCTTTTAAAGTTTCTGACAGTTACTTTCAACCCACTCTCCAATCTGACCATTGTATGATTGTTTTATGTTGTGATCCCACTGACATGCCTAGGGGGAAGGGATATTGGAAATTTAATAGTTCACTTCTTTCCGACTCTGATTATGTTAACTCAATTAATCTGCTAATTGATTCTTTTAAGCATGATCCACTTATTGTGAATTTGAATCCCTTGCTTTTATGGGAAAATTTAAAATTTAAGATACATGAGAAAACCATTTTGTATAGTAAGCAAAAAGCTACTTATCTTCGTAATTACGAGCGTACTCTTATTTCCCGCATTTGTAAGCTTGAATCAGATAATTTTAGCGAGTCTGCTTGTCAAAGGGATCTGGATGATGCTCGTGATAAATTACATATTCTTTGTAAGCATAAGATAGAAGGTATCATGGTTAGATCCAGGGCCAGATGGGTTGAAGAAGGGGAGTCTAATTCAAAGTATTTCTTGAACCTCGAAAGGCGCAATAGGCGTATGTCTACTATTTATAAAGTTTTAAATAATGACGGTCTCCTCTTGGACGATCCTAATCAAATCTTAAATGAAATTCGATCCTTCTTTAGTTCACTGTACTGTTCTCGTCCATGTAGTTCAACATCCTATTTTGACCGTCTCCCTGACCCCCATTCTGAAATAGATCTCTCTATCTGTGATGGTTATCTTTCAGAGGAGGAATGTAGAATTGCCCTCTTTTCAATTGCAAATGGTAAATCACCCGGAAGTGACGGGTTTTCTACGGATTTTTACAAATATTTTTGGCCCACAATTAAAACTTTTGTTGTCTCTTCGCTGAACCATGCTTTTGATAATCGTAAGCTATCTGATGAACAAGGTCGTAGTATTATAACATTAATTTTGAAGCAAGGAAAAGACCCGTCATTGTTAAATAATTATAGGCCTATCTCACTTTTAAACACAGATTACAAGATTGCTGCAAAGGCTTTAGCTACACGTTTAAAGGGCATTTTAAGTAATCTTATTAATAGTAATCAGACAGGCTTTCTTCAGAATCGGTTTATTGGTGAAAATATCCGCTTTGTTTTAGATTTGGTCGATTATACTAATCTTAAAAATATCCCAGGTTTTATTTTCTTCATTGATTTTGAAAAGGCATTTGACTCTATTGACTGGAACTTCATCCACAAAACCCTTGATTATTTTAATTTTGGGGATGGCTTTAAGAACTGGATTCGAACTTTTTATAACGTCTGTTCTGCTTGTGTATGCAATAATGGTTTTACCTCTGGTTTTTTTTTTATATAAGGAGAGGTGTCCGGCAAGGGTGCCCCTTAAGCCCTTACTTATTTATCCTTTGTAGTGAAGTTTTAGCTAGGCATGTATTCGTTAATCATAAATTTAAGAGTATTAATATCTTGAATAGGGAAATTAAGATCCTCCAATACGCTGATGACACTGCCCTCTTTACCGAGGGCAGTCGGGAATCTATCTCAGAAATGCTGAATATTTTGCATGATTTCGAGCATGCTTCTGGACTTAAGATAATCTGGGCAAATCTCATTTGTTTCCTCTAGGTCCTTTTATTTCGAACAATCCCGCCTTCCTTCCTGAAATCGGTATTACTCTTTCCCCTGGTCCAATTAAGTTTCTTGGGATTACCTTTAATCATAACGGTGATGATCTTTTTAGGTTAAATTACCTTCAGAAACTTTCTAGGCTTAAAAATATTCTGAATGCCTGGTCGATAAGAGATTTGACCCCTATAGGTAAGAATGTAATTGTAAAATCCTTTGCACTTTCGCAGTTGGTCTTTCTATTCCAAGTTTTGCCTGACCCACCTGATTCCTTCATTTAAGATATTCAGGGTTGCATTTTTGATTTTATTTGGTCTGGAAACCCAGACAAGGTTAAGAGAAACACTATGTATAACTCTTTTGAAAATGGAGGTTTGAAAGTTACCCATGTTAAAAGTTTCATTTCCGCTCTTAAAATTACTTGGGTCAAAAGGTAAAGGGATGACTGTAATGGAATCTGGAAATTGTTTTTCGATCACTATCTGGGTAATTATGGGGGCAAGTTTCTATTTGACTGTAATTTTACAAGTGGCGATTTGAGTTGTATTAAAGATATCTTTATAAGGAATGTTTGCAACGCTTGGGGTGCGATGAATTTTCATTGCCCTCAAGATAATTTTGGTACACAAATTTTGTGGAACAATAGTCATATCAAAGTCAACAAGGCGATTATTTTTTACGAAAAGTTGTTTGAGGCGGGGGTGATTTATGTGAAGGATGTTTTTAGGAATAATAACTCACCTTTAACTTTTCAGTCCTTTTGCGATCAGTTTCATGTGAATAGGTTCCCCTTTACAGATTAATTTGGGCTAATCGCGGCAATCCCTAAGAAATGGAAGAGTAATTTATTTGTAGAGGGTGGTGACAATGTAGATGAGGATAATGTCAGAACTCTCAGCTCAAAGTTAGCTTATTCTAAACTGATTTCTAGTGTTGTGCTTCCCCCAAGATCTTTAGATAAATGGAACTTGGAATTTAATTTTACGGATGATGAGTGGAGGGTAATTTTTAAAATCCCTTCGTTGACGTTATCAGAAACTAAAATAATCTATTTTCAGTTTCGATTTCTCCACAGGGTTCTGGGTACAAACAAACTTTTATTTTTAATGAAAAAAGTAAATAGCCCTTTGTGTAACTTTTGTAATGCTGAAGTCGAAACGTTAGATCACTTATTTTGGAGTTGCCCTTTTACATCAACGTTTCTCTTAGATACAGAGCAATTTCTTTTCGGACGGCAGTTTATTCTCTCAAAGAAGGATTTCTTTTTCGGTTACAATTTACTTATCGATCATCCATTGAATTTTATTATTTTTCACTGTAAATATTATCTTTTCAGCTGTCGACTCCAAAACGTTAAGCCTAATGTTTTTCAGTTCTACAAAAAATTGAATTTTGTTCTAAAGGTTGAACATCATATTTGTTCTAAAAGGAGTACTCCAAGGAAACGTGCTACAAAGTATAACGAAATCTGTAATTGCCTTTCATACAGACTTAATTTGGAATGTCAATAAGATCTTTGTCTTTTACTTCATTCCTATATTGACAATGTTTTTGTATGTATATAGCCGAAAGTTTATAAGATTTTGATTTCGCTAGAAATAAAAGATGGAAATAATAATAATAATAATAACAATAATAATAATAATAATAATAATAATAATAATAATAATAATAATAATAATAATAATAATAATAATAATAATAATAATAATAATAATAATAATAATAATAATAATAATAATAATAAATAATAATAATAATAATAATAATAATATAATAATAATAATAATAATAATAATAATAATAATAATAATAATAATAATAATAATAATAATAATAATAATAATAATAATAATAATAATAATAATAATAATAATAATAATAATAATAATAATAATAATAATAATAATAACAATAATAATAATAATAATAATAATAAATAATAATAATAATAATAATAATAATAATAATAATAATAATAATAATAATAAATAATAATAATAATAATAATAATAATAATAATAATAATAATAATAATAATAATAATAATAATAATAATAATAATAATAATAATAATAATAATAATAATAATAATAATAATAATAATAATAATAATAATAATAATAATAATAATAATAATAATAATAATAATAATAATAATAATAATAATAAGCGTGGATACTGACTTAGGGCGACAGTTACATTGACTTGCACACTAAAAATTCAAATTTTCTAACCCTAACCCTAACCCTACCCCTAACCCCACCCTAACCAAATTTAGTAGACATACTTATTAGACCAAAAGGAACAATTTAAGCCTATTTGCGACAATAAAATTATTTTTCTAAATGGTACCTATTCCTTTAAGGCGACAGTTATGTGTCGCCTTAATTCCAGGTGTCGCCTTAATGTTGTTGAACTAGCACGAAGTGTCGCCTTAAGGCATAATCCATGCGGATAATAATAATAATAATAATAATAATAATAATAATAATAATAATAATAATAATAATAATAATAATAATAATAATAATAATAATAATAATAATAATAATAATAATAATAATAATAATAATAATAATAATAATATAATAATAATAATAATAATAATAAATGATTATAATAATAATAATAATAATAATAATAATAATAATAATAATAATAATAATAATAATAATAATAATAATAATAATAATAATAATAATAATAATAATAATAATAATAATAATAATAATAATAATAATAATAATAATAATAATAATAATAATAATAATAATAATAATAATAATAATAATAATAATAATAATAATAATAATAATAATAATAATAATAATAATAATAATAATAATAATAATAATAATAATAATAATAATAATAATAATAATAATAATAAAAGTTCAACGGTCAGACCTCGAATGTATAGAAATTTTGCCTGATGACTTAGGTTCACTGTTGACGTTGAGGATCATTGTTATCATATTGAATGACGTGTGCTGGGCCTGACCAATGCAATTCCGTGGAGTACCCTCTTATTTTTTTTTTTTTTTTTTTGACATTTTTTTATTTCCTTCATCTCTGACTTTGTATTTACATTATTCACCAATGACGTTTGTAACAGTAATCAGAAAAATTAAAACTTTCCATTTCTGCGTAACATGATGAGTAATAAGAAATCATAATACTAAGCCTTACATGATACACAGTCATCAATCCTTGTAGTAATTCATATATGCACTTTGTATTTTCTTGTAATAACTTGTAGTACTCTCCCTTTCAAAAATTGAGATTTTGCTTTCAGATAATTTCGTTTTCCTTGAAAGTGTCATAGCTTGGAGGTTTCATATTCATTCCACAAGTATAAATGTACTACTTTGCGTAAAAGATTGCCAGACTAAACCATTTCAAACTTTTGTCGGAAGGGTAACCAAAACACACATTTTCATACTCAATTTTCACCTTTGAATAAAAAATTTCTAGATACATTTTATCTCAAATATCCCCCACCCTACAACAACGCCAAAAAAAAAAAAAAAAAAATTGTCCAAGGTTTCTTCTGACTCACAACAAAAAGTACAACTAGAACTGTCAACAATATTGATTCTGTGTAGAAAATAATTTGTGGCAAGTATGCGATGAATAAACTTGTACTGGAAATTTCGTAGCTTGGTATCCCAAATCAGACAACAAGACATAAAAATATCATTCCAGTTAAGATCGGCATTTTCAAAAATAGTTCCCCATTTTAAAGAACAACGTGGTTTTCCCTTCAGACGGCTAATAAGGATGTTATAAGCGATGCTACAAATCTTTAAGTTGCAAGAGAAGCGCGCAAGCATTATCTGTTGACAAGACGGTTGCCTTGGTAATAATAATAACGGTCTAGAAGGCACCCATGCACGAGGAATGGCATGTAAAATTCCATTTAGTTTTGTAAAAGGAAAATGGGGACAATCGTATTTGGCTATAAATTCAGGGTAGGAGATAGGTCTGCCTGATACATCATAAAAGTTACGGACATGAAGTACATTCGAATCGTAGCAATTCTTGTACAAAATAATGTCGTTATTAACCTTAATAAAACTATTGTTCCAAACAATCTGGTCGCCATAATTTGACACTGGAGTTTCAAAGATAAGATCGCTCCAGGCCTTACAACAATCAACAATCAACAATAAAATCGTTCTTAACCTTCTTTGTAATATCCTTGGCCCTAAAATTACAACTAAAAAGAAAAACCTTACCCACAGCTTTCAGAATATAATAAAAGAGGAATTTCCAATGACCAGTCGTGTGGTCTGTGTACCTTTTGACCCATGCGAGTTTCAGACTTTTCATAAATTCGTTGACATTAACCGTATTTAAAACACCATCGATATAGGGTTGCATCAATACTTTCCTTTTAATCATCTCACCCTTTCACCCCAAATAAAATTAAATATAACACCGTTCAGGTCTTTGAGAAAAGATTCAGGAGGGTTACGCAACACGGATAGCAGAAAAACGATTTGTGAGAGGGAGTGCCCTCTTAAAAATTACAGTATACCCAACTAATGCAGGAATAACCGTGCCAATATCAGCCCACTAAATGTACAGTAGTTCGCTTCGTGCAGCTGCTTGACCCATTCAATATCCCTATAGTGTTCTGAAAGGCCTGGTTCAAGCTAGTTGTACTGAGAACGTTTTTTTTTAATTAGCCTGCAGATTTTGACTGTTTTTGCACCGTTTCTTTATATCTTGCCATTCACACTACAATTTTCATTCACAACATAAACAACTTCATCCATGATTAGCATAGTTAGTGTATTGAAAAATAAAGAAACACAATAGACCTGAAGTATTTCTCTTTTCTTGAACAGGTAATATCACTTCAATGTCTGACGCAATTTCATCTCATCTGCATATTATCACTGTAACGTAAATACATGTTATAGATTGTACGCATTTAAACACTTAGTGGCAGTATGGTGATTAGTTTGAATAACAGATTGTCAAAGAATTGGAAAGTTCAATTTATGTCTATTCTTTGTGTCACAAACGACTTAGCCAGTTTCTTGTAGGATATATGAATTTAACTCTGCATCGGAGATTTTGATTGCAGTGGAACATTTGAATGTTGTCCACTAGAAATTTGAAACAGACATAACATTTGAGCTACCACCTGTAATAGTTATCAACACATTTGGGTTGTAGTGTTGTAGCCATTATAAGCCAGGTTTTTTTTTTTTGGTTGAGTTAATCCTTTTAATTATAATATTATAATAATTTGAGTTGGAAAATCACCAGTCTTCTAAATGACAGTCATAATGTTTTGTTTTCAGTACTTCCATGGAAATGTGTAGTGTTGCCTTGATTGTGAATTATTCTTATAATGGATACTTTCACACTTAGTGTAAACAAAATTAAGTATTGATTCAAATATTACATATTCATAGATAACCTTATATGTTGTCTTTTAAATACATCAAAATAACCTTTGATTATGCGTTGGTCATTTTTCGAAGTAGTGAATACTATATGTAACAAAGATAAAATTCGGATGAGAGAGAACGGTTGGCAATTAGGACGGGTTTTGTGGAAGCACAGCTCCGTCGTTTTTGTTGTATAACTTAAAGTTAAATCTTTTGTGTAGGGTATGTACAGGGAGTCTTTATTTACTTAAAGAAGGGCTGAAATGTTATCAGGAATCAGTCAACTATGAAGGCAGGGCCCAAGTTTAATTGGATTAGGTAACAGATACACAGTTTATGTTTCCATATTAAAGGATATTAAGGGTCTGGATCTTCAAGCAAACGAGTTTCTAATGAATGTCGTCAAAACAGTTGATCAAATCAAAATAAGAAAAATCAAGCACAACATAATTTCACAAGCAGACAGGACCGTTTCAAATTGGAGGAGAGGTCTAAACAATTTGCCTGATTTTTAAGCTCGTACTTTCGTTCCAGCTTAAATCTCTAGGTCAAGTTAAAATAGTAAAAATTAAGGAACACATTAGAAGATTAGTGAGATCCATCACAATGACGACTTATCAATATTAGAAATAGGCAAACCATGGATAAAAATCAACATTACAAACAACAAAAGTATAGAAATGTGATTTTACGACTGACATTGTTCCATGGTAAGATATCTGAACGTAACACATATTTAAAATGGTCAACATATTAAAGAAATGTCATATAAAAAGTTAAACTAATTAATTAAGTCATTAATTAAGTTGTTCAATCCGTCGTGCATATTCAAGTTCGAATAGCTATTCCATTACAACGGGAAAGAGTTCGACTATGATGAAGAGTTTTTATTCTTTTGGAAGATGGGCCATTCCTGTTTGTTGTTTCAATTCAAGACACATTAATAATAGCTTTGTCTGGTTAAAGACAACTTCATTTGTCAAAAATGAGTACATTATTTTTGTGTTTGATTCATGCGTTCTCTTTTCAACCCTTTCTACCAGTATCTTTGATGCCCTAAATTTAGTCGAAGATTTTCCTGACTATTTTTCGTCAATATTTGATAAAGTCTGACTTAGAAATTGTTACGCGAATGTTCATGTGTAAATGTCTGTCAACATTATGTATCAAATCAAACTGACAAAAGCGTAACATCACAGGCAGGTAATACTATTTTAACTAGGGGAGACACTAAGCGCTTTTGTCCGATATTTTCCACTTGTTCCCCTAGTAACAAACAGCACAAACTTTGACCGAATTGGTCACCTTTTGTAACCACACTATTTACAGAGATAGCCAGTGCCTGATAAGTCTTAGGTAATGATATAAAATGGAAAGTATGCAACAATAACGTTTAGATGATTATACCTTGTAATCACGAAATTTATTAAAATTTTGGTAGCATATTCTAGCACCTATTAAAATATGTATACTGATATGTAATTTAATATAAATGTAATCTTGGAGCATACATATGGCAATTATGCCGTTATCCAACATAAGATATATCATTAACAACATAAGATATATCTTTCAAAGAAAGGTTTTTTTGTATTTTTCACGACATCCTTGAAAACATCGAACACAATATTGTGTTTTTCGAGTAAACTCAGATCAATGCCTCATCAGTAGGTATTTGATTTCATCAAATCGACTTATTAATACTTTAAGATTAAGAACAATAGTACATTTCGTCATATTATTAACAGCAGCAAAACAGATTTCTTACAATGTAGATAAATTCGATGGAAGAACACCTCTTCGGATTTCCTTTAAGGGGTTGTGACTTAGATCTCTAGATAAATTGAAGCAGACAAAGTAATGATAATTTAAGGTCTGACGCAATTTCATCACATCAACTTAAGCAAAATATATTTTTTTCAAGATTTACATAACACATTATTATCACTCAATGGCAGATTAATTTCTGGGCATACTACGTTATTGTCAAATAGTTGAGATGTGTAACTTATGGACATTCTCAATGTTGCAAACAACCAATTTTTATACTAGGATGGATATATTCACATTTGTAATGGAGAATTGATTTCAATGGATGTGAATTGCCATAAAATCTGAAATAGGCGTAATATTTTGTATACGAACTAGCTCGGTTGTCATGAGGGATAGTTGTAAAATGTAAAACAGCATTTAACCTACGCACTTACCCTAAATTTCATGCATCTTCAAAAACTTCAATTGTTTTTTTTTTCTTATAATTTACTTCACATAGTTGCAAAAACGTTATGTTCTAAAGAAGCTCAAACATTACTATTCAGATCTAATGCGGCACGTGTTCGACTGGCCTGTTTGTGTTGGGCAAACACCGGTCTTCGCAAGGACATTCACATTGTTTTGTTTAAAATCCTTCCATAAGCATGTTGCACTGTTGACTGTTGAATTTATTCGTATAATGGATAATTTAGCACGAATTGTGAACTAACTTTAGTGTTGATTCAAATATGACATCTTCATACGTAACCTTGTAAGATTTTTCTTAAATTAACTTTTGCCTATAAATTGCCTCTTTTTTTCGCTGTAGCGAATAACATTTATAATGGTAACATTCGGGTGCGAGTGAATAGCGCACACTTGGGACGGACATTGTGGAAGCAGATTTCCATCTTTTTATTGTATGGTTTCAATAAATGCTCGTCCTTAAAAATCAAATTATAGAAACTGAAGACTGTGACATTAGTCATATTTATCGACATAAAAAAATATTTACGTTAATGACAGGCAAAACTAAACCTTGAAATTACAAACAAAAGGAACTTATTGTTTAATTGTAGGTCAGTAAATATTGGAATGATGGCTTGTATTCAAACGTTGCCAGTCATTTTGAAAATTACATATATCATTGCAGCTTCCGTAGACTTGTGTAGTATTGATCTAATCGAATTTAGATGTTATTTTAGCTAATTTCACAACCAGTTAAAAATATTGAAGAACAAAGAGGTCAAGAGATGACATCTTCCTTTCAAATAAAGTTCTTCATATTAAGCGGGAGGTATCACTCTCTCCTGAGAAAATTTAAAATATATTTAAAAAACATGGTAAAAGAAGGCCTTACATTTCAGACAAACTTTTCTTTAATCAGATGAATTTCGTTCCACCCTAAATTCCTACGTCAAGTGATAATAATTATAAATTGAAGGAGGTACTAAAACCTTAGTGACTTTCATCTCAGTGATGATTTATCAATATTCGGAATATGCACACCGTGAATAAAATCGACACTACAAATAACAAAAGTATCGAACTGACTTTTAATACTGACATTGCTCCATGTAAAATGTACATTTAAAATGGTCAACATATTAAAAACATGTGATATAGAAGAGTGTAAAAAGTGACTAATTAAGTTTTTACCGGTGCAGATTTAAGTATGAATAGGCGTTCCATTGCAACATGAAAAAGCTCCTACTATTATTGAATGGCTTTCATTGTTTTGGAAGATGTGCCATTCTTTTTATTTTTTTTTTCAATTGAAAACACATTCACACTTTTACTGGTTAAAGAGAACTTCATTGTATTATAGATGAATAAATATGTTCGAATTTAGTTCATGTGTTCTCTTTTCAACCTTCCAACCAGTATCTTTGGTACCCTAGGTAATTGAAGACTTTACACTCTAAATGCAAAAGAGTGAAAGTTACTCCCAAGGAGACTGTAGTTTGGGACCACTCCTTGTAGGAGTGAATTTCACTCGGGTGGCGTGAAAATTCACTCCAAATAGAGCAATACTTCACGATATATCGCTCGACTTTGAGTGAATTTTCAGTACACCCCGAGGGAAATTCACTCTTACCAGGAGTGGTCCCAAACTAGTCTCTCTTGGGGTGAATTTCACTCTTTTGCATTAAGAAAGTAATTAATACTTTTATTTGTGTGTGAGAAATTGATACAGAGCAGTTGTTACGCGAATGTTCATGATCAATAATTTTAAAAATTACTTATCAAATCAAAGAGGAAAATCAGATACAACATAACGTCACAGGCAGACGGGACTTTATCAATAGGGGGAGACGGTTAAACACTTTTGCATTATATTGTCAGATCGTTCAACTAACGAATAGCACATATCTTTACCAAAATAATCACTTATCATAAAAACATTCGCAGCCCCAGCCTACGCCTGATAGTGTTTAATGATGTAAAAAACTCAATATGCAACAATAACGATTAGAATATTCAACTGTGTAAGCAGCACAACTTAATACCTTTTGATGCGTATTGTAGCATCGATTGCAATAGGTATACCGATATTTCATTTCGATGGAAATATGAATTCGCAGCAAATAAATGACAATTATGCCTTTATTTACATGATTAACATGTATTATATCTTTCAACGAAGTTTGCTTTTTCTAAATTTTTCACAACATCCTTAGATATTTCCAACGCAATAGTGTGTTTCACCTATAAAGTAAGACCAATGTCTCATCAGCAGTTATAAAATTTCATAAAATGTACTTATTGACATTTTAAGATAAATGGTATAAAATAACAATATGGGTCCTTTTTCCATGGACCATTTTCATATTAGAACATTTCGCCATTATATTGTCAGCAGAAAAACAGATTACTTACAATCTGGATAAATTGGAAGGAAGAACACCTCTTCGGATTTCCTGAATGCGGTTGCCCCATAGATTTCTAGATGAATTAAAGCAAAAAATTAATTATGATGTAAGGTCTGACGCTATTTCATCACATCAACATATTTTCACTACAAAATAAATATTATCGAAGAATTACTCAACACTTTATTATCAATCAATGACAGTTAATTTTCTGTTAAATATAAGTAAGTGTCAAATAATTGTGTAACATGTAGACTTTCTCAATTCTACAAATAAATAGTTCAGTTTATCGTAGGATGGATACGTTTGTATTAAAGAATTGATTTCAAGTAATACAAATCGCCTTAAAATATGAAATTGACGTAATATTTATTAGACAAACCAGCGGGATTATTATGAGGGATTGTTTGGAAATGGTACAAAAATAATCAAACACTTCCTGAGTTGATTACCTTCGTTAGCATGTATCTATGAAAATATTTTTCAAATGAATTATTCTTTTCAAATTTTGCTTAATATCATTGTAAAAACGTTATTCCCTGGAAAAGTTCAAGTTTTCCTATTTGGATCTAATTCAGCACGTTTTCGATCGGTCTCTTTGTGATGGACGACCACCAGTCATCGTACGGACAGTCATATTGTAATGCGTAAGGTACATCCTCAGACATATGTATTATTTACCTGATCTTTATTTATTCACACAATGGTCATTAAGACCTGTTGTGAAGTATAAATCCAAATATTTCATCTTCATAGATACAATTTTTAAATGTCTTCTAAATGAAAAAATAAGCTATAAATCGGCTCAGTGTTCGCAGTATCGAATACCATTTAATGACGGTAAATTTCGGATAAGGGGAAATGGCTCACAATTGGGAAGAACTTTGTGGAAGCACATTTCCACTATTTTTTTTTAATTTATAGTTTTAATTAAAGTCTGTTTATAAGTAAACATAACAGAAAGAGAAGACTTTGTGCATTATTTAGAGCTATGATTACGTGGAAAACTTTACTTTCATTACAAGTGTAATGTGACTTAATGTTGACATAACAAACAAAAACGATTTACTATTTAATTCTAGGTCAGTACGTATTGAAATGATGCGTTTGTATTGAAATGTCGCCAGTCTTTTTGAATGTTTCTTATATGATTGCAGTTTTCAACAGTTCCATAGACTTGTAGTATTGATCCAATCGAATTTCATTGTAATTTTAGCTAATTTTACAAACGCTTAAACATTTGACAAACAAAGAGGTCAAGATATGATATCTTCCATTCAATTAAAGTTCTTTATATCAAGCGTGGAGTATCACTCTTTTCTGAGAAAATGTAAAATATATTTGGAAAACATGGTAATAGAAGGCCTTACATTTCAGACAAACTTTGTGGTAGCGCATTTTCTTCAATCAGATGAATTTCGTTCCAGCTTAAATCCCTACGTCAAGTGATAATAATTAAAAATTGAAGAAGGTACAAAAACCTTAGTGAATTTTATCTCTGCGATGATTTATCAATATTTGGAATATGCACACCATGGATAAAATCGACACTACAAATAACAAAAGTATCGAACTGGCTTTTCATACTAACATTGTTCCATGTAAAATGTACATTTAAAATTGCCAACATATTGAAAACTGATGATATAGAAGAATGTAACAAGTAACTAAGTTTTTACCCGTGCAGATTCAAGTTTGAATAGTCGTTCCATTGCAACATGAAAGAGCTCCTACTATTAATAAATAGGTTTCATTATTTTGGAACATGTGTCATTCTCTTTAATTTTTTTTTTAATTGAAAACACATTCATACTTTTGCTTGTTAAAGAGAACTCCATGTGTTATAGGTGAATAAATTATGTTTGTAATTGGTTCATGTGTTCTCTTTCCAACCCTCCTACCAGTATCTTTCGTGCTCTAAGTAATTGAAGACTTTGATTAATACTTTTATCTGTTTTTGAGAAATTGAGACGGTGCATTTGTTACGTGAATGTTCATGACCAATAACGGTAAAAATTATTTGTCAAATCGAAATTGAAAATCAGGTACAACATAATGTCCCAAGTTGATGGGACTTTCTCAACAGGAGGAGATGGCTAAACCGTTTTTCCTGATATTGTCAGCTCGTTCATCTAACAAATAGCACATATCTTGACCAAAATGATCACCAATGATAAAAAGTAAGATCATTCGCAGCCCCAGCCCCCGCTTTATAGTGTTTACATAATGATGTAAAAATCTCAGTATGCAATAAGAACGATTAGAATATTCAGCTGTGTAAGGAGTAAATTTATTACAATTTTGTGTGGGTATTGTAGCAACGATTGGTATAGGTATACCGATCAGGGAGTTGTTATTTGGAAGGAGGTTTAACGGAAAGTTAAATTTATGCTAATACGTTACGATCCACTAAATACCGAGGAGATTATTAATGATAAGCTACTTATTCCGTTGATGGGGAATTCTTTCTTTTATTCGTTCGCTTCAATGCGACATCGATATGTTAGCAACATCATTCTGGTCTAGTAATCCTATCACAATTGGCTTACTCAGGACAATCCTTTGATGAGTAGGTTTACGCCGCCACCAATTCAGGGGCAGGTGCTACAAAACTCGAAACGACTGTTTTGTTGAAATAAACCAATGAGGTCTGCCCCTTCCTAAAGAAAGAACGTCATGCAAATGAGCTGCAGAGGCAGAAGTCTAAATTTTGTCGCAACAATTTGGAAAGTTTCCTGAAGCTTCCTGAAATAACCAGGTATACAATCAGATTCAGATTTTTACATAAACCCTTACTGGTATACTCTGATCCGCGACACCGAGCGTCCAAAGATGCAATAATTTTTAATTTTCCAGCGACTGGCAATGCTATGGCAGTAGCGACAAACCCCCAGTTTTACTTTTGATGTGGCAGACGACAAATCCCCTTTGTTTGAATTACGTAATCCAGTGTAAGCCTTATAGAAATGCCTAGAAGGATACAAGAGACAGATTACTGTGTGACCTTGGCGGTGTAAACTTCACTTCAAAGCGAACAATCTCCTTCCAAATAACAACTCCCTGTACCGATATTTCATTTCGATGGAAATGTAATCTCGCAGTAAATGGCAGACGCCTTTGTTAACAGTTAGTATATCTTTCAACGAAGTTTTTTCACAATATTCTTAGATATTTCCAACGCAATAGTGGGTTTCACCTATAAAATAAGACCAATGTCTCATCAGCAGTTACTAAATTTCATAAAATGTACTTATTGACATTTTAAGATAAATGGTGTAAAGTAACAATATGGGTCTTTTTTCCATGGACCATTTTCATATTAGAACATTTCGCCATTATATTGTCAGCAGAAAAACAGATTACTTACAATCTGGATAAATTGGAAGGAAGAACCCCTCTTCGGATTTCCTGAATGCGGTTGCCCCTTAGATTTCTAGATGAATTGAAGCAAACCAATGAATTATTATGTAAGGTCTGACGCTATTTCATCACATCGACATATTTTCACTACAAAATAAATATTATTGAAGAATTACTCAACACTTTATTATCAATCAATGACAGTTAATTTTCTGTTAAAAACAAGTAAGTGTCAAATAATTGTGTAACATGTAGACTTTCTCAATTCTACAAATAAGTAGTTCAGTTTATCGTAGGATGGATACGTTTGTATTAAAGAATTGATTTCAAGTAATACGAATCGCCTTAAAATATGAAATTGACGTAACATTTATTAGTCAAACCAGAGGGATTATTATGAGGGATTGTTTGGAAATGGTACAAAAATAATCAAACACTTCCTGAGTTGATTACCTTCGTTAGCATGTATCTTTGATAATTTGTTTTCAAATGAATTATTCTTTTCAAATTTTGCCAAATATCTTTGTAAAAACGTTATTCCCTGGAAAAGTTCAAGTTTTTCCTATTTGGATCTAATTCAGCACGTTTTCGATCGGTCCCTTTGTGATGGACGACCACCAGTCATCGTACGGACAGTCATATTGTAATGCGTAAGGTACATCCTCAGACATGTGTATTGTTTACCTGATTTTTACTTATTCACACAATGGTCATTAAGACCTGTTGTGAACGAACTTAAGTATTAATTCAAATATTTCTTCTTCATAGATACAATTTTCAAATGTCTTCTAAATGAAAAAATATGCTATAAATCGGCTCAGTTTTCGCAGTAGCGAATACCATTTAATGACGGTAAATTTCGGATAAGGGGAAATGGCTCACAATTGGGAAGAACTTTATGGAAGCACATTTCCACTATTTTTTTTTTAATTTATAGTTTTACTTAAAGTCTGTTTATAAGTAAACATAACAAAAAGAGAAGACTGTGCATTATTTAGAGCTATGATCACGTGGAAAACTTTACTTTCATTACAAGCGAAATGTGACTTAATGTTGACATAACAAACAAAAACGATTTACTATTTAATTCTAGGTCAGTACGTATTGAAATGATGCGTTTGTATTGAAATGTCGCCAGTCTTTTTGATTATTTCTTATATGATTGCAGTTTTCAACAGTTCCATAGACTTGTAGCATTGATCCAATCGAATTTCATTGTAATTTTAGCTAATTTTACAAACGCTTAAACATTTGACAAACAAAGAGGCCAAGATATGATATCTTCCTTTCAATTAAAGTTCTTCATAACAAGCGGGAGGTATCACTCTTTTCTGAGAAAATGTAAAATATATTTGGAAAACATGGTAATAGAAGGCCTTACATTTCAGACAATCTTTGTGGTAGCGCATTTTCTTCAATCAGATGAATTTCGTTCCCTCTTAAATCCCTACGTCAAGTAATAATAATTAAACATTAAAGGAGGTACTAAAACCTTAGTGAATTTCATCTCTGTGATGATTTATCAATATTCGGAATATGCCCATCATGGATAAAATCGAAACTACAAATAAGAAAAGTATCGAACTGGATTTTAATACTGACATTGTTCCATGTAAAATGTACATTTAAAATTGCCAACATATTGAAAACATGTAATATAGAAGAGTGTAACAAGTAACTCATTAACTTTTTAACGGTGCAGATTCAAGTTGAATAGGCGTTCCATTGCAACATGAAAGAGCTCCTACTATTAATAAATAGGTTTCATTATTTTGGAAGATGTACTATTCTTTATGAATTTTTGCAATTGATATCACATTCATACTTTTACTGGTTACAGAAAACTTTTCTGGTGTTATAGATGAATAAATTATGTTCGTAATAAGTTCATGCGTTCTCTTTCCAACCCTCCCACCAGTATCTTTCGTACTCTAAGTAATTGAAGACTTTAATTAATACTTTTATCTGTATTTGAGAAATTGAGACGAACAGTTGTTACGAGAATGTTCATGATCAATAATGTTAAAAATTACTTATCAAATCAAAGAGGAAAATCAGATACAACATAACGTCACAGGCAGACGGGACTTTATCAATAGGGGGAGAAGGCTATACCCTTTTGCATTGTATTGTCAGATCGTTCAACTAACGAATAGCTTATATCTTGACCAAAATGATCACTTATCATAAAAAAAATATTCGCTACCCCAGCTCATTCCTGATAGTGTTTAATGGTGTAAAAACTCAATATGCAACAGTAATGATTAGAATATTAAACTGTGTAAGCAGTTAACTTATTACATTTTTTGTGCATATTGTAGCAACGATAGGTTTACCGATATTTCATTTCGATGGAAATATAAATTCGCAGCAAATAAATGACACTTATGCCTTTATTTTCATGATTTACATGTAATATATTTTTCAACGAAGTTTGTTTTTTCATTTTCCACAACATCCTTAGATATTTCCAACGCAATAGTGTTTCAAGTATGAAATGAGACCAAGGTCTCATCAGCAGTTATTTAATTTCATTTAAACGACTTATTGACATTTTAAGATTAATAATGTAAAGTGACATATGGGTCCTTTTCTCATGGACCATTTTCATATTAGAACATTTCGCCATTATATCGTCAGCAAAAACACAGATTCCTTACAATATGGATAAATTGGAAGGAAGAACACCTCTTCGGATTTCCTGAATGCGGTTGCCTCCTAGATATCTATATAAATTGAAGCAGACAAATTAATTGTTATTTAATGTCTGACGGAATTTCATCACATCGACATATTTTCACTACAAAACAAGTATAATTCAAGAATTATTCAACACTTTATTATCAATCAATGACAGTTAATTTTCTGTTAAAAATAAGAAAGTGTCAAATAATTGTGTAACATGTAGACTTTCTCAATTCTACAAATAACTAATTCAGTTTATCGTAGATGGATACGTTTGTATTAAAGAATTGATTTCAAGTGATAAGAATCGCCTTGAAATATAAACTTGACGTAATATTTTGTAAACAAATATTATGAGGGATTGTTTCAAAATGGTAAAAAAATAATCAAGCACTTCCTGAGATGATTACCTTCGTTAGCATGTATCTTTGATAAGTTCTTTTCAAAGAAATTATTCTTTTCAAATTTTGCTTAATATCATTGTAAAAACGTTATTTCCTGGAAAAGTTCATTTTTTTTCTATTTCGATCTAATTCAGCACGTTTTTGATCGGTCCCTTTGTGATGGACGACCACCAGTCTTCGTAAGAACACTCATATTGTAATGATTAAGGTACATCCTCAGACATGTGTATTGTTTACCTGATCGTTATTTATTCCAGCAATGCATAATTTAACACCTGCTGTGAACGAACTTAACTATTAATTTAAATATTACATCTTCATAGATAAAATTTTAAAAATTTTCAAATGTCTTTTAAATGAAAAACACATAAGCTATAAATGGGCTCAGTTTTTGCAGTTGCGAATACTATTTAATGACGGTAAATTTCGGATAAGGGGAAATGGCCCACAATTGGGAAGAACTTTGTGGAAGCACATTTCCACAATTTTTTCTTATTGTATACTTTTAATTAAAGTGTTTTTATAAGTAAACATAACAGAAAGAGAAGACTTTGTGCATTATTTAGAGCTATGATCACGTGGAAAACTTTACTTTCATTACAAGCATAATGTGACTTAATGTTGACATAACAAACAAAAACGATTTTACTATTTAAGTCTAGGTCAGTACGTATTGAAATGATGCGTTTGTATTGAAATGTTGCCAGTCTTTTTGAATGTTTCTTATATGATTGCAGTTTTCAACAGTTCCATAGACTTGTAGCATTGACTCAATAGAATTTCAAAGTAATTTTAGCTAATTCTACAAACGGTTAAACGTTTGAAAAACAAAGGCGTCAAGAAATGATATCTTCCTTTCAAATAAAGTTCTTCATATCAAGCGGGAGGTATCACTTTTTCCTGAGGAAATGTAAAATATATTTGAAAAACATGGTAAAAGAAGGCCTTACATTTCAGACAAACTTTGTGGTAGCGCATTTTCTTCAATCAGATGAATTTCGTTCTCTCTTAAATCCCTACGTCAAGTGATAATAATGAAAAATTGAAGGAGGTACTTAAACCTTAGTGAATGTCATCTCTGTGATGATTTATCAATATTCGGAATATGGATAAAATCGACATTACAAATAACAAACATATCGAACTGGCTTTTGTTACTGACATTGTTCCATGTAAAATGTACATTTAAAATGATCAACATATTGAAAACATGTGATATAGAAGAATGTAACAAGTAACTAAGTTTTTACCCGTGCAGATTCAAGTTTGAACAGTCGTTCCATTGCAACATGAAAGAGCTCCTACTATTAATAAATAGGTTTCATTATTTTGGAACATGTGTCATTCTCTTTAATTTTTTTTTTAATTGAAAACACATTCATACTTTTGCTTGTTAAAGAGAACTCCATGTGTTATAGATGAATAAATTATGTTTGTAATTGGTTCATGTGTTCTCTTTCCAACCCTCCCAACAGTATCTTTCGTGCTCTAAGTAATTGAAGACTTTGATTAATACTTTTATCTGTGTTTGAGAAATTGAGACGGTGCATTTGTTACGTGAATGTTCATGACCAATAACGGTAAAAATTATTTGTCAAATCGAAATTGAAAATCAGGTACAACATAATGTCCCAAGTTGATGGGACTTTCTCAACAGGAGGAGATGGCTAAACCGTTTTTCCTGATATTGTCAGCTCGTTCAACTAACAAATAGCACATATCTTGACCAAAATGATCACAAATGATAAGGGTAAGATTATTCGCAGCCCCAGCCCCCGCTTTATAGTGTTTACATAATGATGTAAATATCTCAGTATGCAATAAGAACGATTAGAATATTCAGCTGTGTAAGGAGTAAATTTATTACAATTTTGTGTGGGTATTGTAGCAACGATCGGTATAGGTATACCGATAATTCATTTCGATGGAAATGTAATCTCGCAGTAAATGGCAAAGACGCCTTTGTTAACAGTTAGTATATCTTTCAACGAAGTTTTTTCACAATATTCTTAGATATTTCCAACGCAATAGTGTGTTTCACCTATAAAATTAGACCAATGTCTTATCAGCAGTTATTAAATTTCATAAAATGTACTTATTGACATTTTAATATAAATGGTGTAAAGTAACAAAATGGGTCTTTTTTCCATGGACCATTTTCATATTAGAACATTTCGCCATTATATTGTCAGCAGAAAAACCGATTACTTACAATCTGGATAAATTGGAAGGAAGAACCCCTCTTCGGATTTCCTGAATGCGGTTGCCCCTTAGATTTCTATGATGAATTGAAGCAAACAAATGAATTATTATGTAAGGTCTGACGCTATTTCATCACATCGACATATTTTCACTACAAAATAAATATTATTGAAGAATTACTCAACACTTTATTATCAATCAATGACAGTTATATTTCTGTAAAACAAGTAAGTGTCAAATAATTGTGTCACATATGGACTTTCTCAATGCAATAAACAACTTTTCGATAGTTTTCGATAGAATTGATACATCGATATTGGAGAACTGATTTCATGTGATAAGAATCACCTTAAAATATGAAATTGACGTAATAGTTTGTACACTATCTAGCGGGATTATTATGAGGGATTGTCTGGAAATGGTATAAAATAAACCAGAAAGCCCAAAGGCTTAGTGATTCCTTGTCGAATGGGGATCTTTGTTGCACTGAGGTTTATTTCTCAAATTCATCTTTCTTGACTACATCATTTTCCAAAGTTTTAATAATTTGACCTCTACTGACCCCACATGACCTTTGAACCCCAGCAAGTATAACAAAAAAGAAGATCTGAAGTGTCTTGAAAGGGATTCAACTCCAATGGATCTTCGATCTTGAAAATTCATGGGAAATTTTGATTTTTGACCTCTGGTGACCCCATATTATGATCCTGGGAAATTTTGCTTTTCGCCCTTTAGTGACCCCATATGACAATCTTGGGAATTCTTGGGAAATTTTGCTTTTGACCTCTGGTGACCCCGATGACGATCTTGGGAATTCTTGGGAAATTTTGCTTTTTGACCTCTGATAACCCCAGATGACAATATGACTCCAGATGAGAATCTTGGAAATTCTTGGGAAATTTTGCTTTTTGACCTCTGGTGACCCCGATGACGATCTTGGGAATTCTTGGGAAATTTTGCTTTTTGACCTCTGATAACTCCAGATGACAATATGACTCCAGATGAGAATCTTGGAAATTCTTGGGAAATTTTGCTTTTTGAACTTTGATAACCCAAGATGACCTTTGACCTCCACCAAACAATAGGGTTCTTTCTTACATCATGACAAATATATATACCACATATGAAAAGTGTCGGTCATTCCTTTCTTGAGATATTGTGATTACGCGCTTTTCAGCTTTGTACCTCCAGTCACCTCAAATGACCTTTGACCTTCACCAAAAACAATAGGAGTTTTCCTCTCAACATGACAAATCTATGAAGCAAATATTGAAAGTGTCAGTCATTGCTATCTTGAGATATCGTGTTTACCAGCCGTTTACAGAGTTTTCGCAGTTTAACCTCTGGTGACCTCAGATGACCTTTGACCTTCACCAAAACAATAGGTTTCTTTCTCTCAACGTGACAAATCTATGTACCAAATATGAAAAGTGTCAATTATTGCTATCTTGAGATATCGTGTTTACAATCCGTTTGAGAGGTTTTCGCAGTTTCGCCTCTGGTGACCTCAGATGACCTTTGACCTCTACCAAAAACAATAGGGTTCTTCTTCTCAACATGAGAAATCCATACAGGCCATTCCTATCTTGATATATCGCGATTTCAAGGTTTTCGGTCTTTGAACTCTAGTGACCTCAAATGACCTTTGACCTCCACCAAAAACAATAGGGTTATTTCTCTTAAAATGACAAATCCATATACCAAATATGAAAAGTTTCGGTCATTCCTCTCTTCAGATATTGCGATTAAAACCTTTCTGCTTTTACCTTCGGTGACCCCAAATACTTTGACCTTCACCAAAAACAATAGGGTTCTTTCTCTCTACATGACAAATCTCTATACCAAATATGAAAAGTGTCGGTCATCGCTATCTTGAGATATCATGATTACAAGCCATTTACGAGGTCTTTGCAGTTTAACCTCTGGTGACCTCAGATGACCTTTGACCTCTAACAAAAACAATTGGGTTTTTTCTCTCAACATGACAAATCTATATACCAAATATGAAAAGTGCCAGTCGTTCCTATCTTGAGATATTGCGATTAAAACCTTTCCGCTTTTACCTTTGGTGACCCCAAATACTTTATCCTTCACCAAAAACAAAAGGGTTCTTTCTCTCTACATGACAAATCTATATACCAAATATGAAAAGTGTCGGTCATCGCTATCTTGAGATATCATGATTACAAGCCATTTACGAGGTCTTTGCAGTTTAACCTCTGGTGACCTCAGATGACCTTTGACTTCTAACAAAAACAATTGGGTTCTTTCTCTCTACATGACAAATCTATATACCAAATATGAAAAGTGTCGGTCATCGCTATCTTGAGATATCATGATTACAAGCCATTTACGAGGTCTTTGCAGTTTAACCTCTGGTGACCTCAGATGACCTTTGACCTCTACCAAAAACAATTGGGCTTTTTCTCTCAACATGAAAAATCTATATATCAAGTATGAAAAGTGCCAGTAGTTCCTATCTTGAGATATTATGATTCTAAGCTTTTCGGCTTTTTACCTTGAGTGACCTCAAATGACCTTTGATCTTCACCAAAAACAAAGGGGTTCTTTTTCTCAACGTGAAAATCTTATGTACCAAATATGAAAAGTGTCGATCCATCCTATCTTGAGATATCGCGATTACAAGGTTTTCGGTTTCTGACCTCCTCTCAACATGACAAATCTATACCAAATACGAAAAGTGTCGGTCATTCCTATCTTGAGATATTGCCATTATAAGCAGCGTCACAAACACACATAAACACACGCATACACATATCATGACTGTACACACCACGGGTGCACGCATACACATATCATGACAGTATACACCACTGGCGCCCACATACTCACACACACGCACACACACAGACAAGGAAACATTTTTATCTCCCCAGTCATGGACTCAAGGTCACCCTGGGGGACGCCACAATTGATTAACTCTTGAAACTTGTAACTTGGAAATATCAGCCGTTACCATTTCTAACGGTTGCCGTTTCAACTGGAAGTGTCTCAATTAAACTGGAAAACTAAATCTTATCCTCTTATCGAGCGATGAGATGACAAGGCTGTATAGTGAGTTCACATTCTAAGCTATCATTCCCCTCCTCAAATTTATTTAGAAAGATTTTAATGAATTTTGGTACTGTTGGATATGGGATCACAATATTGAAAGTCTAACAAAAATCTATGAGAGAAAAATTGATTTGTAAATGAGTTGTGCTTGTACTCAAGTTTGATTGACATGATGACATCACCCTTGAATTTACAACCAGTAGTACAACTGAAATCACTTATAACTACATGAAAACTTTGCGATTTTTACTAGTATAATTTGGGAGAATGGTGTTTTTGTCCAATACCTTGGCTTGTAGCAGGGCCTCTTTTCCCCTGTTATCGGCGCCCCTGATGCTAGGCCGACACAAAGGGGATAGGGGTATTTCTACCAGGTGCCAGCTTCTTACTACTATATTGTCGACGATTTAGTTGAGTTGTGGAATACGGTTACATAAGAAGAGTTGGCAACTCGAATTCGGTTACATATCCAACTGATTAGTGTGCAGATTCGAGTTTTGAATCTGCTGCAACTCCTCGGCGACGGATGAAGACTGGTTACGACAAGTCGGTAATACGTGTTTGTGTTTTTAAGGATGTCGTGAAAAATACAAAAACATCTTTCTTTGAAAGATATCTCTTATGTTGATAATGATATATCTTATGCTGATAACGGCATAATAGCCATATGTATGCTGCGAGATTACATTTATATTAAATGACATATCAGTATACATATTTTAATCGGCGCTAGTAATGTCAGTAGTAAAAGCCAGTTCGATACTTTTGTTATTTGTAGTGTCGATTTTATCCATGGTGTGCATATTCCGAATATTGATAAATCATCACGGAGATGAAATTCACTAAGGTTTTAGTACCTCCTTCAATTTTTAATTATTATCACTTGACGTAGGGATTTAAGCTGGAACGAAATTCATCTGATTGAAGAAAATGCGCTACCACACAGTTTGTCTGCAATGTAAGGCCTTCTATTACCATGTTTTCCAAATATATTTTACATT
Source organism: Holothuria leucospilota (assembly GCA_029531755.1). NCBI lineage: Eukaryota > Metazoa > Echinodermata > Holothuroidea > Aspidochirotida > Holothuriidae > Holothuria > Holothuria leucospilota. The sequence goes on from CM055978.1 coordinate 32,662,049, forward strand.
TTCTCAGGAAAGAGTGATTCCTGCCGCTTGATATGAAGAACCTTATTTGAAAGGAAGATATCATATCTTGACCTCTTTGTTTTTCAAACGTTTAAGCGTTGGTAAAATTAGCTGAAATTACAATGAAATTCGATTAGATCAATACTACAAGTCTATGGAACTGTTGAAAACTGCAAGCATATAAGAAATATTCAAAAAGACTGGCGACATTTCAATACAAACGCATTTTCTCAATACGTACTGACCTAGAATTAAATGGTAAATCGTTTTTGTTTGTTATGTCAACATTAAGTCACATTATGCCTGTAATGAAAGTAAAGTTTTCCACGTGATCATAGCTCTAAATAATGCACAAAGTCTTTTATTTCTGTTATGTTTACTTATAAACAGACGTTAATAGAGACTATAATTAAAAACAATTGTGGAAATGTGCTTCCACAAAGTTCTTCCCAATTGTGAGCCATTTCCCCTTATCCGAAATTTACCGTCATTAAATGCTATTTGCTACTGCGAAAACTGAACCGATTTATAGCTTATTTTTTCACTCAAAAGACATTTAAAATTTTATTTATGAAGATGAAATATTTAAATGAATACTTAAGTTCGTTCACAACCGGTGTCAATGACCATTGTGTGAATAAATAAACATCAGGTAAACAATACACATGTCTGAGGATGTACCTTAAGTATTTCAATATGACTGTCCGTGCGAAGACTGGTGGTCGTCCATCACAAAGGGACCTATCGAAAACGTGCTGAATTAGATCCAAATAGAAAAAAACTTGAACTTTTCCAGGGAATAACGTTTTTACAAATATATTAAGCAAAATTTGAAAAGAATAATTCCTTTGAAAAAAACTTATCAAAGATGCATGCTAACGACGGTAATCAACTCAGGAAGTGTTTGATTATTTTTGTACCACTTCCAAACAATCCCTCATAATAATCCTCCTGGTTTGTTTAAAAAATATTACGTCAATTTCACAATTTAAGGCGATTCTTATCACATGAAATCAATTCTATAATATAAACGTATCAATCCTACGATAAACTGAATTAGTTATTTGAAGCATTGAGAAAGTCCATATATTACACAATTATTTGACACTTACTTATTTTTAACAGAAATTTAACTGCCATTGGTTGATAATAAAGTGTTGAGTAATTCTTGAATTATATTTCTTTTGTAGTGAAAATATGTCGACGTGATGAAATTCCGTCAGACCTTAAATAATAATTAATTTATCTGCTTCAATTTATCTAGATATCTATCGGAAAACCACATTCAGGAAATCCGAAGAGGTGTTCTTCCTTCCAATTTATCCAGATTGTAAGGAATCTGTTTTTCTGCTGACGATATAATGGCGAAATATTCTAATATGAAAATGGTCCATTGAAAAATGACCCATATGTCACTTTACATCATTAATCTTAAAATGTCGATAAGTCGTTTAAATGAAATTAAATAATTGCTGATGAGACATTGGTCTTATTTCATACTTGAAACACTATTGCGTAGAAAATATCTAAGGATAATGTGAAAAATGAAAAAACAAACTTCCTTGAAAGATACCGTATAATACATGTAAATGAAGGCATAATTGTCATTTATTTGCTGCAAATTAATATTTCCATCGAAATGATATATCGGTAAACCTATTGCAATCGTTGCTACAATACGCACACAAAATTGTAATAAGTTTACTGGTTACACAATTGAATATTCTAATCGTTATTGTTGCATATTGAGTTTTTTACATCATTAAACACTTCCAGGCATTGGCTGGGGCCGTGAATATTTTTTTATGATAGGTGATCATTTTGGTAAAGATATGAGCTATTTGTTAGTTAAACGATCTGACAATATTATGCAAAAGTGTTAAACCGTCTCCCCTATTGATGAAGTCCCGTCCGCCTTTGACGTTATGTCGTACCTGATTTTTCACTTTGATTTGATAAATAATTTTTACCGTTATTGGTCATGAAAATTCACGTAACAACTGCTCAGTATCAATTTCTCACACACAAATAAAAGTATTAATTCCTTTTTTAATGAAAAAGAGTGAAATTCACCCCAAGAGAGACTAGTTTGGGACCTGCCCTGGTAAGAGTGAATTTCCCTCGGGGTGTACTGAAAATTCACTCAAAGTCGAGCGATATATCGTGAAGTATTGCTCTATTTGGAGTGAATTTTCACGCCACCCGAGTGAAATTCACTCCTACAAGGAGTGGTCCCAAACTACAGTCTCTTTTCGAGTGACTTTCACTCTTTTGCATTTAGAGTGTAAAGTCTTCAATTACCTAGGGTACCAAAGACTGAAAGATTGAAATGAAATATCTGTATACCTATTGCAATCGTTGCTACAATACGCACACAAAATGTAGTAAGTTTGCTGCTTACACAGTTTAATATTCTAATCGTTATTGTCGCATATTGAGTTTTTACATCATTAAACACTATCAGGAATGAGCTGGGGTAGCGAATATGTTTTTTTATGATAGGTGATCATTTTGGTAAAGATATGAGTTATTCGTTAGTTGAACGATCTGACAATATAATGCAAAAGTGTATAGCCATCTCCCCCTATTGATAAAGTTCCGTCCGCCTGTGACGTTATGTTGTATCTGATTTTCCACTTCGATTTGATAAATAATTTTTACCATTATTGATCATGAACATTCACGTAACAACTGCTCGTCTCAATTTCTCAAATACAGATAAAGTATTAATTAAAGTCTTCAATAACTTAGGGTAGCAAAGATACTGGTTGGAAGGTTGTAAAGAGAACACATGAACCAATTACGAACATAATTTATTTATCTCTAACACAAGAAAAGTTCTCTGTAACCAGTAAAAGTATGAATGTGTTTTCAATTACGAAAATTCAAAAAGAATGTCAGTAGGTTCCATTGTTAAAGTCTTTGGTATGACCCGGCTAGGATTTGAACCCTAGACCTTCCGGCTGCAAGTCGGATGCTCTAACCACTTGACCACTGCAGTCGGCAGGGAAGGTTGGAAAGAGAACACATGAACCAATTAGGAACATAATTTATTCATCTCTAAAACAAGAAAAGTTTTCTGTAACCAGTAAAAGTATGAATGTGTTTTCCATTGCGAAAATTCAAAAAGAATGGTACATCTTCCAAAATAATGAAACCTATTTATTAATAGTAGGAGCTCTTTCATGTTGCAATGGAACGCCTATTCAAACTTGAATCTGCGCGGGAAAAAAGTTAATTAGTTACTTGTTACACTCTTCTATATTACATGTTTTCAATATGTTGACCATTTTAAATGTACATTTTACATGGAACAATGTCAGTAGTAAAAGCCAGTTCGATACTTTTGTTATTTGTAGTGTCGATTTTATCCATGGTGTGCATATTCCGAATATTGATAAATCATCACGGAGATGAAATGCACTCAAGTTTTAGTACCTCCTTAAATTTATAATTATTATCACTTGACGTAGGGATTTAAGGGGGAACGAAATTCATCTGATTGAAGAAAATGCGCTACCACAAAGTTTGTCTGAAATGTAAGCCTTTCTATTACCATGTTTTTCGAAATATATTTTACATTTTCTCAGGAAAGAGTGATACCTCCTGCTTTATATGAAGAACTTTATTTGAAAGGAAGATATCATCTCTCGACCTCTTTGTTCTTCAGTAGTTTAACTGGTTGTGAAATTAGCTAAAATAACGTTGAAATTCGATTAGATCAATACTACACAAGTCTATGGATTTTAACAAAGCTATAATTATATAAGCAATTTTCAAAAAGACTGGCAACATTTGAATACAAGGCATCATTCCAATATGTACTGACCTAGAATTAAACAATAAATTCCTTTTGTTTGTAATTTCAAGGTTTAGTCATATTGTGCCTGTCATTAACGTAAATATTTTTTTTAAGGTCGATAAATATGACCAATCGCACAGTCTTCCGTTTCTATAATTTAATTTTTAAGGACGGACATAAATTGAAACTATACAATAAAAAAGATGGAAATCTGCTTCCACAATGTCCGTTCCAAGTGTGCGCTATTCACTCACACCCGAAAGTTACCATCGTTAAATGCTATTCGCTAGTGCGAAAAAAGAGACAACTTATAGGGAAAGGTTAATTTGAGAAAAATCTTACAAGGTTACGTATGAAGATGTCATATTTGAATCAATACTAAAGTTAGTTCACAATTTGTGCTAAATCATTCATTATACAAATAAATTCAACAATCAACAGTACAACATGCTTATGGAAGTATTTTAAACAAAACAATATGACTGTCCTTGCAAAGACCGGTGTTTGTCCAACACAAAAGGGCCAATCGAACACGTGCCGCATTAGATCTGAATAGTAACGTTTGAGCTTCTTTAGAACATAACGTTTTTGAAACTATGTGAAGGAAAATTATAAGAAAAAATACAATTGAAGAAGTTTTCGAAGATGCATGAAATTTAGGGTAAGTGCTTACGTTAATTGCTGTTTTAACATTTCACAACTATTTTTCATGATAACTGAGCTAGTTCGTATACAAAATATTACACCTGTTTCAGATATAATGGCAATTCACATCCATTGAAATCAATTCTCCATTACAAATGTGAATATATCTATCCTTGTATAAAAAGTGGTTGTTTGCAACATTGGGAATGTCCATAAGTTACACATCTCAACTATTTGATAATAACGTGGTATGCCCAGAAATTAATCTGCCATTGAGTGATAATAAAGTATTCTGTAAATCTTGAAAAACGTATATTTTGCTTTAAGTTGATGTGCTGAAATTATCATATTTTTGTCTGCTTCAATTTATCTAGAGATCTAAGTTACAACCGCTTTCAGGAAATCCGAAAAGGTGTTCTTCCATCGAATTTATCTACATTGTAAGGAATCTGTTTTGCTGCTGTTAATAATATGACGAAATGTACTATTGTTTTTAATATTTAAGTATTAATAAGTCGATTTGATGAAATTAAATACCTACTGATGAGGCATTGATCTAAGTTTACTCGAAAACTACAATATTGCGTTGGATGTTTTTAAGGATGTCGTGAAAAATACAAATAAATCTTTCCTTGAAAGATATATCTTATGTTGATAATGATATATCTTATGCTGATAACGGCATAATAGCCATATGTATGCTGCGAGATTACATTTATATTAAATGACATATCAGTATACATATTTTAATCGGGGCTAGAATATGCTTGCAAAATTTAATAAATTTCCCGATCACAAGGTATAATTATCTAAACTTAATTGTTGCATGCTTTCCATTTTATATCATTATCCAAAGACTTATCAGGCACTGGCTATCTCTGTGAATCGTGTGTTTACAAAAGGTGATCAATTCGGTCAAAATTTGTGCTATTTGTTATTAGTGGAACAAGTTGAAAATATCTGACAAAGGTGTTTAGTGTCTCCCCCTATTTAAAATAGTCCTACCTGCCTGTGATGTTATCCTTTTTCAGTTTGATGTAATAAATAATGTTGAACGAAATTTACACATGAACACTCGCGTAACAATTTTTAAGTCAGACTTTATCAAATATTGACTAAAGGCAGTCAGGAAAATCTTCAAATAAACTTAGGGCAGCAAAGATACTAGTAGGGAGGGTTGAAAAAAGAACACATGAATCAAATACAAACATAATGTACTCATCTTTGACAAATGAAGTTGTCTTTAACCAGAGAAAGCTATTATGAATGTGTCTTCAATTGAAATAACAAATAGGAATGGTCCATCTTCCAAAAGAATAAAAAACTTTTCATAATAGTCGAACTCTTTCGGCTATTCGAACTTGAATATGCACGCCGCATTGAACAAGTTAATTAATGACTTAATTAGTTTAACTATTTTATATGATATTTTTTAATATGTTGACCATTTTAAATATGTGTTACGTTCAGATATCTTACTATGGAACAGTGTCAGTCGTAAAAGACATTCTATTCTTTTGTTGTTTGTAATGTTGATTTTTATCCATGGTTTGCCTACTCCTAATATTGATAAGTCGTCATTGTGATGGATCTCACTAATGCCCTAATGCGTTCTTTCATTTTTATATTTTAACTTGAACTAGAGATTTAAACTGGAACGAAAGTACGAGCTTTAAAATTAGGCAAATTTGTGTAGGCCTCTCCTCCAATTTGAAACGGCCCTGTCTGCTTGTGACGTTATGTTGTGCATGATTTTTTATTTTGATTTGATCAACTGTTTTGACCACATTCATTAGAAACTCGTTTGCTTGAAGATCCAGACCCTATATGTCTGGAAACATAAACTGTGTATCTTTTACCTGATCCAATTAAACTTGGCCCCTGCCTTCACAGTTGGTTGATTCCTGGTGAAATTTCAGCCCTTCTTTAAGTAAATAGAGACTCCCTGTACATACCCTAAACAAACGATTTAACTGTAAGTTAAACAATAAAAATGACGGAGCTGTGCTTCCACAAAACCCGTCCTAATTGTCAACCGTTCTCTCTCATCCGAATTTTATCTTCGTTAAATATAGTATTCACTACTTCGAAAAATGACCAAAGCATAATCAAAAGGTTACTGTGATGTATTGAAAACTAAGACAACGTATAAGTTTATCTATGAATATGTCATATTTAAATCAATACTAAATTTTGTTTACACTAAGTGTTAAAGTGTCCATTATAAGAAAAATTCACAATCACGTCAACACTACACATGCCCATGGAAATTCTTAAAACAAAACATTATGACTGAAATTTAGAAGACTGGTGATTTTCCAACACAAATTATTATAATTGAAAGGATTAACTCAATAAAAAACTGGCTTGTGACTGCTACAACACTACAACCCACGTCTTTTGATAATTACTACAGGTGGTAGCTGAAATGTTATGTCTGTTTCCAATTTCCAGTGGACAGCATTCAAATGTATCACTACAATCAAATTCTCCGATACAGAGTTAAATTCATATATCCTACAAGAAACTGACTAAGTCGTTTGTGACACAAAGAATGGACATAAATTGCACTTTCCAATTCTTTGACATACTGTTTTTCAAACTAATCATCATACTGCCACTAAGAGTTTAAATGCGTACATTCTATAACATATATTTACGTTACAGTGAAAATATGCAGATGAGATGAAATTGCGTCAGACATTGAAGTGATATTACCTGTTCAAGAAAAGAGAAATACTTCAGGTCTAATCTGTTTCTTTATTTGTCAATACACTACCTATGCTAATCATGGATGAAGTTGTTTATGCAGTGAATGAAATTGTAGTGTGAATGGCAAGATCTAAAGAAACGGTGCAAAAAGAGTCAAAATCTGCAGGGTAATTAAAAAAAACGTTCTCAGTACAACTAGCTTAAACCACGCCTTTCAGAACACTATATGCATATTCAATGGGTCACGCAGCTGCACGTAGCGAACTACTGTACATTTAGTGGGCTGTACTGGCACGGTTATTCCTGCATTACCTGGATAAAGTGTGATTTTGAAGGTTGTATACTGCACAGCACCCTTGAGTTTTTGAAACAAAAGCACGTATTTTCATTATAATACCCATGTTAGTAGATTCCACCCCCTGACCCTATTAAGAAGACACTTGCATACAAACATTAGGGACGGTAACCTATTACACTTGCACACTTGTGCACTATCCCCGCATTCCAAGTTTTTGACCTTGAGCGGTACATACAGGTACATATCAAATAATCTACGTTAAATGTACAACGATACACTAATTGAAGAAAAATGTGTCACGAGTGTAGATGCCGGTAACTAGCATGGGCACTTACCTAAAGTATGACAATCCAAACTAAAATAAGTCCAAATCCTTAACTCCGTGCACTCGTGGCACAGCCATTGACCTAGCAGACTGCAGGTAGAGGTTTCGGGCAAATCGTGTGGCTCGATTTAATTTCCTGTGTGAGCAATGGTCAATTGTTTTTCCTTTGGTTAATTTTGATTGTTGTAAACGGTTTCTTCAAGAGTTTCTAACAAGTCCAAATAACAACTCCCTGTTCCAGCATGTGAAAAAAAAATGTCTGTTAAAACAAAATTCTCTGGCTGAATCAAGGCAACTGTGTGCATTTCAGCTGGGAAAAGTAACAGCTTTACGACCTTGCAACGGAAGGTAAGCATCTCAGATGTCAGGCTCTAAGCTGATACCGTCTTCCATCGATGATTTGAATGATCCAAAAATTGTTCAGTATTATTTCTCGGAGGTAGGACTCACATAATATGCCGATGGCTAGTGTCGTAGGATGATAGGGTTAGAAATACTCGTATTTTCTTTAGGTCTGCCTTCAGAACTATGCAAAAAATACTTTTCGGTGATCACGAAAGCTCACTAACTGCATAAGTTTCACGGTCCTCTCCCTGCCAGGTAACAACTCAGGCTGTTAGTTATAGTCCGTTCATGATGTTATGGACTAGCTCACAAGGGTTGTAGTTTGTTCCGAAATTGGTGGGCTTCAACTGAAATTAGTCCCCTCGATTTACTATCATGGAGGCAATAAAATCTTCCCGTTTCAAGGTACTACAAGTGTGTATAGGCTATAGCGTGAATACAATGTGTTCAGTGCTCGTTCTCTGACAGCACACATTTGCGTGTGCTGCCTTTTGCATATTCATATAGTAGAGCGCTCCCATTGGTTTGTTCAACCAGGATTGGGGTTGCATGGAATGAAGAATATGTGAATGCATTATCGATTTTCGTAGTTTTTGTCGTTATTTTTAAAAAGGAGTGCATGGTGTAACGATTTATCATATGAAGAGAAAGAATGCCATTGTTGTAAGAAAAGTGTAGAAGTCTATAAGGTACACATTCCAATTATTTGTTAAGAACTTGTTATTTACAGAAATGAATTGAGTGATAGTAAAGCGTTCTGTAAATTTTAAATATTTATTTCATAAGGCAAATTTGTTCATGTGATGAAATTGCATCAAACCTTAAATCGCCACTCCTTTGTTTGCTTGAGGATAAAGATTACAAGAGGTCACTGCAGGTGAAAATTCAAAAAACGTGAAAGTTTCTTTTATAGAAACGATATATACTTTTCATACTTTTAACATAGCTTTTTTCTAAACCCTACTTTTTTTTGGAGAAGGTCCTTGGTTATCTTAAGTAACCACATGTCAATAACCAAAACCTGTGTAAATGTGATATCCCAGTAAAAGAGCAATAGATTCTTTTCCTAACAGGCATGTGTACGCGTTTTGTCAGTAGATGAACATTATCGCCTTGGTTGAGGTCATAACAGAGGTGAAAGGTTATATGAGGTCATTGGAGGTTATGAAAATCTTCTTAGCTACTTACAAGCACGATATCTATATAAATGGGGCATTCATGGAATACTGAGTACAAGAACTTTACTGCTTTAATGGAGGTCTAAGATCATTTGCGTCACCAAAGTCAAATGCTGAATAACTTGTGGATACCACATGTCATGAAGGTAAACCTTGATGGATCGTATAGTTGACCTTCTTTCTACCTGTCTGGGTATCACATCAAAATCATTAACACACTACTGAAGTTGGTTGCACCCCTATTCTGAAGCTTTCTTGTAGGCTGCCTAAAATAAGCAAAATATAGGTCTTTGCCGGAAATAATTCTAATCAAAGAAAATTTGGTATCAATGGAATCTGCATTATGTGTACAATATCATGATATAATGCCTCCAGTCACACATGTTGGGGGTTTTGAGTAATTTGCATAAATTCAAAATGGCCACCACTCTTAACTTTGAGAGCCTGTATCTCCTTAGGGGATTGATGTTATCGAAGATGTCCAGACAAATATTTTCTGAATATTTCTTACAGAATATAAACAGACTTTATGTTTAAATGTGTTGCAAATATATTTTACGATTATATTCCTTATTATTATGCTATATTGTAAACGTACCATTTACGGCCATTTTGCTTTTTCCGCCATCTTGGTTGGGGTGAATTCCATCAAAAATGTTCTAAAAAGTAATTTTTTGTTATTTGGCATAAAATGAGGCCATATATTTTTTTCTCATAAATACTTTTCTCATCATTTCAATATATTATAACAATTACATAATAATTATATGGGCGGCCATTTCGCTATTTTCGCCATTTTGCTTGATCTGGAACATGTAAAGTATGTGCAGAAAAATACTTCCTGAATGTTCAGTACAGATTATGGGCAGATTTTGCGTTTAAATGTGTTAAAAATGTTTTTTAAGGATTAGTTTCCTTAAAATATTGTAATTTCACCACTGGCGGCCATTTTGCTGCTTCCGCCATCTTGATTGACCTGGATTTCAACAAAAATGTTTTGAAAATAGATTTGGATTATTGGAATAAAAGAACAGCCAAATCTAAATAGCAATGGTCACAAATACAGTTTTAAGTATTCTTTTCCCTATTATTATTATTATTATTATTATTATTATTATTATTATTATTATTATTATTATTATTATTATTATTATTATTATTATTATTATTATTATTATTATTATTATTATTATTATTATTAATTATTACTTATTTGATTATATATTATTATTATTATTATTATTATTATTATTATTATTATTATTATTATTATTATTATTATTATTATTATTATTATTATTATTATTATTATTATTATTATTATTATTATTATTATTATTATTATTATTATTATTATTATTATTATTATTATTATTATTATTATTATATTGAAATTTAAACATTAGCGGCCATTTTGATATTTTCGCCATCTTGGTTGATCCGGATCCTGCAAAAGTGTCCAGAAAATTACTTTGGGAATATTTACAAAAGAATATGGGCACAGAATAGGTATACTTGTGTGAAAAGTATTTTTAATGATTATTTTTCTCATTATTATAATATAATGACATAATCATAGCATTGGCGGCCATTTTGCTTTTTCCGCCATCTTGGTTGACCTGAATTCCAAAAGAAATATTTTGAAAAATAATTTTAGATTATTTCTCACACACATAGATGGCCTTAATATTTTGTTTTTAAAAAAGGGGCAACTAACTGTGTCAAAAGTATTTTTAATGATTACTTTTAGTGATTATTTTAATACAATATGATCTTTACATTGGTGGCCATTTTGTTTTTCCGCCATCTTGGTTGACCTGAATCTTACCAATACAGTCCCAAAAATTAATTTCGAATTAATGTCAAAAAATATGGTTAAATGTTGAGAGTTAATGCCTCAAAAATATTTTTACGAATATTTTCTTTATTTTCATTTAATACAAAATATTCATAATTTTTACCGCCATTTTGTTTTTGGCAGCCATTTTGAATGAGTGAGACCCAAAATATTTACTGTTACTACTTGATTACGTGTACAGGGAACCATAAGGTTTCCAAATAAAAGATGAGTCGGAGAGTGGTGGGGTGGGAGTACACGTGAAGTGCCCTGTGGCCCATGGCCTTTACCCCATTTCGAGTCCTTATGACCTAATATCACGTGATTTTACCCATGTGACGTCATAGATATGTCATGAAGTATTTTTAATATGATAATTTGCTAATATGGTATCATGTTTCTATCCATCGGTAATACATTTATGGGCGATAACATCAACCCTTAGGGAGATACAGGCTCTCAAAGTTAAGAATGGCGGCCATTTTGAATTTATGCAAATTACTCAAAACCCCCAATATGTGTGACTGGAGGCATTATATCACGATAATGTACACGTGATGCCAATTCCATTGATACCAAATTTTCTTTGATTAGAATTATTTCCGACAAAAAACTTATTTTAGGCAGCCTATTGTGTAGACAAGCTAATTAGCAGTCTGCCTGCCTTTGCCACAGAACTACCTATTGCAGGACTCTCCAAACGGCCTCTCGATTAGGTGTCAATTAACTTCTTTGGGAGAGTAGTTTGAGGGGGAAAATATTTCAGGAGTTTTCTTAATAAGCATTTGGATATCATGAAATTAGATCAGCTTGAAACCCTGGAAAGTGACAGTAGTGAAAAACATTTTCAAAGGCAAAGAATCACGACGCGTTTGGATTTTCTAATTTACTTGAAGATAAGATTTGTTTTAAAACTTTTCATTTTCGTATATTTCTGTCAATGGTAGAATACGATCCCAAACGATTTACTACTTAAGCAATGAAATTTTCCCATTGTCAATGGTGTGTATTTCGTTATTATGCAACATTTTGCAAAGAAGTTTTGGGGGCTTGGGCTGCACCCAATTTAGGGTAACAATGTGAATTATTCGTTTTGTTCTTATTTCAGTCACGTTTACCTAAATAGGTCATAAACTTCCGTACAATAGTAGCTATGTCAGTCTTACTTTATTAAATAAAGGTGAATATTAATTATTGTCTTGAAACAAACATGTCAGAACAAGGGGTGGTGATCAACAATTTTCCAGGAAATTATCAATGTAAATAAGAGGGCACTCCACGGAGTTTCATCGGTCAAAGTCAGCAAACGTCATTCAATATGATAACAACTATCCTTAACATCACCAGCGAACCTAATTCATAAGGAAAAATTTCTATTCATTTGGCGTCTGACCTTTGACCTTGTCTACTGGCCATCTGGGAGAAAAAATTTCACACCTTGGGACACTTTTTCATCAAGTCTGAAGAATATCGGCTATCCTTATCATATGTGTGAAGCTTCATGTCCGGCAAATTCAAGATTAGAAACGCAAGATTGGTCTTAAAGTATTCACGATTGCATTTTGCCGCCTGTAGAACGGCTATTGAAAACATGAGGGGCGATCACGGGGAGGTGGAAATGTCCCCTCAATATTTTAGTGGGGGACATAATGTCAGATGTCCCCCAAATTGTTTGAGGTATGCAGAAAAAAATAAATGTTGTTAAACACATTTTCGATACAAATAATTGTGATGTTTGCTTGTTAATGGTAGCTGGGGAGAACTTTGGATCGGAAATATGTAATCTGTATCCTCTAGAACGGACCAAATGGCTTGGCTTCCAAGGGCTTGGCCCCTGGATCCCACCAGGGGACCTATGGAGGTCCTCTGTGCCCCCTGGTAGGAGGCATAAAGTTTTCACCCAAGCAAGTGTCACCCCAATAACTTTAACAGATCACCCCCTCCCCTGATTGAAAAGACTGTCGAGAAAAAGGATAGCTGATTGAAAGATTCATTCAAGTGCACCCCATACAAGGCTCACCCTTTACAAGTACATGTCACATTCAGTGTTCATCGGGGCTCCTAACTTTTTTCGTCTCTTCGTCTCTTGCATCGAATGTTTTTAGGCAACCCTCCTCCTCCCTTTGTCTTCAAAATGTGAATAAAAAAGGACTACTCGTGTCTATACAATGTGAATGACAAGAAAATGAAACCACATGCTAAGATAAAGGGTGAAAAAGACGCTGTGTTACTTGTGGCTTCAGGCATAAGCTTATAGAAATGAGGGCTGGAGGTTAAGGTCCGGCAATAAAACATGTGGTCCTTTAATTCCTGGGTCGGAAGTATACTTCGGCTCCCACAATTCAAGGACGCAAATCCCACATTTGCTTCCTGTGTTAAAAATATCAAAACTTTAAAATATCTTTCCCAGGAACTTGCGTAATATGACGCAACAAATTGTATCTAAGGAACCTTAAATATTCAAAAATTTCCTAAAGAGGAGGGGAATATCTCTCCCCTCAAGCCCCCCCCCCCCCATAGCTAAGTTAACAGAAACAGTGTTCAGCTCTACCCACCTGATGAGGATAGCACTCTTCGCTTGTGTAGCCAGGGACTTTCAAACTCATTTGATGAGGTTTGGGGGTCTTCCCTAGGAAAAATGTCCAAATGAAACATTGTTAAACGCATCTTCCTGGAGTTTGACAATCACAATAAGAACACAAAAACTTTGTCAATGAAATCTTTTATTGTTATGTTTTGAGCTTCTGCAATTTTGGAATAGAGAAGCCATTAATGATTATTCATTAGTCAATTGTGTAAAACACTGAGTCTGTAGGTCCGAGATCCCGAGAACTGAAACATAAAGACTTCACACTGTTAGATGGTTTTACTAGCATCTGAAATTCGCGAACTTCGTAGTGCAACTTAAGGCGGAGAAACATTGGTTGATTTCAATCTATCTCTATTTTATGAACACCAATTTTCAGAGCTCAGTGGAAAGTATTTATTATCTTTTTAAGCTCCACATTATTTTCTTTTCTTTAATCGCTTCTACTGTTCTTTGGTCTTTTTTCGTACATTTGATGTTTTATCAGGGAGTTGTCTCTAGTCACATAGACGTCTTGCGCAATTGGAGGATATTGTGGCCTTCTCGATGACACTTTTACAAAAGAAAATTCGGAAATCTTTCCCATAATAGTTCAACAAAGTAGTTTCGCTTCTCATGAATCTTTTAGGAAGCATAACAGGCATATTCCTACTTATTTCTCCGGAGCATATATTTATTTGTTGGGTGTCTTTTTAGACACGTTTAGAGATCATGTATTAACAGATGAAAAGCGTGTGGCATACTATTCACGGTACCAAAAAACGGTGAGTGACGTTATGTTTCGGGAATTATCTCCTCATTGTAAAACTATCCAATTTCCGTAAATGACTTAGCTCTATTATTTGACATATTGGATCCCCACCAAAACCTATGAGGATCTTTCTCCTAATATGACAAATCTGTCACCAAGTCCATGGGCGTCCTGAGGGGGCAAGGGGGTACTTGCCCCCCCCCCCCGAAAATCAAAGACTTGAAAAAAAAGAAAAAAAGGAGAAAATATAACATCAACATTTCTTAACAATTCACTCAGTGTGAATTTCTACTGCCAAAACAAGAATTTAATAAAAATATCAACACTCAGACCCCAGCATCCCCCCCCCCCCCCCGAGCATATTTTTGGTAGTTTTTAAAGTTTATATTTACGATATCCCCCCACCCCCACCACCCACCACCCCCCCCCCCCCCCCCCCCCCCCCCCCAACCCCCCCCCCCCTCCCCACGCCCCCCCCCCCCCCACCCCCACCCCCCACCCCCCCCCCCCCCCCCCCCCCCCCCCCCCCCCCACCCCCCCCCCCCCCCACCAACCCCCCCCCCCCCACCCCCCCCCCCACACACCCCCCCCCCCCCCCCACCCCCCCCCCCCCCCGCACCGCACCCCCCCCCCCCCCCACCCCCCCCCCCCCACCCCCCCCCCCCCCCACCCCCCCCCCCCCCCACCCCCCCCCTCCCCCCCCCCCCCACCCCCCACCCCCCCCCCCCCCCACCCACCCACCACCCCCCCCCCCCCCCCCCCCACACCCCACCCCCACCACCCCCCCCCCCCCCCACCCCCCCCCCCCCCCACCCCCCCCCCCCCCCACCCCCCCCCCCCCCCACCCCCCCCCCCCCCCACCCCCCCCCCCCCCCACCCCCCCCCCCCCCCACCCCCCCCCCCCATGAGTAAGAACGTCAAAGACATGTAGTGCACATAAAGGCAGAAGCATCTAACTGGTAGCCTAAATTAGGCTAATATTACTAACAGAGGTACCACTGAGGCCTAGTAGTATTCTATAGTCTTAAGTTAGGCCCCGAAACGTAGAACGGTGCAGTGGTATTACCATGCAGCTCTGTACATTGCAATATCAAACGTTACACTGCTCTCAAAGCATCCACACGACACATGCGTACTTGTTCGACAATTGTGTGGTTGTGTCTAAATCGATTCGAGTCTGTTTACGCCTAGTGAATATGCTATTGAGTACTTCGGTCCTTCTCACCTTGTGTCCGCTCGAACTGATAGTTTCGTTAGGATGGTTAGTTCTCTGACATAGTGTTTGTCCCGCAGCACTATTTTTTGTTTTATTCTCCTCGGAGTTATCGTTATTTTATATTTCAGAAAATTTTAGAGCTGTTGGCCGGGAATGGCGCACAACAGGTCTTATTTTTCCTCCCTTCACTGTTCATATGGGGTCACTCAAGGAATCACTGAAATTTTAAACTCGATTTTTTAATTGTTTTTTACTTTTCTGCCATATCTCTACTGGGCATCAACTTTAAGGAAGGGATAAGATTAGAAAAAATATGGCTAATTAAAAATAAATCTCATAAAATAATCTGTATAAAAACCATTATCTTTCGATTGGAAGCTGCCTAAATATCTATCTTTATCACAATTGCACATCTGAGTTACTTAAGAATTCAAAGTATGATTACTGATATTTTATGCAGGACCCCAAGCTAAACAAGATGGCGGAAACAACAAAAGGGCCGCCAATATAACAGTCATGGCCTACGACGAATTGTGAAATCCGGCCCATCCAAAATTTTATCCATACCAAAAGCGTATTTTCCGGAGTAGGACTGGGGGTGCGCTATGTACTTCCCAAATGCGTTGAAACTGAAAAGCCATCTTACACTGCCGGGATAAAAAAGGCAAAGCTTGTAAGACAGAGTGTGTGTGTGTGTGTATGTTATTGCTGAAAAAACGCTTGAAATCTCTGCCATCCTCCAGGGGCCTTAGGTAGGCCCATTTACCCCACCTCTTCGGCCCAAGGCGTTGAGGTATGTTGATCTTCCTTTTGGGACGGATGCACGCCGTTGTTTGTCAGCTACCATTGTTAAGCGAACACGAGCATGGATGAAACCTGGGGAAGCTTTGGATTACCACTGAATGTTGTGTGGCTTCTTATTCCATAGGTGAACTCAATTTTCAGAATCTGTTACACATCAGATCATTACCAAGCATTTAGGTACACTTAGTATATAAGACCAGAAGTAAACATTGTAGTGCACCTATAGCACATACATGTTGTTTGCTGTGCCCAACTCTTGCAATATTTTGAGGCTTAGCAAATCTCTTGAATTAGTGGTATTCAACATTAATCATGTAAACATTTCACCACAATCCTGTAAAGGTGAAGCCCGCCACTATCCTCAGGCTAGAAGGTTTAGCAGCAATACATCACACCTGTTGGTCTGGCCAAATGAATGCTTAACTCTAAAACTGCAAAGCACAGCATATACCATGTTGCTGAAGAAATGTGCTAAATATGTGACGTGAATATCGTAGCAAATGACTTGAAGTGCTCATCAAGCAAAGATGGAGACTGAAAGTAATTTCAGGCAGTTTTTAGTTATTTAATTAAAGGCTAAGTGTCAAAGGACAAACCGCTACCCTATAAAAAGATCATGAAACACAAATCTGAAAACATATTGTAAGCACTTCTGGCAAGCTGTTATGTGAGGGGTAGCTTATGTCCGTTCAAAACTATTTTTAGGGTCCAACAGCCGCGGAACGGACCATATGTAAGCCAATGTAGACATAATTAGTGGTATACTACCATTTAGGTGCGAGCGCGGTATGTGGGACACCGTGCTTGAGTAATTTTCAGCATTTTAATAGCATCTTTTTTTAGGGCTAAAGTCTCTCTTTGTGTACTATCATGAAGCAACCAGGACGAACGGAAAAATCAGGCCACAGCACTGCCCGTGCTGTCCAGCTGTCCAGCTGATGGAATTTTCTCCAACAGAAATCGGAACGGTCAGTGCAGACGATGAATACATACTGATACGTGGCGTACTCGTTTTCAGTCATAGTGGACTTGAAATTACGTAAATATCCACAATAGGTCATAAAAATGTACGATGTTAGCTCTGCTTGCAAATATTAGCAGGAAGATCTTTTTGCGCAAACTCCGCATAAGCACGGAAGGCTATTCGCGCAGCCGGTACTATGATCTGACTACCATAACAATTGTAAACGATTGTTTGGCCAGACTGAATAAGTAAGAGGTGTACCAGATAGTTTGCTACAAAAGACGGTGCTATAATGTGACACGCGATACTCGGTAAAAATCATTCTAATCCTCTAAGGGGCTTTTTATGCTGCCATCTGTGACAGAATCATATTCTGGTAAGTAAAATCTTCCTTCTGAGTTTTTGCTTTCTGTCCAAAGTTTTCCACTAGGAAGATTTTTTCCATACAGTTAACGGGCAAATTTTACCGGCCTAACTAATTTCAAACTAGAATAGAGGTTAAAGAGTCCCTTGGAATTATCGCATGAATCCATTCTTAATAGCCCCTTTAATTACTTTTAGACATCGTGCGCCTTATAAATACATGTATTATAATTACGATTCTCCGCTACAGCTTAGACAACGAAATAAAATTTAAATAAGTTCTGGAAGTGACAGATCAAAGGTATACAAAAATTAAGTCATAGAACTGGGAAGATCATGCACTAAGTTCCTTTATCAAGAAGAGGGTAGTGCGAAGGTTCTGTATCAAGCTGCCCAGGCGCATAGACAAGGGGGGCTAAGGGGGCAACCCTTGAGCATATCTTTGGTATTTTTTAATGTTTATTCTTACAATATTGCTAGTGTTTTACCTATTTATATTAGGTAAATAGGTCTGGGAAGTGCCATTTCCAGCGATCTGGGAGACATTTGGGGCCACAATTTTCTTGCGCTTCGCTCCAACTCATGGTGGTGCGGAGTTGTTCATGGGATCCGCCCAATGGCGCTTCCAAAGAGGTATGTCAAGTATAGCTAATGAAGGAGCATACATGAGGGTGTGAATTCCCTTTAACAGACGAGTTGGGAAATGAGATTTTGCTGTACTATATAGTACCACAGATCAAGTTGACGGACATTTTTGCACAGATACGAAGGCTTCGAGCGACTGTTGTTTTTGTCTTCCACAATTTACCATCATTCTGCCCAACCCTTTCGGTCCAAGATAAGGAGATTAATTTTCCGTTAAAAAGAATTTTCAATGACCCGTGACTGATGTTAGAAACCCATAGTTTTACATTCGAAAGTTGTGTTTGATTATACAAAATATCTGCCTTGTCTGTTATGGTACATTTTCCTTCCCAGCGTACATTGTACATCGAAGTTTCCCAACTCGTCTATTTACTCTAACCTACATGTAACGACCAGCAACTATAGAGAGCACCTTAACCCCTTTTTGCCATTGAGTGTCATCCGTTTGTAACTGAGTCCCCTTGTGAACCCCCAAAAAATTCCTGTCGAGAATTCTTTTGTAGTCAGAGGAGCAATAGAAACTGCATGGGGCAACCGGTATTATACATCAACTGTAGGCTTTTATGTAATCAAAAACTTCTCAGGCTAATTACACCTTCCACCTCTTCACTAGGTGTTCTCCAACCCCACTCCCACACGTCAACATCTACTGCAACCCCAGTCTCACACGTCAATATCTACTACAACCTCACTCGCACACGTCAATATCTACTACAACCCCACTCTCACACGTCAATATCTACTACAACCCCCTCTCACACGTCAATATCTACTACAACCTCACTCGCACACGTCAATATCTACTACAACCCCACTCACACGTCAATATCTACTACAACATCACTGTCACACGTCAATATCTACTACAACCTCACTCTCACACGTCAATATCTACTACAGCCCCACTCTCACATGTCAATATCTACTACAACCCCACTCTCACACGTCAATATATACTACAATCTCACTCTCACATGTCAATATCTACTACAACCCCACTCTCACACGTCAATATATACTACAATCTCACTCTCACACGTCAATATCTACTATAATCCCACTCTCACACGTCAATATCTACTACAACCCCACTCTCACACGTCAATATCTACTACAACCCCACTTGCACACGTCAATATCTACTACAACCTCACTCTCACACGTCAATATCTACTACAACCCCACTCACACGTCAATATCTACTACAACCCCACTCTCACACGTCAATATCTACTACAACATCACTGTCACACGTCAATATCTACTACAGCCCCACTCTCACACGTCAATATCTACTACAACCTCACTCTCACACGTCAATATCTACTACCTGCATGGTAGAAGTCCAGCTGAACTAGTGATACCCGACGTTAAGTTAATGTGTTAGCTAGGATGACTTTGACTTAACCCTTCACAGTCTATGTTACTGACCTGACTCTGCAACTTAAAGCATTTTTACCTTTTTTACTTACTCCCGGAAAGCCCCCTGTGGGCTAGGGGTTGTAGAATATACCCACGGTATTTCCCGCCTGTCGCAAGAGGCGACTTAAGGGTAGGACTTGCACCGTATTTGAGCTGTATTTGAAACCAAACTTGAACTCAAACCACATTTGAAACCTTATTTAAACATAAACTTTTTTTCTAGTTGACACTATATAACACATTCGTGTTGGTGTGTCGTTAAATATTATCTAACACTTACTCGTGGAAAGGCTAGTGGGTATTTCATTACACTTCTTGACATTTGAAGTGTTGTACTTAGCTACATCAAAGTAGTTACCTTCATGTTGGTGTCTGTCTATAAATATATCACACTTGAGATCGAGGGGTCCAGTTGCCAAGTTGAACCACATGCTAAGTAGCTTTGCTACCACACGAGTATCACCACAGTGCAATAGTTGGATATCACATGACGAAATGCTACCCATCCCCCTGAAATGATCAGGTGCTACTTTCTAGTTTTGCCTGTGTGTACACAGTTCAGGTAAAGCAGTATTGAGACTGAAGACACAATCGATTGACATAAAAAATAGTGTACATAAATACGTTTCAGAGTTCCTTGCATTTGTGATAGGTCTAGGCGATGGGCTGGTAGTAACATGATAGACGACACTTATACAGTGTAATGGTGGGGTTTGATTTTTTAAGCACAGTCAATATACTTCATGCTGTGGAAAGCGTGACATAAGTGCAAGCTAGAAAACAAGCATGACCCATTAAGCATTACCCATTGTTGTAAAGCTGGGCTTATAGACGATGTAGAAAGCAGGGAGACCTGTTTGAGCAGTCTTGTGAACATCTAAATAATATGAGTTGTTCGTGATTTCATCCCACTGAAGTAAGAGATAATCTCGCATGCTAAGTGGGAACTCGGACCGTTACTACGCATGATCACCACGCACGATCTGTGACCTGCAGCAGGGGTAATATGCAACGGGCTGATGTCACGCATAAAAATCTCGTAATCGAGTGTGGTCTGGAATTCGTAACAATATTACAATATTGTTTCAAGATGAAAATACGAAGTAATAACTCGAGGTATCTCGTCGTGAGACACTAAGGAGTAAAAAATAGGTGGTTTATTTCTCTGAATATCGATTCAAAAACCGCAACTAATTTCAAATCATGTCACAATTTTGTATCTTTTGCAGATGTATAGACAGTAGATAGGTAGGACATAATTTATGATTGTCTTAAATATACTGATTATTCTACTGGTCTATTGGATACTGCATGCCCATTTTTTAGTTGTGTGTAAAACAAATCAGGGTAAGTCCTAAAGGAAAGTGAGAAACCTTATCCCATTTTCTCAATTGACCATAAGTTTTCTTTGTTAGCCTCAATGCGATATACTCGATCAAGAGATGCTGCAGAATGTCAATAGAGAATAAGAAACTATTTTGAATTTCCTTAAATTTTTGTAAGTTTGTGAACAGACAATACATTTAAAAATGACTTAAAAGCTGACGTGTATATGACCGAATCTTTCAATTTTCAAACAAATGGGTCAAACATTGATTTGCAATGGAAGAATCAGGAAGAATACATGCCCTTACTTAAAGACAAAAGGCCTCATGAACCCTTCGGTTTAGATAAGCCCCTTACATTTTTCTGTTCTTACAGAAGCCTGAAATTTTTATCGTAATATTTGTTCTCTTTGATTTTCTACCAACTTTCCATATGTTTCTTGAACTCTAGATTTTTAATGAGGAAATTCTCATCAAACTTTATTGCTTTGGAGATTGACTCAAATTTGTGTTTTGTTCATAAAACAGTTTAACCAATTGTCTTCGTCTTACAAATGGATCGATTTCTCCTCATGGCCGTCATTCTTGGCTTTAACGTGATTTTAAGCGATGCATGTGGCCGTGGAAGTGGTAACTCAGTTTCATTGAACCCATACTGTCATCCTTCCACTGCAACTGTTGGTGTTGGCGTTACCATAACGTGAGTTATAAGAAATATTGTGGACGTCGATAACTGGGTGGTAGAGGAAGCTAAAGACTGCATTTGTAATATTGTATCACACCACTAATCATTGCCCATTTAATTGGATTTCCCACACTTTGTATGAATTTTCAATATGGACATGTTACCACCTCCGGTGAAAGCTCACAAAGTGGTCTTTTATGTCACTTTTTCAATTTTTGCACCATTGTTCAAATTAACATTTTCAGTTACAAGGGTTTGAATAGTAGGTGCGTGTTTTCACTTTCATTACTACTCAAAAACGCATTTAAGATAGGGCAGTAATAACACCAAAATTGACACCAAAATTAGTCAATTTGCCATTATTCTTGTAAATGTTTCATTTAAAATTATGTACTACAACATCCACATAAAAAATAAATCATATTTTATAAAGAACATTGTTAAAAGTTAACTCCATCAAGATTCTGCAGTGTTAAAGCTCTCTTCTTGATTCTTTGCTGAAGGCAAAGGGAATCTATGCAATCACGCGGGAGATTGTGTGTGTGTATGTGAGGGTATATATGTGTATGAGGGCGTGTTTGTGACGCTTGACTTGTAAAAACAATATCTCAAGATAGCAATGGTGGATAATTTTCATACTTTATGTATAGAACTATCATATTTAGAGGAAGATCCTTATTGTTTTTGGTGATGGTCAAACTTCATGTGAGGTCACCAGAGGTCAAAACTGAAAACCTTGTAAACACGATATCTCTAAGCAGAAATCATAGATGCTTTTAATACTTGGTATGTGGATGCGTTATAGTCAAAAACGAATCCTGTAGAAATATTGGTAAAGGTCAAAGGTTATCTGAGGTCACCGAAGGTGAAAATACGAAATTTTTAAAAACTGCTTGTAAACACGATATCTCAGTCAAGATAGCAATAATGCACAATCTTCAAACTTGCTAGGCTATATAACTTCATCATATTAAAAAAGAACAATATTGTGTTAGGGGTGGTCAGAGGTCATTTGAGGTCAAAAACCGAAAACCCTAAAAGACACGATATTTCAAGACAGGGATAATGGAGCCTCTTCATACTTGGTGTAAAAATCATGACAGGTACCTTCCATTACCTACTCTAACCCTATCTGCCAGTGGCAAGTCGGGGAAGTAATATTAGACCTCCTTATTGATTTGTTTGCTTTGTGGTTTCCTCCTCACAACTGTTGAGGAGGCTCTCCCATTCAGGCCCAGCACAGCTATTCATTGTGTCATGCATGAGTGACTTTTAGCAATACAAGTTCTGAGGAGTCAAGATGAGGTTCATGCCTGCCAGAAAGTTGAGCTGCACAGTTTATTTGCTAAGAGGATTAGTTGTGGTTAGAGTTTTTCTCAATCCTGGGTAATGGACATTCCCCCTAATGTGTGTTACTTTAAGAGAGAGGAAATCCTATCAGGGCCGTAGCGACCGGGGATGTGGGGGTGTCTCACCCCCAAAGTTCCTAAGAGCGACGACAGTCGGAAAATCTGAAATGCCAGTTGGAATTTTTGATATCTCAGTCTAGCACATTTTTCCGACTGAGCCTATGTCAACTTTGTATATATTTTCCAACAAGACCAAGTGAGAATAATACCAAACGTTATTTTCTTTACGTAAAATCAAATCAAAGCTGTCTTTTTTTTCGCAAATTCTTCTCAAACTCTCAAAATTTTCGCTCGCTCCGCACGCTTCAAACCTTACCTCAGTGTTGTTCTTATTATCAATATCTTCCGATAGCAACTTTTGGAGAAGCACAACAGCAGAAGTTGAAAGCTGTTTACAAATTACTAGGTAAAAGACTGGCTTTTTGAGTTGCATGTTGGTTTGTTGGGCAATTGAAAGTATCTCGATGCAGAATCTGAATGCAGGTTTTATTATGGAAATCTTATTTAATGAAAATGTGGGGGCGCTTCGCGCGCATGCGTCGCGATTTACAATCAATCTCATAAACATTATTAAGGTAATTATACCAGACACAGTTCTATGGGAGCTAGGGCGCTTTAGCCCCCTCTCCCTAAATTTTTCCGAGCCCCACAAAATTGAGCAAAATTTTATATAGACTAATACTGGTGAAGACATAGATATACTCAAAAAATATTCCGAACTTCTATTTATCAGGACCGTAGCCAGTAAGTTCTAAAACGATATTTTCTATAACTTCAAAAAATTTTCGCGCGCTACGCGCTCTTTTATCTGTAGTTCTATCTAGTGGTAACGCCCCCGTTTCAAACATATTGGATTCCAACGTTTCCACAAATTTTCTCACAATCCACGTTGTATCACTTATGAACATTATAAGCACAACGTACCAGTGAACTTTTATATTATAAACTAGTTGTACATTCTGAAAACGCGCTTTTCAGTCCTAAACCCCTTTTGCTATACCTGTCTGGGAGGTCTAGTATTATTTTTTGGCACCTATACTCTCCCTCCCGCCCATTTCCCATTGTTGGAAGCTGTTCGTCTGGATTTTCGTTCAAAATTAGTAAAAATACGATAGATGCAAAGTGCTTAGCGTCATACTCTATATTATTATTTAGATGCCAGGTAATAAGCATTATGTCATTGCCCCATTTTATATAATTGATCCAGAGCTTCCAGGAGGCCTATACAGGTAGATGCTAGCATTAGATGCCAGAATAGAAGGCATTAAAGTAGTCAAAAGGGGGGGGGGATTCAGGAGGTTTGCTGACGACGTATTCTTCTCTTAGACAACATACTTTCTACTTTCACTTAACCAAATCTTAGTATTCACTAAAATATGGACATTTTCCATCCATATATGATCAGTTCCAGAAGTATCCCAAGATATTCTTTATTCTTTATTTTGTACCTAATATTTGTCTAAACTTCTCTCTTTTATCTCCCTATTCTTTTGCATAAGCTGTCCTGTAACCTGTTATAATGGCTTGAATTACAATTTCAGTACTCTACAGAGCAAGGTTTATGTGTCATTGCAATACCGAAATATTATGTGTGTATATCATCCTCAAGACTATACTTTATACGTGAATTTCGCAGTATTTGCGGAAATGATTGCATTGCATTATTTAAACTTTCGAAGTAATTAGAAATCAAAACGATCAGAGTGGTATAAGTCCAACAGCTTGTGGATGCCTGTACTATACAGATGTCAGTTTTAGTACTGGATTTCCTTGTTTCGAAACGCATACCTCAATTCTTCATATCAATATTAGAAGTCTTATGAAGAACTTTAATGCTTTTGTCAGCTTTATGAATTCTATTGATAACTACCAATTTACTTTAATTGCTATCACAGAAACTTGGCTGAATGATCTGTCTCCCTCTAACACTTTACAAATTGATGGTTACAAACTATTATATAAGAACAGATTGAACAAAAGGGGTGGTGGTGTTGCTCTCTTTATTAAAGAAAACTTACATGCAAATATCAGGGCTGACCTTAGTCAATTAATGAATGACAGTGCTGAGACACTTTTTGTGGAAATAGAAAACAGTAAAACTAGAAACACTTTAGTAGGGGTTATTTACCGCCCCCCTGAGCAAAATGTGAACGATTTTCTTGATTGCACGGGTAACTGTTTAGAAGCTCTAAATTACGAAAATAAGAATGTCTTCCTCACAGGGGACTTTAATATCACTCTTTTAACACAAAATGTAGCACATAATGTGCAAGAGTTGGTCAATATTATGTCTCTATATTCTTTTTATCCGCTGATTGATAAGCCTACCAGGGTTACGACCAGCACGTCTTCTTTGATAGATAATATCTTTACCAATGTTGCCAATCATATATTAAAAAGCGGTGTACTTGTAACTGATATCTCTGATCATTATCCTATTTTTTGTGTCATACAAAGTAAGATACACACTTTAAGCAGAAAAAATGTGTATAAGAACAATACTTGTCGTAAGAATATTAATTATTTCAAAAGTGAACTTAGTAATGTTGATTGGTCCTTTATTATGAATGATGAAAATGTTGATTCTGCTTATAGTAATTTTTCAAAAGTTTTGTTGATGACTTTCAATAAGTGTTGTCCTTATACTCAAGTCCATCAAAAGATCAAGTATGAAGAATCTCCATGGATTACATTTGGCATTTTGAAATCAATTAGACATACAAACAAACTCTATTCAAGGTATATACAAAGCCCCACGTTAATTCGAAAGATAAAGTACACAAAATACAAAAATGTTCTGACAGCTATAATAAACTTGGCAAAGAAATTATACTTTAGTAATCTGATTGAAGATCACAAGAGTGACCCTACCCACCTTTGGAAAGTCATTAACGGAATTTTAAATAAAAAGCAAAACAGTGACTCTAATAGGACTTTCATTTCAGGAAATGATGTCATTTCGAATGAGGATGAAGTTGCAAATCACTTTAATAAGTATTTTTCTTCTGTTGCATTAGATCTTGTTGATAAGCTTCCCACGGGCAAGTTTCCTCCTCAAAGTTATATGAAATCTTGCATTCTAGATTCCTTTATGTTTTTCCCTACGAATACTGAAGAGGTGAAACTCTCTATCCTTAGACTAAAAAATGGAAAGAGTCCTGGTTTTGATTACATTTCAAATGATATTCTTAAGCATGTTGTGGATATAATACTATATCCTCTAACTCATATTATCAACCTTTCTTTCTCAAATGGAGTATTTCCATCGGAGCTAAAAATAGCTAAGATAGTCCCAATTTTTAAGTCGAGTGACCAAAAATTTGTGTCTAATTACAGACAAATCTCCATATTGCCTTCCATTTCAAAAATTTTTGAACGCCTTGCATATGATAGACTTTATAATTTCATTGTAAAACATAAAATTCTTTATGAACACCAGTATGGATTTCGCAACGATCATTCTACATATATGGCAGCTCTAAGTCTCATTGATAAAATCGCAAAAGGTTTGGATAATAGACTTACTACAGTTGGTATTTTTATTGATCTCTCTTAAGCCTTTGACACCATTGACCATCAAATTCTTTTGAGTAAATTGTTTTGTTACGGTGTTCGAGGTATTGCCTATAACTGGTTTAGAAGTTATCTTCACGATCGTTGCAATTATGTAAAATTTAATAATTCCTCGTCAAATCACACTTATTGTAATATTGGTGTACCACAAGGTGCCATACTTGGACTACTGTTATTTATTCTTTATGTAAATGATATTTAAAAGTCTTCTGTCAAGTCAAACTTCATTTTATTTGCTGACGACACTACGGTTTTTTTTTCCAAAATAAGAACCTAAGCAATGATCTTAGGGAAGCTACCAGTGAATTTTCGCATATTTCCAATTGGCTCAGATCTAATAAATTATCTCTCAATATTATGAAACGAAACTTATGATTTTCGATAATAGGATCAATGACTCAAGTAAAATTAGTGCATTGCTAGATGGTCATATTGTTACTGCTTCACCTCATACAAAATTCTTAGGCATCACTATAGATGAAAATTTAAATTGGAAGGAACATATCTCTGAGGTTAGTAAAATGGTTTCTAAATCAAATGGTGTTATCAATAGACTAAAAGATTATCTGCCTAGTAATGCACTTCTTACTCTCTATAATGCTCTTATGCTTCCACATTTAAATTATAGTCTTCTTGTTTGGGGTAATACTCATACATATCTACTTAATATTTTATTCAAGCTCCAAAAACGTGTTATCCGCAACATTAGCCATGCAAATTACAGGTCACCCACCATTCCCTTATTCACTCAATCGAAAATACTAACACTGAACGAACTGTATAAGTATCAGCTGGGAATTTTCCTTTACAAATTTCATCATTCACTTCTTCCCTCAGTTTTTGACGACTTCTATACATACAATTCAAACTGTCATACCTACAACACTCGTTCCAAAGAATTTCTACACCATCCATACTCTAGAACAAGTCTTAACTCTTTTCAAGTACGAAGCACAGGTGTCTCTTTTTGGAATTCTCTTTGCCATGACATTAAAAGTTCTCCTTCACTAAACGTATTCAAGCGCAGGTTAAAGCATTTTCTTCTGAATAGTAAATAGGCCTAGGTAACTTCACAGCTTTTCCTTTCCTTTTTTTTTTCTCCCTTTCCACCTCTTCTCTCATATTTTGTAGTCTTCTTAACACCTCTTAGCTCCTTTTCTTTATTGTTACGCTTTTGTTTTAAGGAACCAGACCTGAAAAGTTTTAACTTATTTCTGGTTCCGCTACTTCCATGTTGTATTATGCGAATCTTTTGTTATTGTGTACATGTCCTGTTATATTTAAATATATATATATATATATATATATATATATATATATATATTTATATATATATATATATATATATTTTTTTATATATATATATATATATATATATATATATATATATATATATATATATAGGTCGAAAGTTGTGTTTGGTGTTCGATCATAAAGTTGATCAACTTTATGATTGTTTTCAACTTTATGATCGAACACCAAACACAACTTTCGACCTACTTATTCCACGTTCGATCTACCTAACTTCGACCTACTATATATATATATATATATATATATATATATATATATATATTATATATATATATATATATATATACTATTGTCAATGTAACAATTTTTTTGTATGGAAAGTAAAAATAAACTTGCACTTGATAGCACCATTTTGCATCTAAGCAACCTTACCTTAACAAAAATTTCTCAAAGGGGAGGGGGACACCCCTAAAAACCCCTCCCCCAGGACGGCACCTTTATGAAGTGACAAAGGAAGGATTCCCACTGCTGTATCATACAAAAGTAAAGCTCATAGAAACGAAAATGCAATTTACGGGCCGCCACTTATTTGGAAAAAGATTCAAAGCAGTCGGAAAATTAGAATTCATTTAATTTATGGACATTTTCTAGCCATATATGATCACCTCCAGAAATATCCCAAAGAAAGCTCCATTTTGCATCTAAGCAACCTTACCTTAACAAAAATTTCTCAAAGGGGAGGGGGGACACCCCTAAAAACCCCTCCCCCAGGACGGCACCTTTACGAAGTGACAAAGGAAGGATCCCCACTGCTGTATCATACAAAAGTAAAGCTCATAGAAACGAAAATGCAATTTACGGGCCGCCACTTATTTGGAAAAAGATTCAAAGCAGTCGGAAAATTAGAATTCATTTAATTTATGGACATTTTCTAGCCATATATGATCACCTCCAGAAATATCCCAAAGAAAGCTCCATTTTGCATCTAAGCAACCTTAAATTAACAAGAAAATTCTCAAAGGGGAGGGGTCAACCCTTCCCCCACAACGGTACCTTATGTAGTGACAAAGGAAGGATCCCCCACTGCTGTATTTAAACGCAGGGCGCATAAAAATGGTGTAATTTACGCGCCACCATTCAGTTGGAAAAAATATCCATCCAGTCGGAACTTGGGACCTTCACACAGCCCCAAATATATGACCCTAGCTACGGCCCTGAATCCTATAGATTTGTTGAAAGTCAAAGGTCATATGAGGTCATCAAAGGTGAAACTACGAAAACCTCGTAAACTAAATAGACAGTGGGCGGTACCTCCAAATTGTGTCCGGCGTTTCGTGACTAACGAATAGGTAGGCCTGAATTTTTCTACCATTCCAAAGAAAAAGTTATAGAGAACAACACTAATTTTTTCACAAGCATAACTGTTACAGTAATAATACTAATTCAAATTACCTAATTATGAACACGTGAGAAGGATGATGTGACTATAGCATGATTAGAAATACCTCACGCTGAATGAGTTTATTGCGGATGGTGACTTAAATTGCAGCATCTGCCGACCAGATGATCAATAAAGAGACACTCTTACAGCTCCCAGATCAAATCTCTGGAGCGCCGTGTACCGCGGGGAAATATAAAAATAAATATGCACTTGAGTCAGGAAATTCCAGACTTGTACAGAAACATCATAGGTTGTTTATGCCTACGTTACTTGGTTAACGACTTATGATCTGGTATAAGAATCCCAACTTTAACAGAAACTAATTGAACTGTGCCTCGCCCTGTATGGGTACCCTGTATTACATATTTTATGTTTGTCTCTATTTGCATGTGGATTTGTTCTAAAACAGTTTGAAGTTATATAAATAAAAAGGATAAATACGAAACATGTTTCATCTTTTACTTTTTCATAAATGGAGGGAATGATGTAAATTTTCTCCATGGGACAATTACTCTTTTGAAAGGTCAGCACCAAGGGGGTGGGGAAAGATGGGCATTTCCTACACTTCCCTAGCACCTTTGAATAATATTTCTCATTAAACGTGATCAGGTCCTAGTTATATTTGACTAGAAAAAATACTCATTTCTCTGAGTAGTATATTAGCATTCCTCATCAAATTTTTGACTAGAAGTTTCTTGTCATTTTAACTACATTCTCATCAAGACTCCTCGGACAAGGAGTTCTAGTCAAATTTGACAAGTTTTTTGTCATAAATAACTAGATTATTTTTAGAGTGTAGCCCAACGTGAAGTTGCAATTCATAAGCTATAGGCTTCCTTTACGTTCGTGGTCGCCTAGCGTCGTAAAACGACTGCCCTTCAAGGCCCTGGCTAATTATTATAGAGTGCGATAATTTTTCACGTTTCCTAAAGAATAGTGCTCGAAACGACCAAGCCACTAGTTGTAACATTTTGCTACTTTTTAAAATTGCTGTGCATATTTTTCTTCCCTTTTATTTTATTGTTCGCCGTAGTCAAAGTCCCGACTGGTCGTCTATATGCCGACTGGCCATCAGGCCAGGAGCGAACCACTCCCCACCCCCATAGCTACGTAAACATCACTCTGATCAAGTTTGAACAACAAATGATGATCGATATTTAGGACAATAAATAGCACATGCCCTCATCAAGGCATTTGAACTCACGCAAACTGAATGTGCAAACCAACCCCATTAAAGATAGATCCTTTTCTCATGGAGAGAAGTTAGTGGTAACATAAGCTATCACTGGTATTGCCACTCCTAGCCTTATGACGCTGACGCCGTCTTTAACCAAAGTTCTTACATTTGTCAGTGCAATTTGATGCATCCATTTTTTAACTTACTGCTTTTGCAACTGACGATTACTCTGGGACATGTTACAAGTAAGCTATTCTTGTGTTTCTATTTTTTTCCCTTTTGAAGCACCACGCACGCTCCACTCATCACAGTTCATGTCACCTCCTCAGCCGTTATTCCATCCAGGCCTCTAATCGATTGACAGTCATTTTAGACTACTTTTTGGTTTTAAATTCGCGGTTTTCATTACGTTTTACCCCATATTCAAAGTCATTGCAACGTCATTTTTTGTATTTATAATTATTTCGTAAATATCCAGGAGCTTCCGAACTTTCTCCCATGAACCAGTTGACCAGAGACAAGCCCCTAGGGCCTGCCCTATACTTAAACAAACATCTACCTATTGGACCAATTTCATGCGTCAGGGGCTTATGGGGCTGACCATAGTCTCTGTTGAAGGTCTACAAATCAAATTCTGATATGGCGTCATGAAATCCCTTCAAGGCTTTCAACAGGTTCTGCATCTCATAATAACACAATAGCTTTTCCAAACTCTCTCGAATGTAACTGCAGTTGGTACATGTTCTATTACAGAGCCTGAAGTCATGGCATGAAATATTTCAAGTTACCCGGTACCCACTGTCGAAATGGTTCCGCCTCCATAGGTTGATAGTAATTAGAGGGCGAAAATCATCGTTTTCACTTAACAGGGGGAATTCCCTAATGGAATTACCTTATGATATTTTTATTCCAAAATATTCCATGTTTTTTCAAACTTGGTTGGTTGCTGGAGTTTCTTGAGGAAAAGATGTCATTTCTAATGGACGAACACAGTTGTAGAACTGAAAGCAGGCTCGGCGCGGATCCAGACATTTCAAAAAGGGGGACTGCACTTAGAGAAAGCTGGGTGTAGGGGTAGACTTCCGCCTGCAGAGAGAGACAGGGGCTCTCGCGCTTATGTTTACATATACTATATATATATATATATATATATAATGGTTGGAAAATTAAGTGTCATTCTTTCTTTTTGCTCTCTGCGTGTTGTTGTTTTGCTCCTGGAGGGGTAGGGAAGTACTCACTGTTGTCACTGGAGGAAGTCTAGCTTACAATCAATCCGGCGAGCATGTAAAAAACTAATCAAAATATACTCTCAAAAAAAAACACAAATTTTAACTCCACCAAAGACAGATAAAAGAATACTGAGGCAGACAGTTCTAAATGTAACTTGACTGATATACACTTACTCTGCCAGGGAGCATTCGACGAGGATGCCTATTTTCATACAAGTCTACAATTTCAGCATAGTCAAGTTGGATGTCCTTGTGTAAAAAGCAGTATAAGAGCATTAAACCTTTCCTCCGTCTTCGTTGACCGATATGTGTTTTTCACAAATCTTAATGCACAATTCGAACGCTCGACGCTGGCACTAGTGGCAGAAAACGTAAAGAGGATGCGCAGTATGGCCGTGATGTTCGGGTACATTTTCTCAGATCCATTAACTCTTAGCTGCAGCAGCGTATCGTGCAGTGTAGATGGCGTAGACTGTGATTCTGTCCAGTATCGGCGCCAAAGCCGAAGTTCTTTATCGCTGTCCCTCTAAGTCTATGCAATGGACCAACGTTGGAAGCTGAGACGACAGCCTACAATGTACAGACCGTTCGCAGCCAATACATTGCGCACGTGGCCTAACTTGCGACTGTGCGAAGTTAGTTCGGTAACGCTCATGGTATATTAGCCGCTATTCACATTATTAAATTCTTGTTGTGGGAAAGGCAAGGGGCGGAGAGAAAGTCCCGTAAATATTCACCCGGACTGAATATCATACGAGGTTCGTGTATTTTGGTATTTGTGTTGTGAGGAAAGAAAAGGGTGAGCCTGAAAAGGCCCTTTGAATATTCTCGTAGATTAAGATACCGTCCACCCACCCCCACCCCCCTACCCCAGTAGCGCATACAGCACATCATAACCCTGCATTTGCATGGCCGTGATCGGGTCCAAATGTCAAAACCAATCAAGCACAAGATAATCTCATTCCACACTTGGGCTGGCCAGTGTGCTCCGCAAACAATGGCCACCTTGAGGAAGCGCTGGCAGAAGATTTTCACAATCTAATGGGCACCTTTGTTAAAGGCTGTTGAGACCACTCAATCATGGTTATTGTTTAATCAATTAGGTGGATTTGTTTCTTTGTGGTCAGATGGAGGGAAGGAAAAGCCTGGTGTTAGTATAGTTTAATGGAAAAGTTGAACCCTATGCATTATGCTACTTTTCGCGTATTTGATATTGTTGATGTGGCGAAAAGGGGCGCTGAGGCCGGGAAAGCCCCCCCCCCCTCCCCCTTGGATCCTCGCCTGGAAAGTGACATTACCTTTTGTCATCTCAGAGCAAACTTTCTTATCCGCCCCCCCCCCTCTCACCACTCCCCAGGACGGTTATTCAGTAAACTCACCTGAAATATTCTAGACACGTCAATGATTCTCCTAATCTACACTGGGAAATTAAGTATTTATAGATCTTGAAATTTCATAATGAAGAATGTTGAAATGCAGCTTTGAAGATCCGAGGTATGCTTTTTCCGGCATTGTATGTGGGAGTATTTTGACATTTTCTTTTCGTAAGCTATGCCCCAACTAATGGATGTGAAACCTTGTGAAATGGCACGTCGTATCCTATTTGTGGTCGAGTGCCGACTTATGATTTGTATATATATATATATATATATATATATATATATATATATATATATATATATATATATATATATATATATATATATATACTATGGGTAGTAGAATGGCTCCCAGTTATGCAATTATTTTCATGGCTGACCTCGAACAAAGGATGCTAGCCGGTTACCCCTTAAAACCGTTACATTATTTCAGATATATTGACGACATTTTCTTCTTATGGCCACATGGCTTACCTTCGTTAAATGACTTTTTTTCGTTTTGTAATAACTTTCACTCTTCCATTAGGTTCACTTTTGATTACTTCGAGACGGAAATCTCCTTTCTTGATGTGCTGGTCAAATTAGGCAACAGTTCCATAGCGACCACGCTATTTTGTAAACCTACCGACACTCACGGTTACCTTAATTTTTTCAGCTCCCATCATATTAGCGTTAAACGCGCTATTGTTTTTTCACAATGTCTAAGAATAAGACGTATCTGCTCTTCTCAGTCTGAATACGACAAGCACATATGCAATCTTGTTGGATATTTTCTTAACAACAATTATCCCCTTTTCATTATCAAGGAAGGAATACGTAAGGCCTCTGTTTACCCACGTGACAAACTTCTGACTTATAAACCAAAGGTTGAAAATTCTCGAGTCCCCCTTGTCTTTGATTATTCTCCCAAAACTGAACGGCTACATAAAACCATACGTTCAGATTACAGTATTCTTAAGTCTGATTCTTCTATATCTGAGTTATTCAATGACCCCCCTTTAACTGCCAGACGTCAGCCCCCCAGTCTCAAAACATTACTCACATCTTCCCGACTGCTTGGTGCCCGTAACATAGGCAACGCAAAATGTAGCAAACCGAGGTGTCAGGTCTGTCATTTTATTATTACAGACAAAGAATTTACCCCTCCCGGCACAAAGTGCATTGTTCGTCCTCCTCCCCTTGACTGCGATACACCCAATGTGGTTTACTTACTCTTTTGTAATATATGCGACAAAGGCAACTATGTCGGGCAGACAAGCAATAAATTCAGATTTAGATTCAATAACCATAAGAAGACTATTCAGGATAAATCTGTTAATTTCCCCGTTGCTAAACATTTCTGTGGTGAACCGAATCATTCCATTTCAAATCTAAAGTGTATTTTGCTCGGTTCAAATTACCAATCTGTCAACGAACGCCTCAAATCTGAGAGCAAGTGGGTCGTTAAACTGTCAACTCATATTAGGGGCCTGAACAAGGACCTTGGCATCTTAAGTGACTTCCCCTTTGTAATTAATAACACTTCCCAAGCTGCCAAGGTCAACTAAACCCGCTTGTCTATCATTTGTTTTGGTCTGTACCTGTTTTACCGTTAAGTTTGAAAAATGCTGTAATTTTTCACTTGCCATTTTGCGCTGAGGAAGGACACAGGAGTGTCCGAAATATACGCTGTTTTTATCGTATCTGTGCTCTTATTATGTCATCTTTGGAATGTGTTTTATTATTTGTTATATATATATATATATATATTTATATATATATATATATATATATATATATATATATATATATATATATATATATATATATATATATATATATATATATATATATATACCCTCTGCCACTTCTGGTCATCGTAGTTTTCTACACAAGGTTTTACATTCACATCAGGCTCCATAAAAGACGCATGATGGGCAAAGGTGCCCTGA
Source organism: Holothuria leucospilota (assembly GCA_029531755.1). Lineage (NCBI taxonomy): Eukaryota > Metazoa > Echinodermata > Holothuroidea > Aspidochirotida > Holothuriidae > Holothuria > Holothuria leucospilota. Next base: position 32,697,346 of record CM055978.1, read on the forward strand.
ACGATCTTCCAGCGTATCTAGGAAATAAGTAAACTCAGAGAAAATCAGAGAGCGGCAGCACCCCAGCGGGACCCAGTCGGGAGAACTGAAGTCAGCTCGTTTTGTGTCTCTCCTTGTCAGGAACAACTAGCAACTACAGTAGCAAAAAGTACAGTATGGCATTTGTCTGCTTCGGTCCTCACGGAAAAGTCAAACTACTTGCCAAACCTTTGATAAGTAGTCCAGTTACTGGCAAAATGCCGTTCACAGCTTATGTCTCACATTAAAGAAACAGACACATTTCATGAAAAAGATGAATATTGAATTTATCAATTCATTTTGAAATTAGAACTTGTTATCTCATCTCCCTACATGTGATGTATATAGGGAGATGAGGTATTGTACTTAACATCAGGAATATGAAGCTGTGTGTGGTTGTCTGAGTATTTGTGTGGGTGGGTTTGTTTGGCACTCAGACTGAGGACCTAAACAATAGATTCCAGGTGCTCAGAAGGAAATTCAATAGATTCCTCACGTCCTCAGAAGTTTAACAATAAACATTCTATTGTTAAAGTTAGTGTTAGGGAAGCAAACACAAAGGAGATAACAATGAGGTCCTCGGTACTTTTAAGTGTGTGAAAAAAACCTATGTGCGTGTGCGTGTGGGTGTCAAGAAAAGAGTCCGATTAGGTTTGGACTTGGTGGGTAGGTACCTGACCTTAAAAACCCGTACATCGTAATTGACAACGTCATGGGTCAAAGATCAGAAGTCAAAAATAGGGTTTTTGCCATTATTTGCCTATCAGTATGTAACGCAGCTGAGATTTTCTGTCTTATTTTCCTTAAGCGCGTCGCCGATATCTAAACTAGGCCGGTAGCAGGAAGGAAGCAGGAAGGGGAACTAGACGCCGGAAACCAGACGACGGAAACGAGACGCAGGAAACCAGATGCCGGAAGCAGGATGCCCGGCCGGCACACACTGTCTGCTGTATAACGATTTCACCGGAAAACTCTGATTGGTTATTCTCGTCGCCCTCTTGAAGAAAGTTTGGCACAGTACGGTATACTAGGCTGCACGCGGGTGGGAGGAGCATAGGAGTTTCGAACTTGTGATTGGGTATCGCGCCGTGGTTTAAAAGGAGGACACGTGGGGATGCTAAAGATTGACTTTGAGAATTGCACGAGTGGACAAGAGAGAGAAAGAGTCGCTTTGAGAGTTGTACGGGTGAACAAGACAGAGAAAGAGCCACTGCGAGAATTACACGGGCGAACGAGAAAGGAGAGAACTGTTAGAATTAAACGGATAAACAAGAGAGGAAAACGTTTGCGAGAATTACGAGGGAGAAAAAGCAAGTGTGACGCAGCAAGAGGCCTTGCCGAAAATTACACGGAGAGAAAACGAGATAGAAGTAGCCTGGTGGAAAGCAAGATTTGGTAACGCTAAGCCGTAGAAATTACAGAATTAAGCTGTTAATTTGGACTGGCGTAATCTGATTTACGCTAGTTAGGATACACGTTAGTGGACTGATTAAAGCCATTTTCGGAACAGAAAACTTGTGCCTTTATTCTGTAAACAGTTTGGGCCGGAGGAACTAGTTCTTCGTCGCTCACAAAGAAATCGCCTTTTTGGAAGGCAGATAGAGGGAAATTTGACTCTCGTAGGATCCGTTTTAACGACGTCTTGAGGGCGAAAAATTATATCCTAGGTTACCCGCTTAACTATTTTGGCAGAGGACCTCTTGTACAGTTAGGATGTGAGTCAACCCTTACACAGTGAAGTAGAAGAAGTTGCGGAGGCCTTTCCTACAGTTAAGTGCTTGCGTAGGTCCCGTCACACATAGAAGTAGTTGCGGAGGGCTCTTGGTACGACTAAGGACGTGAGTGAACCCCTTACACAGTGAAGTAGAAGAAGTTGCGGAGGCCTTTCCTACAGTTAAGCATTTGCGTAAGTCCCGTTACACATTGAAGTAATTGCGGAGGCCTTTCCTACAGTTAAGTACTTGCGTAGGTCCCGTCACACATAGAAGTAGTTGCGAAGGGCTCTTGGTACGACTAAGGACGTGAGTAAACCCCTTACACAGTGAAGTAGAAGTTGCGGAGGCCTTTCCTATAGTTAAGTACTTGCGTAGGTCCCGTCACACATAGAAGTAGTTGCGGAGGGCTCTTGGTACGACTAAGGACGTGAGTAAACCCCTTACACAGTGAAGCAGAAGAAGTTGCGGAGGCCTTTCCTACAGTTAAGCATTTGTGTAAGTCCCGTTACACATTGAAGTAGTTGCGGAGGCCTTCCCCTCAGTTAAGCACTTGCGTAAGTCTCGTTACACATTGAAGTAGTTGCGGAGAGCCCTTTGTTCAATTAAGGACGTTGAGTCGACCCTTTATGCGGTAAAGTTTTGGCAGGGCGCCCCCAGAGGAAGGCGACCAGAGACTGTGGGCGTTAGCTGACGTTGGCGGAGAGCACCACAGACGGACGACTGGTGACTGTGGGCGTAGGCTGACGCCAGAGACGTTGCCTGAGACTGTTGGCTGACCCAGGAGGAGGGCTACAGAGGAAGGGGATCAGAGACCGTGGGCGATGGCTGACGTGGGCGGAGGGCGCCACAGAGGGACGACTGGTGACTGTTGGCGTAGGCTGACGCCAGAGACGTTGCCTGAGACTGTTGGCTGACCCAGGCGGAGGGCCACAGAGGAAGGGGCCAGAGACCGTGGGCGTTGGCTGACGTGGGCGGACGGCGCCACAGACGAACCACCAGGGACTGTGGGCGTTGGCTGACGTTGGCGGAGGACACCACAGAGGGACCACCGGCGACCGTGGGCGTTGGCGGACGTCAGGGGCGTGGCCTGGGATGGCTGGTTGACGCATGGGACTTCGCCTTGTACTCTGATCTTTAAATTATCTATTCTTTTGATTATCTTTATCAGTCTGCTGATCTGTAATTTCACGATTGTGATTTGGTGGTAGTAATTGTGCGAATTATATTTGAGAAACTTTAAAGGCTGTGTTCTGTTATCATTTTCCATATTTTAAGTGTTAATAATTTGCAATTTTAGGTCAATCCCCGAACCGCACATTCTGGCGGCGCGTTACAAGTATGATATAAAAAAGAAATAAAAGCACAATAAAAGGACTGACAAGGTAATTTTTGAATAGTGCATTCTGGTTGCTGGGAGTTGGGTCAAAGGTCAAAATGAATGTCAAAGGTCACACTTGTCAACTTCAAGCTTGGTAAGTACCACCATGAAAACTCGTGCATGTGTAATTGAGACGTCAAAGGTCAAAAACCAAAGGTCAAATTTGCCAATATTTACCTAATCAGTACGTTAGAAAAAGTAATAAAACTACATGGCATACTAGAACTGATGGGATTTTTTTGAAATATTGCTTTTTAGTTGCTGAGGGTGGGATCAAAAGTAAAAATGTAGGTTAAAGCTCATTATTGCCTAAATTTTTTGTGCGCGTAATTGTTGGGGTCATATGTCGAAAATCAAGAGGTCCAAATTGAAATGAGCTAAATTGGTTTTTAACCTTTATTTGCTTTACAATATTTCATGGTCTGAAACAGTATCAAATTTCTCAAACCTCAAGGTATGTAGAGACTAAAGGGAAAATTTGCAACACCATGGATTGTCCTCTTATTTTTTATTTTTTATTTTTTTCTTTTGATTTTTTCTTTTCTCATTCGAACCCCTCCCTATCCTTCCGACATTTCAATTCGAGGGGGCAGAGTATAGATCTTTTACCCGATGCTGGATTGTCTCTCGGTGGGCCTGTCTGTATTCTTTAAGCATAATTTTCCTCATGCTCTGCTCTCCGTGGAGTCAGCTAAGCCACACCCCCGGGAACCTGTTCCCTGCTAGCTAACATTATAGGCCTAACATGCGGCTGTGACATTCCTTAAAGATATTGTACTTGCTGAGAAGCAATTATTTCATTTAATAATCCATTTTTACACACAGCTTTGAAATCATAGTTTAAGGACCTAGATCTGTTGCCTTTCTTCCAGCTGCAAAATCAATGGTGGCCAGCCTGTAATCGTATATATTTTACTACAACTTTTATTCAATCACACTCCAATGTTGTTTTCATCCATCGGTGGTTGAACATAGCTCGTGACGCACGGTTACTTACCTTAGTTACCGCACTTATAATTGCAAGTCATTGAAGTTTAAAGACAATAGGCAGTCGCCCCAAAATTGCTTTGCAAAATCAGCAAACTCTTGCAAATGTTCTCTTATTTGTATATACTAGTACCTCTTGAGATGTTAGTAACATAAATATTACAAACAAAAGCTGAAGAAAGGAGTTTCTCCATGAATTTAACAATTCAGTTACAAAAATATTGTCACATGATGAACACAAGCCTTTCATAAATTACGATGACGGGGCATACTAATTCTGATCTGGGTGGCCACATTTCCCTTTAAGACTTAATGAATCATCGTTTCATGTAATTAAAAACTCGCGCCTTATAATCACCATTAATCCAGCTATTTCTTTCACCAACCCTTTCAATAATTCAAAACTTAATATTTAATTATTTAAAACATCAAAACTGAACTTAATCTCTGAAAAGTCTTTGTTTCTACGTTCAAACAGTGATGATGGCACGAACTATATAGGAGACGCATGATGAAAGTGTTTATTCTGAGTAATATTTACTTCTCCTTTTCACAGAAAATGGTTTGGAAGTTGTACTTAATTTAAGTTGATATTTGTCCAAATGTGAAGTACACTATCACTTTTGTTTGCTACAACAAAGCGATAGACAGCCCTTTCTAAGTGTGGCGTATTTCTGAAGCACCAGACCATCTTTGGACACGGATTCGTTTAACGTTTGCCTAAAATTTCTACACTCAAAACATCCTTAAATCATCTTTAAAGATACTGTCAAAAAAGAAAAAAGAAACAGAGATAAACATATAACAATGAAGGGGTTAATAATTGCTTACCTTTTGATGTTCTTGTCTGGATCATGCCAAGGTTCTGAATGGTTCAATACGGAGACGGGTGAGTAACCACACCCTTCTAAGTTTTAATCTAAGTTTTAATTTACTACGAATATTTTAAATGACCCAGTTTCTTCAGTCTTAATAACATTCTCATTTTCTCCAGATATTTTATCTAAATCAGTCAAATGAATAAGCCGTGTTGTAACTATCACTGAGGATGGAACACGTCGAGTTATTTGAAGGAAACAAAGAAGGTTGGAAGGAAACAAATGTGATTTTCTGAAAAGGTCCCAAGTAAAAGAGTCTACCAGAAGCTGTTCGACCAGGGGCCATGGGGCTTTAGCCACCTCCCCTATTTTTTCTTAGTTCTCTCCCAAAATTGTTCAAAAATTTACATCGGCTAGTAGAGGTGAAAACATAATTATGCTCAGGAAATATTTCACATGGCTCTCTATCCGGTTTCACGAGGGTCCTGCCCCCGCCCCCAACTATTTCCCTACAACTGTACCTGGAGTCTACTTTTAGTAAAAGAGAGGCGCTAAAGAGTTGCAGCTATGACCGTGATATCATTTCAACAGTCCAAATCTTTATTAACATTTAACTGCGTCACTGTTTTTTAAACAGCAGAACGATGATGTATGATTGAGCTGAAATAGCAGATCAGTTTGTTGAAAGTACTCTTCTTAACAAAATGCATTGAATCTTTGAAACAAATTTTCACTCTCTTAAAAAACGCCATCCACAAATCAAATAGGTTTAGCTTTTTTCTCATATTACGTATTACTGCTTGGAGTAATAGGGGTTTTGGTAGCAATCAAGGTAGGTTATTTTCCACCAAATAAATTGTTTCGTCCCTTTCTTGTGCATCAGCCATTTCTAAACCAATTATTTGCAACTGTCATGTTATTAACCCTCTCAATAATTTAAGCTACCGTCATTTACCTCTTACCCCCAAACAAAAGTGCTGACGATGGATCAGTGCAATTCATGATTACCAATAATGTGTATACTACTTTGGGTTAAAACTCTTCCCGTAAGTCTTGGAACTTTGATGTGGGTCGCGGTCTGCCTCCGAAATGACAAAAAGTTGGATTACAGTTTTTGAGTTTACCTTTTTAGTAAGACTAGAAGTACGGTAATTTCTACAGCAACGCCATACAGGTCTTAAGAAATGTGTAAAAATATGATGAAATAAGAGATTCCACATGGACTAGACGCAGTTATCGAAAGGCACCATTCCAATAGGAGCTGAACCAGAATTAAATAATAAATTGCTTTAGCTTGTAGAATATATATGTTCATTTTGACAAAAATGGTGTTACTTCGAAAACAGTATAGGTTGAAATAAATTCACGTTTATGTCTTATAATTAAGGATATTGTCTCACAAGGTCACGTGTATCTTAAAAAATAGTGTTGGTACTAAAAGTAGGTTGTATGAAAAGTTGCAGGTGGCAAATCATACTGCCATCGACCGAAAATAATGTGTTGCGTAAATCTTGAAAACGCCAGCGGCGTGAGTCAAAACAATAGTTTTACAGTTTGTAATGTCGACGATATGTCATGATTTATTTGTCCAGAACATAACTTTTTGACCTATTCAATTGACCTCACTGAATGTCCCAGAGCCTTGAATTTATGGTATGCTGAATTTATGGTATGCTGAATTTAAGCTTGAAATTCTGACGACAAATTTTTTCAATAAAATCCGTCCCCCTTTGAGGACATTTTTCCATACGCATTTAACTTTCGCCAATAGTACTCGTAGTTCCCCCAAATAAACAACTTTATAGAGAAATGGTTTGCTTCTAATTGAAAGGCATTTGCTTTTAACTTATATGATGCCTCCTATTTTAAGGTAATGTTTTTACCGACGTTAAACTTCGTTTACGAAAATTATTCAATTACCCAGTACAGTACTATTAAGTAAGCATTACGCAAGTAATGAAAACAACAAAGTATATAAGTGGTTTGTAAAAGAATTGTTGACAATTTAGACAACCCATTCACAAAACACCTGCAAAATGAGAATTGCTGAAAAAAAAATTTATCACGGTCAAGGCATGACCATACTGCAACAATTCTTAAAAAAAACTTTAAAATATAAAATCCTTCATGTTATATTTTTCCAGATGCATGAAAATAAAGGGGTTTCCTCACAAACAAACCTGTCTTTAACTGTAATCGCATTACAACCAAATCGCTTTGATAACAAATGTGGTATGTGGTATGTCCATTTCAAATTTCATATGCCTAACATCATCCTAATATATCGATTCAATCCACATCCCTGATACAAGGATAAAGTTATCTATTCTACAAGAAACTGAGTCGTTTGTGTCACGAACGATGCCAACACGATCAAAGCATTGACGAAAATTTTCTTTCGCAAAATCTGCCCAACCTGAAAGGCAATTTGGGCTCTCACAGTCATTTCATTTCATTTCATTTATTTTGTTTTATCACAACAATATATAAACAGACTGACAGATTATACAGTTGAGAACAAATAAATAAATTCAGTGTTGTGAATGGCAGTACTCTTAAAAACCCTTCAGGGCTTCAAAACAAAGGCACTCCCAGAGAGAATAAACAAAATGTAAACAGAGAAAAGCAAAAGAAACAATCCCTCCCATACCCCCTCACCACACAACCACCATCCTACCGTCCCCCACCTACAGCATTAATAGGTACTAATAAAATATTTTAGTAAACCTTTCCTCAGAGACGCAACAGTAGGACTTAGATGGTAATTTTGGGACAGAGTGTTCCAAATCAAAATAGATCTATACCTGAAACATTTTTAAAAGCATCTCTATCGACGAAAAGAGTATGAAGTTTGTTAAATTGTCTAGTTTGGTAGTTATGAACAGAATTTTTAACGGTATAAAGGAAGAAAAAGAACTTGGAAGTAGCTTATTCAAACAACGAAAGGTAAATATAACTAAACTTATATTAACTACATCATGAAATTTGAGTAAATTCAACGAGGCAAACAGACCACTGGTCTCGTCCCGTGGAGCAGAGCATGTGATATGTATGACAGCCCTTTTCTGAAGAATAAAAAGTTTATTTAGAATTGATTTAGTAGTGCCGGACCAGACCCTACAACAGTATGAGAGGTGAGATAAGACTAGGGTTAAATAAATTAACCTCAAAGCTCTTTGAGGTAGAGTAAATTTTAATTTCGATAAGATTCCTACGCCTTTCGAAATTTGTGCTGATACGTACTGTACATGATCTTTCCACGAGAGCTTATTGTCAATATAAACTCCTAAGAATTTAGTACAATGAACGTTCAGAAGGGGCTTATTATTCATACTTATATTAAAGTTATAGTTATTTCTACCTTTGTTGAACACCATATAATTGGTTTTTGTCAACATTCAGTGATAATTTATTCGACACAAACCATTTGTAGAACTTACATAATTCATCATTTACGGTTTTCTCTAAGTTGCTATCATTATCTGTGAAGAAAATATTGGTGTCATCTGCAAAAAGTACCAAGGAATAAGACGCAGAAAAACGCATATATCATTAACATAGATAATGAAGAGTAAAGGTCCTAAAATGGACCCTTGAGGAACTCCACATGTTACTTTAAGGGATGTGGAATGCACATTATTGAAAGATGTGAACTGTTGCCTTGAAGTCAAGTAGCTTTTCATCCAGAGGTAAGCATTTCCTCTTATCCCATAATGTGATAACTTACGAAGGAGTATATTATGATCTATGGTATCGAAAGCTTTTGAGAGGGCAAGAATCACACCAATTGAGTTTTGTTTACGTTGAATGGCAGAATAAAGTTTATCCACAGCGTCAGCTAGCGCCAACTCCGTGGAATGACCAGAGCAAAAACCACATTGACAATCACTTAAAATACTATGTTTTACAAAAGAGTACAGTCGGTTAAACGTAAGCCTTTCCAAAACGAGGCAATATGGATATTGGACGATAATTACAGAAAATATCAGCACTTCCTTTCTTAAAAACAGGAATGATCTTGGCTTTTTCAAGAGATCAGGGAAAGTATCCTTCTCAAGGGATCTGTTAAAAATATGGATGAGCGGTTGTAAAATATAAGGCATGACCTCTAACACAATTTTTGGACGAATATTATCAAACCCAGCCAATTTTCTGGGATTAAGAGAGACATAGGCAATTTTGGCAACTTCATGCTCGGTTGCTGGGAGAAGAAAGAGGGATGAAAGATTAGGACTGCCAAAGTAGCTATCATCAAAAGGCACTGGCGGAATCTTCTCTGCCAGAGACGGCCCAAGGTTAACAAAAAATGTCTTAAACTCATCAGCAATGTCACTTGAGCAGGTGATGTTATGATCCCCTTTCTTGAAAGTATCGGGAAGAGAGGACGTACTCTCACCCTTAAGAAGCCCATTGATTGTTTTCCAAGTTTCTTTGCAATCGTTTTTACAATCAGCAAACTTTTTGATGTAGAAATGGTTTTTCACAATTCTAATAATATGGTTCAGTGTGTTTCTATACTTTCTATAATTAAGCCTGTTATATGGAGTTGGGGCTTTCAAGTATCTTCTGTAAAATTTTTCCTTACTTCTTATCTATAAACCAGGAGTGATCCATGGGGCACTGTTTTTCTTACTCCTTTTATTCCTAATTTTACAAATGGAAAACAAACGTCATGCGTTTTCTTGGATGTATCATGAAATTTATTAAAGGCAACATTAGCATCACTTTCGTCAAGAACATGATTCCAGTTCATACTGGCCATGCGGCAAAGTCATGCGGCAAAGCTAACCTATTGTGCACTTTGTCGTAAAAACAACAGATTTGGCACACTTTAACAGAGAATAAAACGCTTAACAAATGTGGATAATCGGCCATCGCAGAATGTCCTTGATAGCCGTAGAAAATGGCCGCCAGAAAGAGCAATTCTTGTCAAAATGATAAACAGTCGACGCCTCAATATTCTAATACAGTGTTAAGGCACTGGGAACATTAAGGATGAATGAATCTTTCGTAATTTAATCAATATTCTGCAATAAAAAGAATATTACACCATTTAACAGTAAATTATGCTACCTTATTAATTGTCTGTTCACATCGTGTCACAATAATAAAAGATATCACGAAGGACATGAATGATACATATTAAAAACAGACTAAAGCGGCACTGATTGCCAAAACTGGCACTTCCCAGACTTTGCTAGTTGCATACGTACAATTCTTATTTCGATATCTCATGTTCTAGGATTAAGTGCAACATCACCTTTCAAAGAGGAATGGGCAGGTGGGAAACAGGAAAAAAGGGGGAGGATACATAAACATAAAATAAATAAACAAACAATAAAAAAGTAAAACGGAAACATTGAGGTGACGGCGACCTCCGGGAAAATCTCTGACATGACGCAGCATCGTGTACCACGCCGAGCGATTATCCGGACGTTTCGGTGGATTTGATCTAAAGGTCCCTTTGTCATAATTGTTAAAAATCTATAAATAAACATTTCGGAATACTTCTTCATGGTAGCTGTTGTAACTTTAACCAAGGAGCTATTGCGAAGCTCCATGCTTTAACTATCCACCTACAATGAGTGCGCACGAGGCGCTCCGAAAAACTCTTGTATTTAAAAAATGTATAAAAAATACCTAACTTCGACTTCTGCTAACATGCTAATCTTACCGTACCCATGGAATTAAATGGATATATAATCCCCCCCCCCCCCCTCTTCAAACCATTGATTGGCGTAAGATTAAATTGTAAACTTTTTTTATTTTGGAAATGAGTTTCCCGAGAATTCCTCCTTATTGGCCTATAGCTGCCCTCATAATATGTATCACATATGGAGTGCAAATTGCTAACAATGCGTGCAAAAGACGCAAAACAGCTACATTAAGAATCCTATCCTGTGAAAAAGTTGCATGCAGGCCGTGCAACGTGACTCTCAATTTCCAAACAATACGTCAGTCTAGAAGGCGATCCTAAATTAAGAACGTACTTAAATCCAGGAGTCTTCAATTTCATACATTATGTCTTTTCAAAAGTGCTATGTCGTGCTCCTCTGTAATTACGACTGCAATATGTCCAAGAAAAGATTACAAATGGTGAAAACTTTTCCGTTGAACTACGCCAATAGTACTTAGGTCTACATATTACAAGATACTGATAATAATCATTCTAGCACTGAGCCTGTATAACTAAATGTGTTAGGTCGCACGCAGATAAAACGCATACTATAGCAGATCAACTGTCAGGACTACAGCTGTCCACTATCTGAAATGACATGCACAGCCTGCTATCCACACAATTTACCCAACGAAATGACCAAACCCCGACTGGTTTACCATGACACCGTACAACAAATACGAGACTGACCACCTAAGGGGGTTACACATTGTCCTAGGAAGCATGTCTATGGCTTCTCGACAACGTGTACCCACCTGGACTTGACCGCGTCCCATCGTGGTTGGGATAAGTTAACAAAATGAAATTCCAAGCACCCTAGACCAGGGGTCCGTGCCAAAGGTACTTCAAGGCATGGGTCCTGGCGAGGTCCTGGGTCAAACCTCAGAAACATGTACAAATTTGTGAGCATATCCACTTTATCTAACACTGTTTTCAAGTAAATAGTTTTCTGAGTTTGCTATTGGAGGGAGACCCGACAGTGCATTTCTGTCCAATGCCTAGTAGTCTACTTTCGCAAAGCTGTGACGTCACCAACAGTTGTACAAAGGTTCTGCACTTGGTTTATAAAGATAAAAATTAATCACCTTTATTTACCTTCACTTGAAAAATTCTCATCTGCGATAAGATACAGTAAAATCAAAACAAATAAGATCACAGACAAATACAATTGAAAATAAAATAAATTTGTTCAGAGTCAAAAGGCAAAGGGTAAATACATAAAACAGAGAAACATAAAACAGGTAAGAGAATTAGACTCGAATAAAAGACAAATAAGACTGGAGTAAGAGAAGATAAAAATGAATTAAGAGTAGTAAACATGAATAAGATGAGCAATACTAAAACGAGAGCAGCCCTCCCTCTCTTATCTTTTAAATTTTTTTGTGCGGCGAGTAGAGTCAACAAAATGCAACTGTGCGCGTTGGATCCGCATTGAGTTCGACGCGCGCTTAATCCGTCCCCGATCCGTTGGAGATGAAATAATTTTATCATTTAACGCTATGGGATCCTATTGTGGAACGCAGTGACTAGTCTTTCTACATGGTAGCACACCACTTATTCAAGGGGAATCACTGCGGAGGGTTCAGGGGCAACAAAACGGACCAAAATTAGTGTGTGAGTCAATGAAGGAGTAATTATTGGTGGGCTACCTAAAGAGGATATTTCAAAATTTGCGATTTTCGTGGATAAAGGATTATAATAAACGATTGTAATGCTGAGTCAGACTGTGTACTTAAGACTATGTATGTACATAAAAGTGTCTCGAATGAGTAATTTTTTGGACCCCAAACCCGTTTTTCGTTATTTTGCTTCACTATCTGGCAGTGTTGTAACAAGTCAAGTCACTGACTCGGACTCGAGTCGCATATTTGACTTGACTTGGTCATCAGCCAGAATGACTGGACTTGACTCGAGTCTGGTACCCTAAATGACTTGACTTGGCTCGAGTCACCACCTTAAATGGCTTGACTTGGCTCGGACTCGAGCATAGCATGACTCGAGTCCAATTGAAGACTCGAGTCAAGAAAAATGACTCGAGTCTCTTGCTGCGACTCGAGTCCTTTGGCGCGACTCTGATATTTACATTGTAGCCAGTTCTGGACTGTGCACGTGCATATCTCGAGGTAGCGAGGTAACACACAGTGCCCGTGGGTAATCAATACCAACACAGTATGGCCTACAGTATAGTTGTCACTTGACAATAGGCCGCGCCGGGGAGTTCGACAAATCCGCACTCACTGCTGCGGAAGCATGTAATATCAGCCTATGTACACATCATGCCAGGCATGGACCATTGCGATCATCAATCTCAGTTCAGATAAGTAGAAAGGCTTTCACGACGGGAATCCACACTAGTAAGATGATTTCAACGAATACGCCGTCGAGGGTCTTGAAATTGTCAAGCTTTCGTCAGAAGTGGCTCTGACTTCCTCAGGACTGATGCAAGGAAGCAAGTGCAGTGAAGTTATATAGTTATGCTGCAACCCTGATTGGTGGATTCTGTGTTCTCATTGGCTAATTTGTCTGTGTTCTGAATTGGACAGTTGAATTGAGAATTCTGTGCTCTGAATGACCGATTTATCTGTGTTCTCATTGGATGAGGCAAGTGTGAAAGACCGTGATTGGATGCAAAAAGACTGTTCCACATGTGGCTGAAATCTTTTCCATCCATCCTGTTAATAGTGGATTTTTCATTGACCCTAATCATTAAAGCCTCTCTAATTATCCGCATCCCCAAATGTTGAACTTTAACAATGCTTTTGGCATCTGCCCATAGATGTGTGTGGTTACTGCAGTGAGAATGCTCAGCCAAAGCAGAATCTTCCACCTTACCTTGTTCTGTAGCTCTCTTATGCTCAGCTACTCTCACTCTGAGTAGGCGCAGGGCCGTAGCGAGCGGGGGGTGTGGGGGTGTCACACCCCCTAATATTTGGTCGCCCGTCGGCAAATTTTCGGTCTGTCGGCAAAAAGAGGAGAGGGAAAGGAAAAGAAGAGGAAAAGAGGAGACGAGGAAAAGAAGAGAGAAGAAGAGAAAAGAAAGGGAAAGGAAGGAAAGGAAAGGGAAGACGGAGAATGAAAAGAAAAAAAGAGAAAGAGAGAACGGGCCAGTCTGTTATCGGCTATTTCGATTTTCGGCTCTTCATCTAATTGGTCCATTCAAGTTGAAAGCCCGTCGGTAAATTGATTACGCATGTGACGGCCTCATACGGCCGTATCAACGACCGTCGGTGTAATTAGAGGAGTGACTGAGTCCGTCGGGAACTCGGGATAAGAAAGGAAATTAACGGCTTCCGTGTAGGTGCACTATTTCGGGTCATATGACATTCTTGAAAAACCACTTTCTGCACATTATTCCTCACTTTAATCATCACCATGGAGAGCAGCACCCGATTACGATAGAGAGGGTATCCTTAGCCCGTCTTCTAAACACTAACCTTGACTTCAAACACATTTTGCAAACTTCTGAGGATCCGGTTTACCTACAAACATCCCGGGAAAAAATAATGCGTGCCGCGCCTGTCTTGCCTTCACTGCAGTCTCAGGCTTTTAACTTTTAAACACCGAAATAAAACAGATACAGAACCCATCTTCAGATCCTGGCGTTCAAAGCATATTTTGAACGCTTGTGTTAAGATTCTGAACACTTTTTCCTCCTTTTTGAACGCCGGACGCCGATCCACTTATCGTATTTGAACGCCTGATGTGTCTAGTGTTCAAATGCTGAACACATAGTGTTCCAATTCTGAACGACAGGTTCAGCAACTGAAGTACATTGGCATGACGGGAGGAATAGCCTAACACATAAGAATTAACCGGAATCTTTGCATTGAATAATGCATTATGAACCAAAATATACCAATCCTGCATGAGACTTAATATTTTACCGAGACATTTTGCTAAAACCTCAGAGCTTCCGGGGGCTTCGACCCCGGACCCCCGCCAGGGGCCCTAGAGCCGGCCCAGTGTTTTAGCCAGCCCATATTTGTGCGACAATGTCGCATAAACGGCGACAAATGTCGCACAAAAAAAAAATCTGACACGCAATTTCCTCCCGCCGGGAGTAAATTTTGAGGTTCCTCATTAGGGCAGAAATCCACTCAAATAATGCACCATTTGCGATCTAGGCACCTTTCAAATTCCAAAAATTTCCAAAAGGGAGGGGTACACCCCCTCCCCTTAGACCCCTCCCCCAGGCTAAAGATCAGTAAATGTCGCATTGAGAAAACGTCCTAGCTAAAGCACTGGCGGACCTCTGGATCCCACCCGCTTAAAACTATAGCGGCCTGACGAGAGGAATAGCCTAATACATTAAAAATAGTGGGATCTAGTTTGTATTTGATGATGCATTATGAACCAAAATATATCCATCCTGAGACTTAATTTTTCACCCAGAAATATACTTAAACCCCAGAGCTTCCGGGGGCTGCGCCCCCTGGACCCAGCCAGGAGTCCTTAGGCGGGACCCAGGACCCCACCGGCTAACGCTCGTTTTCGCGCTACGCATAACCCGCATAACCAGATCCGTCGGGAAAACATAATCTCCACACCCCCCTGAAGATAACACCTTCGCTACGCCCCTGAGCAGGCGTTTTGTTTGACCAATGCACAGTTGTCCGCAGCTACATGGGACTGAATAAACGCAAGCAGTGTGGTTTTGGGGGAAGGGGTCTTGAGGCTAGCTAAGGATATCTTGTAGCTTTTGAGATCGGGAATAGAAGCTATTAACTCCTGCGCGATTCAAGATTCTGGTTTTCCTCTCGGTCACTCCTTTCACGTAGGGCCTGAAGGTGAGGCCTTTGTTATACTCTTCACTTGCCTTTTTTTTTGTTATTTGTTGGGTTTGTTTCTTCACGGCTCTGTGCACATTGTTGGTGGGGTAACCATTTCTATGAAAGGCTTTAGTAATGTGATCAAGTTCATTGGATACTTTTTCCTCATCACAAAGTGTTAAAGCTCTATGTATCAGTGTATTTACCACACTATTTTTGGCAGAGACGTGGTGATTGGAGAAGTGAAGGTACTGATCAGTGTGTGTGTGTGTGTGATCGGGGAGTTTGGAAGGAGATACATCGCTTTGAAGTGAAGTTTACACCGCCAAGGTCACACAGTAATCTGTCTTTTGTATCCTTCTTGGCATTTCTTTAAGGCTTATACTGGATTACGTAATTCAAACAAAGAGGATTTGTCTTCTGCTACATCAACAGTGAAACTGGGGGTTTGTCGCTACTGCCATAGCATTGCCAGTCGCTGGAAAATGAAAAAAATATTGCATCTTTGGACGCTCGGTGACGCCGATCAGAGTATACCAGTAAGGGTTTATGTAAAAATCTGAATCTGATTGTAAACCTGGTTGTTTCAGGAAACTTCCGGAAACTTTCAAAATTGTTGCGACAAAATTTAGCTCATTTGCATGACGTACTTTCTTTAGGAAGGGGCAGACCTCATTGGTTTATTTCAATGAAACAGTCGTTTCGAGTTTCGTAACACCTGCCCCTAAATGGGTGGTGTCGTAAACCTACTCATCAAAGCATTGTCCAGGGTAAGCCAATTGTGATAGGATTACTAGACCTGAATGATGTTGCTAACATATCGATGTTACATTGACGCGAACGAATAAAAGAAAGATTTCCCCATCAACGGAATAAGTAGCTTATCATTAATAATCTCCTCGGTATTTAGTGGATCGTAGAGTATTAGCATAAATTAAACTTTCCGTTAAACCTCCTTCCGAATAACAACTCCCTGGTGTGATCAGGTTTCCTGTACACTGAAAAAGATAGCTTGCCCTCAGTTTTTGTACCTTGACATCCAGGAAAGGAATAACGCCAAGGTTTTCCAATTCCATGGTAAATTGAATAGCAGTGTGTTGATTGTTCAAGTGATTTAGAAATTTGCCTAGTTCTTCACGACCATGTCGCCATACCACAAAGGTATCATCAACGTATCTGAACCATACCGTTGGCTTCAAGTTATGAGTGGCTATGGCTATTGTCTCAAAATAGTCCATAAAGATATTAGCCGTGATAGGAGATAAGGGGGAACCCATTGCCTGACCTTCACATTGTTCGTATAACTGGTCATGCCTTTTAAAATACGTGGAACTGAGACACAGGTTTGTGAGATGAACAATTTCTTCCCATGTCATTTGTGTTCTTTGATGGAGAGTTGGGTCGGCCTGTGCCCTGTAATCTATCACTTATTACCTTGCAAACGTCATTAATATAGGAACCTTGGTGAAGAGTGAAACAACATCAAAACTGACAAGGATATCACTTGTTTCTATTGATATTTTCTTAGCCCTTTCAACAACATATTGGGAGTTTTTAATGTATGTCATTCCCTTGCCCGATAAAGAAGTAAGTATGTCTGCAAGATGCCTGGCTGAGTTGTAAGAAGGAGAGTTGGTGGAGCTCACAATGGGTCTGAGTGGTATACCTTCTTTGTGCACTTTCGGTAGGCCATAAAATCTGGGCGAAAACTAGTTTCTGGGTGTGAGTTGCGTAGCTTGTTTTTGATTTAATTTGTTCTGTTAAGTAAGCTCCTTGAGCTCTCAGTGCAGATATTCCAACCCCTGTGCTTTTCAAATCCCGACAATAACTCCAACCCTTGGTCCCTTTACTCCGGGGCATTCAGTTATTACACAATCTACCAGGTGCGTTGTCTAATGACTGACCTGGAAATTTATTAGGCTATAGGCAAGGGTGGTCATCGCAACAACAAACATATTATACACATTCCAAAGATGGCATAATAAGAGCACAGATACGATAAAAACAGCGTATATTTCGGACACTCCTGTGCCCTTCCTCACCGCAAAATGGAAAGTGAAAAATTACATCATTTTTCAAACTTAACGGTAAAACAAGTACAACCCCCCCCCCCAAATGATAAAAAGGCTGGTTTAGTTAACCTTGGCAGCTTGGGAAGGGTTATTAATATCAGTTGAGGCCATTTCCTGCAAACTGTTTTACACTCTGTGTCTTTAATTACTTGGTAGGTGTCTCCTATAGCAGTCAAAAAGTGTTAAACATTGGTTTCCACACCATTTCGTGGTCGTAGTCATGGCGACCAGTCTGATTTTTATTTAATATGTAACTACAATAATTTTTTAAACGTTACACATCAATTAAGTACTACATTTTCTTTTTGTAGACTTCTTTCAACAGTTGATCGAAACTTCAAAACAATAAAATTTAACGACGGGTCTTCATCTCATGAAAGTTCTAATAGTGTATCAATTGTTTCCCTATTTTTCTACATTTCGTTTCCAAATTCTTTCTTCCAGCCGTTCAAACTGATACCAAAAGCAAGAGAGATCGGTTAAGTTGAATAAAGACCGTGGCACCGGCACGGGGGGGGGGGGGGACATGGAAGGCGCGTGTCCCCAATCGATTTCAGAAAATTTTTGTGAAAATATTAAAATGATCTCAAAAGTCGTTTAAGCTATTAAATTCTTTAGGGGTAGGGTGAGGTGTGTTTTAGACCAAGTGGTGTAACGATTTTCTCTTACAAATGTTTCTCAAATTATCAGAATTATTGCAAATCCTTCGCAAACTATCAAACTTTTCGCGCGCTCAAACCTTCGAGTTTCCAACCTTACCTCAGTATTGTCTTTATTACCAATAATTTCCGGTAGCAACTCCCGCAGAAGCACAGCAACAAAAGTTGAAAGCCATTTACGAATTCTCAGGTAAAAGACTGGCTTTGTGATTGGCAAATAGGTTTGTTGGGAAATTGAAAGTTTCTCGATGCAGAGCATGAATGCAGGTTTTATCACGGTTATCTTATTTAATGAAAAATTACGGCGCGCTTCAAGCGCATTCGTCACGGTTTTCACTCAATTTCATGGGTTATAATACATACAAACTATCCTGATCACAACACTTGTCCGAAAAACAGAAGAACATCTCCAACCTCTGTAGGGGCCTATGGGATCGTTCAATCTAATTTGTAGCATGATGTGGAAGTTTGAAAGTACGCATTTGCCGTTATGCAGTTTTCAAAAGTTTTTACCAAGCACTTCGCGGGTAGCCATTACCGGTATAGATGGTGATTACTAACACACTTACGACGAAAAAGCATCCTAAAAAGTGCGTTTTAATCCTTAAACCCTTTTGCTTTACCTATCACTTATATCACCTCCGTGCACCTATACTCTCCCTCCCATTCCCCATTGCTGAGCTGTTTGTCTGGATTTCGTTCAAACTTAGTGAAAATACAATAGTTGTAAAGTGCTCGGCATCATACTCTATAGTATCATTTAGATGCCAGGTAATAATCATCTTATCAGTGCTTCCAGGAGACACTATACTCTTGGCTGCCAGCCTTAGATATCCCTTTATAATGCACAATGAAGCAAAGGAAAATTTTTCGTAATAGTCCAAGAATGTTTCTGTGGAGTTCGCGCACATATTTTTACGTAACAACTTTCCCCTAATAGTGGGATTAAAGAAGCCAAAAGGGGGACTTCAGGAGGTTTGTTAGAAACATACCCTTCTTTAAGAATACGTACTCAGTCTCCTCTTTCACCTAACCAAAAATTAGAATTCACTAAATTATGGATATTTTCCAGCCATATATGATCAGTTCCAAAAATATCTCAAAGATAGGGCCGTTTAATTCTAAGCAACCTTAAATTAACAAAAGTTTCTCAAAGGGGGAGGGGTCTCCCTCCCCTTAGACTCCTCCCCCATGACGGCACCTTTATGTAGTGACAAAGGAAGGATCCCACACTGCTTAATACAAATCGCAGGGAGGCATACTCTCCTCTTTCACCTAACCGAAAATTAGAATTCACTAAATAAGGATATTTTCCAGCCATATATGACCAGTTCAAAAAATACCAAAAAGATAGCACCATTTTACATCTAGGCAACCTTAAATCAACAATAATTTCTCAAAGGGGAGGGGGAGACCCCTCCCCTTAGACCTCCCCAGGACGGCACCCTAATGTAGTAGCAAAACGGATTCCACACTGCTGCATACAGGGGTGCACATAAAAGGTACAATTTACGCTTGGGGGACTGAGGTGGCATGGCAACGTCATCTGTTCTGCCCCCCCAATCACCAAACCCTGGCTGAGCCACTGAATAAAGAAATGTAGAAAATTTGCATTACTTTTTCAGTGACTGGCATTGCACTTTCCTTTACGTGAGAAAGAACAAGCTACAAATTAAACCAGGTCTCGCAGCTACAGTCAAACACATGTTGTAAAAAATTAATTGGAGCAAGCAAGCAAGCATGATTTTTGGCTTTGAACCAGTGGTTTGTTTCTTCAAATACAGCGCTAATTTTGAAACAATTACACTCGAAATAATATGAATTTCAAAGAATCGTAGGCATTGCAACAATATGTCAAGCACCGAATATTGGTAATCGTATGAAAGTTTAACATAAATACTAACACTGAGTTTTTCTTAAACATATCGAAAGTGAAGTTCGGTTGGGGTTAGTACTTTTTAAGCAATTAAGTAGTGCCCCAAGTCACAAATTCAACTGATTTACCGAGAAATGATAATAGACAAAAGAAGCAAATGTCATTCACATTTTTCAAGATATTAATGAAAAAAAGCGAAGTGGCTAATATTCAACAAATGACTTATTTGAACAGACTTAAAGAACAGGCTGGCTAAACCTGGCTCCGAAAAATTTTCTAGGAATATGTCCTGTTATGGTAAAAAGGCTACTTTCAACAAAGTTTACTTTCGGACAAGCTATGGGTGTGAGCATACACACCGGGCAAACTTATAGAAAAGTGCCTTACTTTGCCTTTCTGATACTGGTGCAACTCGTACAAATGACTTATTTTGCATATGTTATAGGTACGGTAAAAATGATACCCAGAGTAGGGTAATGGAATACTATGTTTAGAACTAATTGCATAGTTTGGCAACTGTCTTAGTTAAATTAAGATTGAAAAAAATGCGTGAATTTTCTTTGAAAATGCGACCTTTTTATAGCTTTTCGCAAATATTAAAGCATAACAGAAAACATCAGGCTGACGGAAAATATGTTCCACTTAATATATATATATATATATATATATGAGTCAAATCAACGCTGTATTAAATAGTCGCATAGAGACCTTAGGCCATTTTTTCCTCTAACAAAGCACTTGCCTTATACTGAAAGAGGATAATTATTTGTGAATGAAAAACTTAGCCTCAAGCAGGATTCGAACCAGCGACCTCCCGCATACAAGGCGGATGCTCTGACCACTGAGCCATTGAGGCCTATGTGGTAGAACGCGGTCAACTGAGCTTAAATACTGTCGAGTCAAGCTTTCCATTGTTACGTCATAGGAACGCGTCCCATGTAGTATTGAGTAGGTAGAGTGACGTAGCCACTTGGAAAGTCGTAACAATGGAAAGCTTGACTCGACAGTATTTAAGCTCAGTTGACCGCGTTCTACCACATAGGCCTCAATGGCTCAGTGGTCAGAGCATCCGCCTTGTATGCGGGAGGTCGCTGGTTCGAATCCTGCTTGAGGCTAAGTTTTCCATTCACAAATAATTATCCTCTTTCAGTATAAGGCAAGTGCTTTGTTAGAGGAAAAAATGGCCTAAGGTCTCTATGCGACTATTTAATACAGCGTTGATTTGACTCATTCATATAAAGTCGCTACGTCACTCTACCTACTATATATATATATATATATATATATATATATATATATATATATATATATAAGGCGAAAAAAATAAAAAAATACATAAGTATATATTTCGCCCAACCGTCTTCAAGATATAATCAACGGCAATGGCCTGCCATGCGTACATGGTAACAGTTACATGTCTGTAAATTTGTCGACATTGCAGTAATTGCATATAGATTATGTGTTTAAAAGGACGTTTTCATACGTTTACGCAACCTTATATAAAATGTGTGTGAAAACGTTAAGTCGAATCCGTTTTGTCGCCCCATTTTTTATTATAATAAATCAGAAAATTACCTGTAAGCCATGAGCGGGACTTGACCCCAGCGCCTGTCGTTCACAAGACGACCGCTCTAACCACTAAGCTATAACGGTTTCGTAGTGTCGAGCGTGGCAATTTAGGTACAACTACTAACCCATCTTAATTTCCTCTCCTGTTACCATATATATATATATATATATATATATATATATATATATATATATATATATATATATATAACACTATAAAAGCTATATATATATATATATATATATATATATATATATGTCGGAGAGTTTGTAACTGATTCAACCCAAGTACCTGGCATAGCCTTTTGAACAAGGGAAGAATGAAAGAAGAAACCGGAAGGAAAATTGAGCCACGAGGGTTCATATATATATATATATATATATATATATATATATATATATATATATATATATATATATATATATATATGTATATATATACATATATATATATATATATATGTCGATGAAAGTATAGTCATTTCTCGGAGTCAGTTTGAAAGTACGCCCAACCTGTGCTTTAGTTGACTGTGTGACCGTTCAAGTATTAAACTACACCAATAACAACGTAGCGAACAACGTTGTCTTAAGTAGCATCTATATATATTCCATTTTGTGGACTCGGCTCGACTCGGCCTCGGAGCCGATTCCACAAAGTCAAGCAATAAAACAGACTGAGGTTGTTACAGCCCTGTCCTGTGCAACCTAATTGGGTGACTGCCCTTCTGTGAGGATATCTGATATAGGGAGAAAGAGCACTGCCAAGGGAGGGGGGAGGTAATTGGGGGTTAAGCTAATGTATAACTGCCGAAAAGCCCCAATGCAGTGGAGAAAAATTTAACAGAGAATGGTGTCCTAACTTCTTTTTCTGAATTGCTCGGAATTGTTTAGTGTGCTTACGTAAGTCACACATGCAATATTTCCTCTTATGGCTATCCCCTTATATTGTCGTTTGTACATGGAGTGCTCAGACAGTGTACAGGGGCAAGAAAAAGACACATTGTAAGGTCTGGCGATAACAATCCGACTGGGTCCGGAAGCATTAATCTCGCAATGAGGTCTGAACAGCGATATGGTGGGACACCCCACCGAAATATACTGCATTCAGTATGTATTTTGAAAGACTCTAAGTTCCCATTTACATGTTAATTTAAGGAAGATATGTTCGATTGATTTTCTTAAAATAGTTCCTTTACAGACTTGTAAAGCAGAAAGAGTCTCCCTCTTTTATAAGTTAAAATACTTTCATAACCACGTATGTGCAAGAGAGAATAAAGTGTGGTATTGCTGAATGAAGTGAAAACCTGTGAGATATTATTGATAAATTTTGATAGGAAAGAGTGGAAAAGGGAAAAGCTCTCGTAGCCTGTGAAAGATCTGTGAAAGAAAAATACTCTCGTTATTCATTCCTAAAGAGTCAAGACATTTTACTTAATCTCCGGTAGAACTGTGTAGCCTGTACATCTTTTGGATCATTCATAGTGGGTATAACGTCCTTTCCTCACAGCTTTATCTCATGGATTTTTGCCCTAGGATAGCGACATAAGTTTAGTCCCCGAGCGACCATATTCGACTAAGCCCTACCATATTCAAGTGGTCGGGATTGTAATATTTGAACTTGATTTTATCCTAATCTTTGAGAGTTTGATTGGACCCAGGTAACTTTAGACCAAGTGTACTTGTAGTATATGTTTACTGCCAATGTTCATTCCAACACACCATAGATGAAAGCAGTTGATCCTGGAGAGTCAATTCAGTAGTCAACCGGAAGTAAAGTCATGTTGAATTTTTACAGTCAGCTGCCAGAGTGTGAGAAAAGACGGATTTTCTGTCGACTAGCTTGGCTTTCTCCTGCCCATTTTTTCATGTAGATCACAACGCAGACTCGAGTGACTTGTTTAATGACAAGTGTATAACTTTTTTTATAGATGTTCAAACATTGTGACGTCACATGTTTGTGCTTACCCTGTGCTTGACTGTTATGTAAGAGTCTTGACTGTTTACATTTAGGTTATTTAGGATCACGAGGTGGTATGGCTGCACTGTCACCTTCTGTGCAGGACTGAATACATCTGTTTAAAAGGTATATATATAAATATATATATATATATATATATAGTGAACAACTGTGACACTGGAAAATCTGGCTGAGGTGAAAAGAAATTGACTCCACCGGGGTTCGAACTCGGGACCTCCTGAGATCCGCTGGCGGATTGACAATTGTGTTCAGCTGAATTGCATCAATCGTGATCTCTGGTTGGGCTTCCATCAACGGAGAACTAGTGCTGTTCCAAAATTAGGTGCCTGCTCAGGAGGTGAATTGCGAGTGCTTCATATGGTGTTTGAACAAAGGCCAGACCAACTTGGCTTCATAGCTCAGTGGTCAGAGCATCCGCACTAGCAAGCAGGAGGTCCCGAGTTCGAATCCCGGTGGAGTCAACTTTGCTTTTCACCTCAGCCAGATTTTTCAGCTTTGCCGATTCTAACTATATATTTATATAT
Organism: Holothuria leucospilota; assembly: GCA_029531755.1. NCBI lineage: Eukaryota > Metazoa > Echinodermata > Holothuroidea > Aspidochirotida > Holothuriidae > Holothuria > Holothuria leucospilota. The sequence continues at coordinate 32,721,386 of CM055978.1, forward strand.
ATATATATATATATATATATATATATATATATATACACATATATAAGTATATATTATATATATATATATATATATATATATATATATATATATATATATATAGATTATGCCGCACTTCGAAGAACAATCGCATGGGTGAACTAACACATTTCCTTTTCCTTCGCCCCCGAAATCTTTACATGATACTGTGCTTGTAATTGTTCACTGGGATATGAATCCTCGTAGGGTTTTGCCTGTGCAACGAGCAACGACTGCGTCATGTGAAAGACCACTATACCGATTTCACATAATCGCATTTCTAGTTTTTCCGTTGTTTCCCAAATCCTTTCATATGTATCACTGTTCTACATACTGCGCAATTTCACTAACCAGTATCGAGACTGTTGGTTTCTTGACTAGACTTATTTCTGCTTACAACAGATCGAAATCCAGCCACGGATTGCAAAGTTTGCTGCAATGGAACTCTTGAATATGCCAACTTCACACCATTCACCATGGAAGAAGAAAACATGCAGAAAACTTCTCCATCCCCTATCAAAGAAATGTAAGTGATTTGAGATGCCGTGGCTCATTGCCTCTTGTTCTCTAATTACCTCCTAACAGATTTATTTTTAAATTTTGAGTCTACGGTACGGCAATTACCTCATTTCCCAACATGAAATGTGAATGGAAATAAGATATTGTACCTGACTTCAAGTTAGAAACATGAGAATGTGTGTATGTATGTGATTGGGTATGTGTGTGTGGTAGAGGGAGGGGGAGATAGATGTTTGAAGACTTGCAGGTGTGTGGGCATAAACATTTTCCTCTTCCTCTCTTCCTACAAATCATCTCTTTAGGTTTTGAAACTGCTGCTGAATAAACGAACCGTGGGGTACTCATGACGAAGTGGGAAAGCATAATAATCTAAGAGGGAGGTTTACTTAACCAAGTGTAGCCATTTACAAGTGTGGTGTGTCTAAACTGACAGATATTTCCAGTTCCATGCCCAAAGCAATACTAAAGTCCCCCTCTCTCTCTCTCTCTTTCTCTTTGAATTAGGGAGGTGGATAAAGTCACGAGACATGGGTGTTTATGGATCCGTAATAACGTTGTGATTATTTGCGCTTTGATCTATGTGTGTTCAATTGAAAGCACAAATCTATGTGAACGCTTTACATAATTGGTCACATCTTGTTGACAGACTACCCAAAATGTATACACAGAAAAAGGCAAATGACAAAGGAAAAGCATGCTTAAAAGATCTTGTCACTACAGTAGAACATGTTCCCATACATTTCTTCGGGGTATGCAAATTTGCACTTTTTCCCGAATCCATTTCAGGCCTTATGATACAAACAGTTCTTCGCCATTTTTAATGTTCCGGGAACATTCCAACAAATCTAAGTTTTCCATTAACGCAGTAAGCATTTTTCAGTTGTTCAGGTTGGTCAGTAGAACACATGGAGTTCAATTTGCCTGTCTAAAATTGTGTACAATCGGCAAAGCTTAATTTAAACATCTTTTATTTGGTCTGTCTGGCCACTGTTCCAGTCATTTAGTACCTTATTTGACTTTTGTTTTGAGTTTGATTGAAAGCTTAATTATCTCACAAATCGGTCTCTGTTATTTAATTGCGTATTTCATTTTTTGTTGGAATCTTAACTTAATCTTATATTTCTGACTTCAATGGAACTGCCTAGAGTTCCCCTTTTTCACAGAAGTATAGATCATGAGATGAGTCATTTGGTCAGTTCGTGACTCTACAAAATTCGTGAAAAATATTACCTAGTATTGATGACGTCATTTATTCATGAAACTACCTTGTAAGTGAACCATACTTTCAAGTATGGGTTAGCAACTCTCAGCATTCTAGTCATTTCATACATGACTTGTTGAACAATAAAGCAAAGAGTGTAGGAGAAGTTGACTAATATGCTTTTGCGTTTGAATTATATGAAAAATGTAAACTTTGAACTAAATGGAATAAGTTTGTTTCATCTAGCGATAAACCTTCCAGAACGTAACACAAGTTTAAATTTTAATAAACTAAAAAGACATTGCAACATGTAAAAATGGGACCCACAACATTTCTCCACAGTTTACTTTGAGGAGACAGTTTTATATACATGGCCGGTTAAGGGCAGCAACTATCAGCATTGTAGTAACAATGATTTAAGTGGCTCTTGTCTCCACAAGACTCTGGTTTTAACTTGGCCATCTAGCATATTTTTACTTTTTTAGATCTCTTTGGCAGAAGCACGCATAATCTTTGATACCTAATAGGATATCCGCTGGAGATGGACGTCAAGATTTCTACTAGGAGGGAAGGGGGCTAGTTTTATGCTAAAAGCAGTGAATTTGGTACGTGGATGTCCACTGTAACATTTGAACATGCAAGAATTTTTTCCGCGTGGCGTTATTCTTTGCATTTTCAAATTCCTCATCTGGCTCAGTACTCAGGTTGAGGTTCGTGAATACACTTCACATTCAATCCTGCTACCTCATTGTACCTTGTAATTACTTTAAAAGCAGTACTAGTTTTCTTAGCAACAGTTGCTCTTGTAAATTGTGGCCAAAAATGTTAACGGAATCTTGAAGCATTATCATCAGTGGGATGAGGACGGTGCTGGGATAATTTAAACGGCTTCTTCAGAAAAAAGATAATGGATTCATCATCGGATCACACATATGTTTTTATAAACATTATAAAGCTTCAGTAATTAAAGCAAAAATAATGAGGCTTGTACAAAGAACAGAAATGGCGTACTTAGATGGGCGGCTTTTTAGTAGCCCTTTCAATCTTTGGTCAGACCAGTATGCAGCTGGTGTTTAAACCACCCTCCTGAAAACGAAGCATTTTTTTAGAGAATGCTAGTGGTTCAAGATTTATTCTATCTATGGAAGGCTTCATCACATCATAAGAGACTTTAATAATTTGTTACGGGTTGGTCGCAAGTCAAACCAATAACAGCGAAAGATCACAGAAGAACGAGATTAAAATTCAACAACTTTATTATTATTTACGATCTCCTTGTCTTACTTAAATTTACAATAATTAATTAGATGTACTCTCAATCCTTTACTTAATATTATTCTGGTCTGGTCCAAGGGTTGGTAGTGCATGCACGTCGACGATGGTACAGTAGTAGACCTGCAGCGTGCTGTAGCGTAGGAACTGGCTCCACGAGCGAATAATGACAAGGCTAGGCGGTGATGGATGATAACGATCTCAGTACACAGTGTAGAAACGGCGTAGGGCAATTTATCACAAGTGTGCAGTGTCAGTGGTTGGCTTCAGGTGATTCGGTCAGAGAATAACTTCTCAACAAACGGACAATGATAACACAACAGTATGGACTGCGTCTGGTCTCGCATGACGTATTATGATATCTCTCTCCCATACAACAGTCGTTGAATTGTTTTTATATCCTAGTGCTTTTCAATCGAGACATCTCCGGAATTGAATAGAAACTTTCAGTGCACCCAGTCGAGGCAATTACAAGATGTTTGGTTGTGTGCACAGTATAGTTAAACAAAGGCAATGTTTCTTAGAAGTGTCCGCCAGGGCTAGGTCCCGCTGCTATAATTGGCTAAATTAACGTAAACAGTATTCTCCTTTCTATCAGATATTCTGGAAAGGCTGCGTTGAAGGTGACATTGTTGTTGTAGCGGTTCTAATTCTCCTGGAGGCTTTCCATTCGCGTCGTTCGAAACGGATTCATCGATCTGGTGTTCCTGACGAGTCGTCTTCTAACTTTTGGAGCCCACCGAAGCCTTTCTCTTCTACAGGATGGGAATCTTTGAACATTGTACCCTCTTCTGGTCTCTTCGCGCACCCAAAATGCAGCACAATCCCGGCCGCAATTTTTGGAAACAAAACATGTTTATCTTACTATAGGATGAACAAGTCCGGCGATACGTACAAGGCCCGCACAGACTTTCTCGAATGGCCCCTAGGCGGACAACATTATCTTGCAAGCTCGTACTTTGGCTCCAAAATGGTGCCCATACATTTCGTCCAATCAGAATGCGTATCTGAGAACAATGGTTGGCCAATCTCTCCCACTATAGGGTCTCTAGGGGTGAGAGCCCCTTCCCCTGGGTATGACCTACGACCTTTCTGAATTAACACATGACTTTCTGGATAAAATTCCACGTTTCCAATTCCATATGAAAACGTCTTTACAACAGGTTTTACATTATCGGTAAATTTTTTTTTACATTATCGGTAGACGAGCGTTTTTACATTATCGGTAAATTTTTTTTACATTATCGGTTGTTTTTACATTATCGGTAATTTTTTTTTTACATTATCGGTCGTTTTTACATTATTGGTTGTAACAAGTGTCCAAAGGTCTGTAAAGCAGGATTGCCATGCTTTGACTGCATGCAGGTTCTATTTTTTGGTTTTCTTTAAATAACATAAAATAAAACAGAAATAATCAAATCAAATCTATTCGAACCATATGAAAGACAAAGAGGCTTGCTCATATGAAAGCCTAATAACTGTCTACCAAAGCTGAGTAACTCGTAATTGAGAGTAATAATAATGTATAAACACATAAATTCGTTAGTATTCGAATACACGCCTGGAAAGGCCCTTAGCCACTTTGAAAATTTAGTCCCTGTCATAGCAGGTATGAGGCGGGTACCTTGGATTACGTCAAGGTTAGTAGAGTATGGGTGTGCATTTACCCATTAGGCTACTCAAAAAATGGCTAGTGGCTGGCATAATGGAAGTAGTGTGACTGCATTCTTCCATGAAGCTGAACACAATAGCCATTGTGTAGCTGTCAAGATTTACTTTTTGTTTTGCATGATTCAACTTTTTTTATTTGAGCTGAGGAAACAGTCTTCTCATGTACAGCAATTGCACCTCGATTGACATGGAAACTCAATTGTATGGCAGTACTTTCCCATGTAGGTAAACGAAACGTGGAAACTTTTTAGTGTAAGTGAAAATCAAATATAAGATTTAAATTTATGCATCAAAAAGGAAGATCTCTTACCCCACAGGGGTGTTCCTCATCGCATTCTTGGGGTTGTTTCTGTAGGCTCCTATTCGTGAGATAGTTTTTTCGACGAAGCTGTGATTGAGAAAAATGTCTATTACAGTACGTGCTCAAAAGCACATTTATGTATGTGTTACACAGAAGTCAACAATTAAGTAGGTGTATTTCAAAAAAAAATTATCCAGGGTGGCTCCAGAAGGGACAGGAGACCACCTCCTCCTTCAGTCTGGAATGTGCCTGGTAAATTAGAACTGTTTATTATAATTTTACCATAATGTTTAACTAATGTAGTAGATGATGTGTTTTACCATAGTGTCAAATTGATGTAGTCGATGGTGTGTGTGTGGAAGCAATTTCACCCTCGTTGAGAAGCTAGAGTGAATCCTCTGAAGCGTAATTGCTTACATTGGTCTGTAAAATAGTAGGTTTAACAGTTTTGAGCTTATTGAGAACCGGCTATTCAATAAAATACCTTGTCTGTAAATTGTCCACATATTATATTACTTTGAGTGGCGTTATATCAGTTTTACGCCTCCTATTCCGAATATCTGTGCCTCGCAGTATTCCTCACCCATCTTTCCTCGTACATTTTTTGTGGACCACCGTCACAATTTTATCATGCATCAGGCCAGTATGCTGCTGATGTTTAAAAAAACCCTTCTGAAAGCAAAGCAATATTTTTTGGAGAAGTGCTAGTGGTTCAAGACTTATTCCATCTATAGAAGGCCTTACCACATCATACTGGTCTGACCAAAGATTGAAGCGGCTACTAAAAGGCCGCCCATGTATGTACGCTACATTGTTCTTCGTACGAGTCTCATTATTTTTGCTTTATTTACTTAAGCTTCATAATGTTAAGAAAAGCATATGTGTCATCCCATGATGAATCCAATATCTTTTTCTTTTTTGGAGAAGGGCTAGTGGTTCAAGACTTATTCCATCTACAGAAGGCCTTACCACATCATACTAGTCTGACCAAAGATTGAAGCGGCTACTAAAAGGCCGCCCATAATGTTAAGAAAAGCATATGTGTGAAGAAGAAGAAGAAGAAGAAGAAGAAGAAGAAGAAGAAGAAGAAGAAGAAGAAGAAGAAGAAGAAGAAGAAGAAGAAGAAGAAGAAGAAGAAGAAGAAGAAGAAGAAGAAGAAGAAGAAGAAGAAGAAGAAGAAGAAGAAGAAGAAGAAGAAGAAGAAGAAGAAGAAGAAGAAGAAGAAGCCGTTTAAATTTTCCCAGCACCGTCCTCATCCCATTGATGATAATGCTTCAAAATTTCTGTTAAGATTTTTTCGACCACAATTTACAAGTTCAACTGTAGCTAAGAAAACTAGTACAGCAACTGCTTTTAAAGTAATTACAAGGTACAATGAGATAGCGGGATTGAATGTGAGGTGAGTTCACCAACCTCAACCTGAGTACTGAGCCAGATGGGAAATTGGCAAATGAAAAGAATAACGTCACGCGGATAAAATTTTTGTTTGGTCAAATGTTACAGTGGACATTTAAGGTACCAAAGTCACGGCTTTTGGTATAAAAAAATTAGCCCCCTTCCCTCCTCGGTGAAATTTTGACGTCCAACTCCCGCGAATATCCTATTAGGTATCAAAGATGATGCGTGCTTCCGCCAAAGGGATCTAAAAAACTAGAAATATGCAAGATGGCCAAGTTAAAAACCAGAGTCTTGTGGAGACAAGTGCCACTTAAATCATTGTTACTTCAATGCTGATAGCCGCTAACCTTAACTGACCATATATATATATATATATATATATATATATATATATATATATATATATATATATATATATATATATATATATATATATATATATATATATATATATATATATATATATATATATATATATATATATATAAGGTCAAAGTACTGCGTAGCACTTATGAAGTAGGTAGGTAAAAATGAAGTAGTAAATAGTGCTAAAAGTTTGTGAAAAATTCCACGACGTTTCGGGTTTAAACCCTTCATCAGGTGGCAAAAATGCAACTGATCGTTGACACGGCCAAACGTACAATTTAAAAAATACACAATAAAATTGGGCACGGTAAACCTCGGCTAGGAAAACAGACAGTGTTAAGTGGTTACCACAAGTTAAAAAAATGCAGGAATTGCTGCGTTATAACAGTTCAAGTCTAACGTTCAGACCATGTGGGGACAGGGTTCCAAGTTTCATGATTAGGCGGTTTTCGGCAGTTAGGCGGTCATGATCGGAACCTCGACACGAGATGGCCGCCGAAACCATCAAGTCACGGATCGAGCATGTTGACGGGGGATTGAAGTGGGTGGCTACCGGGAACCCTGGGAGGTTCTGTTTGATTGATCTCAGGTGCTCGGTGACTCGGTCAGCAAGACGACGTTTTGTTTCTCCCACGTACAGTATATTACAGCGTTTACATACGAGAACGTAAACAACATTGGCTGAAGTACAGGTAAAATGCTGATGAACGTTAAACCGGTTGTTGTTGGGACCTACAATGGAAAGGTTTTTGTCATAACTGACCACCGGGCAAGTATTGCATCTCCCACGGTTGCAAGGAAAAGTTCCTGGGGTGTCAGGCACTACTGCTTGAGGTTGAGAGGCACGGACCAAGTGCTTAGATATGTTCTTTTCAATTCTGAATGCCGTGATGGGGGGATCAGGGACATGGTCACGGGTGGATGGGTCATGACGGAGGGTCTCTACATTCCTGTAAATGGCACGTACAATGGGGGTTACAGATGGGTGAAAGGATAGGACCAACGGGATACGTCTGGTGGGTGTATGGTCAGTTTTGGGGGCAAGGGCAGAGGCTCTATCAATTCCTTGTATGCGTTTCAGGGCATTAGAGAGCACTCTTTGTGGATACTGGCGTTGTTCAAAGAAAGAAATAATCTGCTTGGAAACTTTAGCGATATGATACTTTATGATACTCCTCACTTCCTTAGGATGATACTCCTCACTTCCTTAGGTTAATTCAAAATTTTGAGTTTCCTGAGAATCCCAGTGAACGTACTTTATTCACCATGGATGTCAGCAGCCTCTATACTTCGATCCCCCATCACGCTGCTTTAGCAGCCATACGCTATTACCTTGATCAACGCCAGGACCCTAGCATCCCTACCACCACCTTTCTTCGCTTGACTGAACTAGTCCTCACACAAAATTGCTTTCAGTTCAATGGTCGTTTTTTCCGCCAAATTAAAGGAGTAGCTATGGGCACTAAACTGGGACCTTCTGTGGCCTGCCTCACCATGGGCCACTTTGAGGAGCAGTTGTTCTCACGATACACCGGGATCAAGCCCATACTTTATAAAAGGTACATTGACGATATTGTTGGGGTCGCAGTGGGTCCTCGAAACGATTTGGAAAAGTTCATTAACTTTGCTGAAACGTTCTGCCCGTTTTTGAAATTCACTCACTGTATTTCCAACTCCTCAGTGGTGTTTTTAGACACGGAACTATCCATCTCCGACCGTCAAATCAAGTCCAATCTCCACTTTAAGCCCACTGACTCTCACAACTACCTCATGTACCCTTCCAACCACCCCAGATCTTGTACCAATTCAATTCCTTTCTCACAACTTTTACGGGCCAGACGGATTTGTTCCGACGACCAGGATTTCGCTAAAGTTTCCAAGCAGATTATTTCTTTCTTTGAACAACGCCAGTATCCACAAAGAGTGCTCTCTAATGCCCTGAAACGCATACAAGGAATTGATAGAGCCTCTGCCCTTGCCCCCAAAACTGACCATACACCCACCAGACGTATCCCGTTGGTCCTATCCTTTCACCCATCTGTAACCCCCATTGTACGTGCCATTTACAGGAATGTAGAGACCCTCCGTCATGACCCATCCACCCGTGACCATTTCCCTGATCCCCCCATCACGGCATTCAGAATTGAAAAGAACATATCTAAGCACTTGGTCCGTGCCTCTCAACCTCAAGCAGTAGTGCCTGACACCCCAGGAACTTTTCCTTGCAACCGTGGGAGATGCAATACTTGCCCGGTGGTCAGTTATGACAAAAACCTTTCCATTGTAGGTCCCAACAACAACCGGTTTAACGTTCATCAGCATTTACCTGTACTTCAGCCAATGTTGTTTACGTTCTCGTATGTAAACGCTGTAATATACTGTACGTGGGAGAAACAAAACGTCGTCTTGCTGACCGAGTCACCGAGCACCTGAGATCAATCAAACAGAACCTCCCAGGGTTCCCGGTAGCCACCCACTTCAATCCCCCGTCAACATGCTCGATTCGTGACTTGATGGTTTCGGCGGCCATCTCGTGTCGAGGTTCCGATCATGACCGCCTAACTGCCGAAAACCGCCTAATCATGAAACTTGGAACCCTGTCCCCACATGGTCTGAACGTTAGACTTGAACTGTTATAACGCAGCAATTCCTGCATTTTTTTAACTTGTGGTAACCACTTAACACTGTCTGTTTTCCTAGCCGAGGTTTACCGTGCCCAATTTTATTGTGTATTTTTTAAATTGTACGTTTGGCCGTGTCAACGATCAGTTGCATTTTTGCCACCTGATGAAGGGTTTAAACCCGAAACGTCGTGGAATTTTTCACAAACTTTTAGCACTATTTACTACTTCATTTTTACCTATATATATATATATATATATAGATATATATTATATATATATATATATATATATATATATATATATATATATATATATATGTCTCCTCAAAGCAAAGTGTGGAGAAATGTTGTGGGTCCCAAAAACATGTTGCAATGTCTTTTTAGTTTATTGAAATTTAAACTTGTGTTACTTTCTGGGAGGTTTGACACTGGATTAAACAAACTTATGCCATTTAGTTCAAAGTTTATTGGTTTCATATAATTGAAACGCAAAAGCACTATTAGTTAATTTCTACACTCTTTGCTTCAATGTTCAACAACTCATGTATGAATTGACTTGAAAGTGTGGTTCACTTACAAGGTAGTTTCATGAATAAATGACATCATATATACTAGGTAATATTTTTCACGAATTTCGTAGCATGACGAACTGATCAGATGACTCATCTCGTGATCTATACCACTGTGAAAAGGAACTGTAGGCGGTTCCATTGAAGTCAGAAATACAAGATTGAGTTACGATTCCAACAAAAAATGAAATACGCAATTAAATAACAGAGACCAATTTGTGAGATTAAGCTTTAGATCAAACTCAAAACAAAAGGCAAATGAGGTACTGAATGACCAGAACAGTGATCAGACAGACCAAATAAAAGATGTTTAAATTAAGCGTTGCCGCTTGTACACAATTTTAGACGGGCAGATTGAACTTCATGTGTTCTACTGACCAACCTGAACAACTGAAAACTGCTTACTGCGTCAATGGAAAACTGAGATTTCTTGAAATGTCCATGGAACATTCAAATGGCAAAGAACTGTTTGAATCATACGGGCTGAAATGGGTTCGGGAAAAATGCAAATTTGCATACCCCGAAGAAATGTATGGGAACATGTTCTACGGTAAGGACAAGGTCTTTTAAGCATGCCTTTCTTTTGTCATTTGCCTTCTCTGTCACGGTATACATTTAGGTAGTTAGTCAACAAGATACGACCTGTTGTGTAGGGCGTTCACAGATATTTGTGCTTTCAATTGAACACACATAGATTGAAGAGCAAATAATCACAACGTTATTACGGATCCATTAACACCTCTGTCTCGTGACTTTGTCCACCTCCCTAATTCAAAAAGAGAGGTGTGGGACTTAAGCATTTTCTTTGGCATGAAACTGGAAATATCTGTAGTTTAGGCACACCACACTTGTAAATGGCTACTTTTGGTTTAGTAAACCTTCCGCTTAGATTATAGGCTTTCCCATTTCGTCGTGAGTACCCCACTGTTAGTTAATTCAGCAGCAGTTTCAAAACCTAAAGAGATGATTTGTAGGAAGAGAGAAAGAGAAGAATGTTTATATGCCCACACACCTGCAAGTATACAAACATATATCTCCCCCTCCCCCTACCACCCACACACATACCCATACATACACATTCTCATGTTTCTAATGTGACGTCAGGTACAATATCTTATTTCCATACACATTTCATGTTGGAAAATGAGGTAATTGCAGTACTGTTGACTTAAAATTTAAAAATAAATCTGTTGGGAGGTAACTAGAAAAGAAGAGGCAATGAGCCACGGCATCTCAAATCACTTACATTTCTTTGATAGGGGATGAAGAAGTTTTCTGCATGTTTTCTTCTTCCATGGTGAATGGTGTGACGATGGCATATTCAAGAGTTTCATTGCTACAAACTTTGCAATCCGTGGCTGGATATCGACCTGTTGTAAGCAGAAATAAGTCTAGTCAAAAAAACAACAAAGTCTCGATACTGGTAAGTGCAGTTGCGCAGTATTTAGAACAGGGATATATATATATGAAAGAATTTGGGAAACAACGGAAAAACTAGCAATGGGATTATGTGAAATCGGTATAGTGGTCTTTCACATGACGCGGTTGTTGCTCGTCGCACAGGCAAAAACCTACGCGGATTTATATCTCGGTGCCCAAGTACATGCACAATGTCATGTAAAGATTTCGGGAGCCTAGCCCCTTGGGGGAAAGTGTGTTAGTTCACCCATGTGATTTTCCTTCGAAGTGTGGCATAGTCTATATATTACGTTCTCGCAGTTGCTGCAATAGTTCTCCTCCTTTTCGAAAATAAAAATAAGAGGCCAATTTGCCCTTTCAACAGATGTATTTAGTCCTGCACTGAAGGTAACAGTGCAGCCATACCAAATCTTTGAGCCTAAATAACCTAAATGTAAACACTCAAGACTGTTCCATAACAGTCAAGCACAGGGTAAGCACAAAGATGTGACGTCACAATATTTGAACAGCTAAAAAGAAGGAAAGTTCAACACTTGTCAAGTAACTCGAGTGTGCGGTGTGATGTATATGCCAAAAAAATGGGCAGGAGAAAGCCAAGCTAGTCTTATCTCACACTGCTGCAGCTGACTATCAAAATTCAACATGACTTTACTTCCAGTTGACTACAGGATTGACTCTCCAGGTACAACTGCTTCCATCTATGTGTGTTGGAATGAACAATGGCAGTAAACATATGCTACAAGTACACTTGGTCTAAAGTTACCAAACTCTCAAAGATTAAGGATAATATCAAGTGAGCAAGGTCGTTAATTTAGCTCGCCAGGCGGGGCAAAACATGTTAAAGATGTGTATCAAAAATTACAGTCCGGACAACTTGAATATGGTAGGGCTCAGTCGAATATGGTAACCTGGGGACTAAACGTATGTCACTAAAAGGCTATGCAGTTCTACCGGAGGTTAAGTAAAACGTCTTGACTCTTTAGGAATGAATGATGAGAGTATTTTTCTTTCAAAGATCTTTCACAGGCTACGAGAGCTTTTCCCTTTTCCGCTCTTTCACCTGCAAATCTGTTCTTTCCTATCAAAATTTATCAATAACATCTCACAGGTTTTCACTTCATTCAGCAATACCACACTTTATTCTCTCTTGCACAGACGTGGTTATGGAAGTATTTTAACTTATAAAAGAGGGCGAATCTTTCTTCTTTACACTTCTTTAAAGGAACTTTTTTAAGAAAATCAATCGAACATATCTTCCTTAAATTAATATGAAAATGGGAACTTAAAGTCTTTCAAAATACATACTGAATGCAGTATATTTCGATGGACGTGTCCCATATCGCTGTTCAGACCTCATTGCGAGATTAATGCTTCCGGACCCAGTCGGATTGTTATCGCCAGACCTTACAATGTGTCTTTTTCTTGCCCCTGTACACTATCTGAGCACTCCATGCACAAACGACAAAATGAAGGGATAGACATAAGAAAGGGGAAATATTGCATGTGTGACCCACGTATGCACACTAAACAATTCCGAGTAATTCAGAAAAGGAGTTAAGACACCATTCTCTGTTCTGTTTTTCTCCACTGTATTGGGGCCTTTCGGCAGTAATACATTAGCTTGACCCCCTTGGCAGTGCTCTTTCTCCTTATATCGGATATCCTCCCAGAACTGCAGTCACCCAATCAGGTTGCACAGTACAGGGCTGTAACAACCTGTCTGCTTTTTGCTTGACTCGCTGGACCCGGCCTCGGAGCCGATTTCAGCCGAGTCCACAAAATGAAAGATATATAGATGATACTTAAGACTACTTGTTCGCTACGTTGTTATTGGTCTAGTTTAATACTTGAACGGCCACACAGTCAACTAGAGCACAGGTTGGGCGTACTTTCAAACTGACTCCGAGTAATGACTACTTTTATCGACATATATATATATATATATTTATATATATATATATATATACACTGTTAAAACACTGTTTAAATTTTTTAAACAACCACATATTAACCAGTGAATCGCTCAATGTTGTTTAAATTTCAAACAAGGTTGTTTGAAATTTAAACAATATTGTTCAAATTTCAAACAAGGTTGTTTGAAATTTAAACAACATTGAGCGATTCACTGGTTAATATGTGGTTGTTTAAAAATTTTAAACAGTGTTTTAACAGTGTGTATATATATATATATATATATATATATATATATAAATTTAACATATTTTCCGTCAGCCTGTTGTTTTCTGTTATACTTTTCTCTTTGCGAAAAGCTATAAGAAGGTCGCATTTTTAAAGAAAATTCACGCATTTTTTTTAATCTTTATTTAACTAAGACAGTGGCCAAACTAAGCAATGAGTTCTAATCATACTTGGTATTTCATTACCCTACTCTGTGTTTCATTTTTACCGTACCTATAACATATGCAAAATAAGTCGCTTGTGCGAGTTGCACCAGTATCAGAAAGGCAACGTAAGGCACTTTACCATATGTTTGGGTGTGTTACGCTCAAACGCTTCGCTTGGTAGAAAGAATACTTTAGTGAAAGTAGCTTTTTACCATAACAGGACACGATATATTGCGGAGCCAGGTTTAGTCAGCCTGTTCTTTTCAAATAAGTCATCCATTGAATACTAGCCAGTTTGCTTTTTTTCTTCAATATCTCGAACAGTGGAAATGCATTTGCTTGTTTTGTTCATCATCATTTCCAAGCCAATCAGTTGATTTTGTGACTTGGACCCCTACGCAATAGTATAAAAGAATACATAACCCCAACTCAACGTCATTTTCGCTACATTGAAGAGAAACTCGATGTAAGCATTTAGGCCTATGTGAAACTTTCATACGATTACCAATTTTCGGTCCTTGACATATTGTTAAATTACCTACGATCAGGACCTTTTTTAACGAATTTGTACTGGGGGGGGGGGGGCTATTTCACAAAAGGGACCATCTGACACGAAGTTACTAACTAAGTGGAGCGCCACCATCAGTTGGCGCGTAGCGTATTGAATTTTTTTGGGATCGATAGACACCCCAGATCGCAGGAAAAGTGCATTTCCCAAGAATTTTGAGGCTCTATCGAACCATCCTAAAATTGAGATATTATGCTCTGCATGTTTTCATTCTAAGAAACATCCTCAATAATTCCCAACACATTTTTTGACTGGGCGAAGTACCCAAATCCTTTTCAGTTTCCTAAGCCCATGCATTGTAGACCTACTTATAACTGTTTGATTAAACTCATGTACTGAACTTTCAGCAACTCGCATCGCGCAGCCGTGACACTGCGTCCAGGTCTGCAGTGCGCGACGCAATATTGATATTGTTGATAATAACTAATCAGCATACTGGAAATGGAACATTTTCAAACTGCTCTCATTGCAGCATTGTATTGTATGGTCACAGTTCGTATAACTTGTAGCCGCCGTAGCGACCTAAAGAAAGAAGGGAAGAGGGTGGAAATAAGAGGGGGGGGGGGGGAATAAAAGGTGGAAAAGTAGACAACGGCAGATTCTGCTGTAGGCGGCGATCAGCCGTCTCTGACCGGCTACCTTTTATTGTCCCTGCATTAGTTGGCATGTAACATACCCAGGATGATTGCTAGAAACAAAAACTGCATACCACATCCAGAGAGCTAGCCCTCCTGCTGTGGGTTTCAGATGGGCAACCGGATGGGGCCCATGTGAGTTACAACTCGTTTTGCCCTGCGTGCCTGGCTCTCCCGACCAGTCCACATTCAGACCATCTGATCCCAGCTGGGCTGAAGGCTGGAGCTGGCCCAGTGGGCTCCACCTGGGCACGCAGGACAAAACGAGGTGTAACCAACATGGGCCCCATCTGGTTGCCCATCTGAACCCCACATGGGGTCCAGGTGAGCTTGCTGGCTGGGAAAGGATAGCTAGTTACATCTAAACATACTTTATTTGGGGATTTGTATAACATCGCACGTAGATACTAGCTACCTCCTCCTGTGACGCCCCCCCCCCCACCCACATACCTTGCAAAGTAGTCTATCACTTGGCAATGTCACTGCTCTCCTTGTAGGCCTGGTGGCTCACCTACTTACAGGAAGAACTTCTTAACAAAATCCCTTCCTTTGTAGGACTCGATGTTTGGGAGGTTCATTCGTCTCTCTTTAGCAGCCAGGAAGCTTTCCACTGATGGCCTTGGGTCGAACTTGGCCGTTGGAACCCCATTCCAGTGGATAAGCAACCTGTCGTTGAGTGATCGTTCACTGGTGGCCATTCTTAAGTCTGAGTATAGTATATTGTATGTGGAAACACATTTCTCCTCTGTCATACTGTGTGGTGTGACCACACAGAATCTATGGGCCGACTTCTTGTGAAAATGCTTTCATGCCTTCATGGGGCTACCATTCTGTCAGATATTGATCATTTATTATCATCATTATGTTTTATATGTCTGACAAAAAAGGACCTACGGGGGGGGGGGGCAAATGGACTGAGTGGGTGGGCTGAGTAGGGAACTGGGTGGGCCACGGCCCACCCAGTATGTTTGTTAAAAAAGGCCCTGCCTACGATTCTTTGAAATTCAAATTATTTTGAGTGTAATTGTTTTCAAAATTAGCACTGTATTTGAAGAAAAATCAAACCGTTGGTTCAAAATATTTTTGCTTGCACCAATTCATCTTTTAGAATATGTGTTTGACTGTAGCTGTGTGAACCTCGTTTTTATCTTGTAGCTTGATCTTTCTAACGTTAATGAAAGTACAATACCAGCCACTGACAAAGTAATGCAAACTTTCACATTTTTTTATTCAACTTAACCAATCTCCTTTAACTTTAGTTTCAGTTTGAACGGCTGGAAGAAAGAACTAGCTTGGCAAGCACTAAATTTTGGAAACAAAATGTAGAAAAATAGGAAAACATTCGACACACTATTAAAACTTTCATGAGATGGAGACCCGTCGTTAAATTTACTTGTTTTGAAATTTTGATCGACTGTTGAAAGAAGTCTACAAAAAGAAAATTTAGTACTGAATTGATGTGTGACGTTTAAAAATGTATTTTTGCATACTAAATGAAAACCAGACTGGTCGCCATGACCACGAACAAGATATGGTGTGAAAACCAATGTTTCACACTTTTTGACTGCTACTGGAGTAGCCTACCAAGCGAATAAAAACACAGAGTGTGAAACAGTTTTCAGAAAAAATGGTCTCACCTGATAAAGAACCTGCTTGATCTTCCACAATAGAACCGAAGAAATTTTCGCACCACAATAAAAAAAGTTATTGTAACTCTCGGCTTTTTATTGATAGTTCATTCTAAGACATTGAGATTCTTCTTTTAGGAGTTGGGAATAGTTCAAGTTAGGATGGAAAAGCCATATATCAAGTACCCTTGTCAACCTTTTAATTGCAGAGAATGTTATTCCCCCCCCCCATCCCAAATAAAAACTGTAGTTTAGGAAAAAGTCGTTCTTGCTTTGAAATTTGACTCGACTTTTCATAACAGGGAGAAATATCGGTATTGGTAAATTATATTTAACTGTTAAACATATAATATTTCATTTTCCTTAAATAACGTAGCGGTTTTATGACCACCATTGCGGTATTAATCCTTTAGAGCGGTGTGGTACCCACGTACATGTCAAGAGTACTCAAGGAAGTATCCCACTGGCAGACCATATGGTCATCTACTGATAGATGCGCAGTGTCGCTCAGTAACTAGAATGTACATCATACTAGGTGATAAGGTATTTTGGAAAACAAAACATGAATATTTGTGGCCGATTCGTCAAGCTATTAGCATTTCCAGGGAGTTGTTATGAAGCAATAAAGCTATGTAGGAGTGGACGCTCTTCATGAATAGCCATGAGCAAGGATTACGATAACATGAATGATGCATAATTTTCCCTTCTCTATTCTACGAAAAACATCGCGTCCGGTCCAATTTATCCAGCAGGGAGCTGTGCTTGTTACAGTCACACTTTTTTATTTTTTTATTTTTTATTTTTTTTTTCCAGTTACGGTATAGGAAGAACTGTATCCGATGGTTGGCTATGTGTAGCCTTCTTTAATAGCTATCAGGAGTATGTTAGATTTGTAAAATTAAGATAAGGTAATGTCATTGAAAGCACTGCCAAACTGTCAGCGAAACTACAAAGAATATAAGTGGTGAGATGTGTTGAGAAATTACACTTTTCGGCCAGTACAAGTTGAACACGAAGGTCTCTGTGTGTCGCACAAAGAAGAGGCATGTCTATCAGTTCCTTACAAACGATGCATACTTAAACGATCTGGGTGTAAATGTTGCATTCAGGTAGGTGCAGGGCATTCTGTGGTACGCTCACCACACCACACCACACCACACCACACCACACCACACCACACGGTAACCGGTGTTCATCCGAGCAGGCTATGCTCTATCATGTATTTGGGCATGGTCCTGCCAAAAGCATTTTCAAACACTACACAAAATTTGGTAAAACATACACCAGATGCGATAATCGTTGAAAAATAAACAACTCAGTCAGGGGCGTAGCTAGGATGAAATTTTTTTGGGGGCTAGGTAATGAATGGGGGGACGGCACCGCCGAGGCCAGTCTTGTCAAGACTATCTAAGCGGAGCGCCACCATCGATTAGCGCGGAGCGGGGCTTTACAAACCCTCCAGATGACCGGAAACGGCACTTCCCACGTGTTTTAAGCTGCGTGTTCCCAGCCTTGAAATTCGAATTTTATGTCTGCCATTTCTCAAATAATGGGAAAAACCAATCCCTGAAAAAAGGGTAATACACAAGGCCGCACATACACTTTTTTGCAAGGGGGCAAAAAGTGGGCATTACTGATCTGTGCCTGGGGGAGGGGACCGGAAACGGGTGTCTCCCTCCCCCTTGGCAAAAATTTGTAATTTCAGGAGGACGTATAGAGAGCAAACGGTGCAATATTTGAGGGATTTCAGTTTTAAAAGAAAAACGAAAAGTAGTTGTGACTAAGTGCGACAAAAGTCATTTTGAGAGTATTGTGAATAGCCCTATGATGTGAGGCATGACCTCAGCCATTGAACTCCGTTGTGGAGGAGGATCTAAGGGAGGGGAGGGAGTGTTATTGGTTATAAACCGTTTTATGACTGAACTGGCACGGTTTAAAAACGTTTTTAAGTCACTGATGATTGAAGCTACCTATAGCAACTGTGTCAGGCAAACTGTTCTGGAGAATGTAAAAGTGGAGGGCGCTCTTTCGATTCGAGGACTTACTGATTATTGTACAGTACGGAGGGCGAGTTGGATTGTTTGGCGGGGAAGAGTTGGTTACCGATGTCGATATATGTTTCAATGTGAGCCACAGACGGCTTACTTTTCACCTAGTATTTGCAGAACTAAGCTTTCACAGCTGATTGCTTTTCATGAATTCAATTTATGTACATCCATTTCTTACCTTGATGATGGGAGAACCACAATCCAGTAAGTGATGTTTTTGATGCTTTGAGATAAAATTGTCAAGTATTTTGGATCTGTACCTTGCCGTACTTAGCATACAATTTAGTGTGTGGGCTTTGGTTGTGCGAAAGTAACGTTGGAATTTGATATCTGAGATATCGTTCGTAAGTGTTTCACATTTCACTCAGGACAGATTCTATATTTGCTATCACGTTATTCACATGATATTTTAACCTCTTGGGTTTCGTGTTTCATGTTCTTGATAGTTTTGGGAGTTAGACTGTGCGTACGGTTGCATTTTTAATAAGTACGTGAAGCCAGTGAATGGCTGAATTGTTTATCACTGTTTACTGCGTAGCCTCGCTACGCTCGCATAACTGCAGATTATGTCTTGATCTTAGTCGAAGTTTTGGTGTCAAGAGTGTAGAAAATGGACTTTATATTATCTTTTAGCAATGTATGTTTGCCCAAATATGTGATTCTGGGGAGATGACGTGAATTATTCATAAGGTAGATCGTTTTGAGAGATTTTCGGGGCAGTTTTTAGGGATAGTTGTAATGGGGAGTTGGCCCACGTTATCTCACCGAGTCACATGGAGACGACCATAGCCTATGCTACGCCAAATTTCTGTCCGCTAGAGGGCGACATTCCACTTTATTTATTTGCAGGGGTGGCAGGTTTATTATTGCCTTTTTAGGAAATCCATGTTAAATGGTGAGAGGCTCATAAAAGAACAGTGTTGTTTAGGGATGTTTTGTGTGTGTCACTCAGTTTTATGAGTGCTCATGTTATTTTATACATTTTTAATTTTTCTTTTGTTAGTTCACCGTGAAATACAGATGATGGAAACCTGAGTTCTGACCTCCGGCCGTTATTTTCATTTCATGGTTGGCACAACTGGGGGATTTGGAACCCACTTCCAGAGAACCCAGTACAGCAACAACAGCATCATTGTAACTATGCATAATCTCGCGTAGCGCGAGAATTTTAGAAAAGTGGGCTAGAAATACATCCTAATAGAGCTGTAAATCATTGGTGATGCGTACAGATATAGGCATGAAAATATTGATCTGCCTATTTGAAATTGTTTAAGTTCTATCATTACGATCACAGCTATTTCTTGTATTCTACTGCGTTTTCTCTGTATATTCTCAAAGTTGGGAACGGTGCACTTTGAAAAGTTCTGGGGGTAATTGCCCCCCCCCCCCGCTCTGTACGGCCGTGGATATCATATGAGCTGAGATAATACAAGAATCATACTGAATTATGCATCCCTTTTCATTTATTCTGCCTACAATTCTCCCATATTTACCTTCTAGTATATCTCTGTTACATTTGTTCATCACCCTATCCATAGGCTACATGTCCACTATTCAATTACATGTCCCCTAGATCATACCATTTGTCTCCATCCTAGGGTTACCGTATTTATATTCTAGCAAGGAGGACATAGATCACTGTCCTGATGTAGGGTCTAAGGGTGTCCCCTTCCCTTTGGAAATTTTTCCTGTTTTCAATGGTGTCTAGATGCAAAATGGTGCTGTATTTGTTCACGGACTCGAGTCATCGGTGTATAACTTGGTCAGGCCTATAATACCACCAGTAAATCTTTCAAACTATTTAACCCGCAAAGCAGAAGTAGGGATCATGTGGGAAACACATGAAATCCGGACCTTGTTGGCATTTACAAATCCGTCCGGACCGTGACGCCAGTGCGAACTACTAAAAAGAGGACTTGTCTTAAACAATAGTTCTACAAAGCACTTGTTTTAGGCAAGGAGAGAGACACGACATACTTGTTTTTTAAGGATAGAAGAATTATTCGAACGCAGTACCTTAACATACGACATATTTTGTGTATGATACCATGATATAAGAATGGTCGTGTAAGGATGGTCTTCAGTGTATGGTTGCCATGTTTTCAGTAAATCAACCAGCCATCCGAAAGGCAGAAAGGGTCTAAACCTGACAATGTCACATCCAAACTTGTCGTCGGAACGTTCACTTCATCGTCCAAGTGAATTATATGCGAACTAAATGACAGTGCAGATAATATACCTAATTTAGTGAAAGTAGGCATTTTAAAGTTGAAAGTTGATTTCATACGTGCGCAAAACGTGTTTTTCAAACATTTATTTTGTCTTAATTTTTACACATTTTATTTATTTTTTGAAGGAAATAATTAAAACTTTATTTCCGTCCAAACATTTATTTTTTCTTAATTCTTTCACATTTTGTTAGGACACAAAAATTTGGGGGGGGGGGGGCTGACGAATATCTTGGGGAGCCTAGGCCCCCCAGGCCCCGTAGCTACGCCGCTGAACTCAGTTCATTGTGAACCAAATCAAGTCAAACATTTGGCAAGAGTCCGTGTCGTGATTATGGAATTTTTGGGTGGGGTGGGACACCGATGAAGAAAGCTACCACCATTTGGGGAGTAGTGTACCAAGAAATCTATTGTCAAAAGTGCCTCCCATATCAGGCTTGTAACCAGAATTTTGTTAATGGTTCAAATTCAGGTTGAAGGCGCCGACTGACCACCAACCTCTTTCCCGAACAACGTGGGGTACAGGGGCCAGCTTTAGAGCCCTCAGCTGGCGGGGTCCATATATACACCCCAGTTAGAGTTTTAAGGGGTTCTGGCAGAAATGACATTGAATAGGAACTAAGAAACCATACAATGTAACATTTTTAATTATAACCTTACTCGGTTTATCAGCCGGCAGGGACTGGTGACGCTCAGGGTTTGAAGATGGGGGGGGGGGAGGATGTATGATTCTGAGGGTTTTCTGAGGCCTCGTAGCAATCATTTTACCATAACTGTCTTACAGGGAGCAATAATGGGGAAACTAGAAGACAGGATGCGTGCTCGTGAAGCGCGCTGAAAGAAATAAGTATGTTGTATAGAGATCATAAGGAAAATGATTTAATAGTTTCATGTGGTTAACATTTCATAAAAATATTCAATTAAAAAGAAAGGACAGCTCCTCCACTTAATTTTTGCATCTTTTTCAGTAAGTTAATTTCACTAAAGACGAAGCTGTAGGTTTTGTGACAAATTTTAAGACATTTCTTAGTGAATTTAATTCGTAAAAGATTAGGTAAATTAACCCACAAATCCAGAGGCGGATCCAGGATTTCTGAAAAGGGGGGGGGGGGGGGAGGAAGAATTTGTTCGACCTGTGATTGATGGCACTATACCATCTAAGTGGAGCGCCACCATCAGTTGGCGCGGAGCGTACAAGTGAATTTTCGACAAAATAGACCTCCCAGAAGTCGCCGGAAATAGCACTTCCCATGTCTTATTTTGCATTTTCTGCTTCATATAATTCCATGTCTCAACTCTCAACATATAAATTTTTCTACAAGTTATTAACAGAAGACAGTTTTCATAGGCACAGTGCCTTACTATATTGCATCTTGTTCAAGGCGTCTAATCAGATCTTTAGTAGTCATGTTCTAATCAGATCTTTATAGTAGTTATGTTCTAACTTGATGAAAATTGAGGGACTGAAGTTCCTTGAGAAATTTGGGACCCATATCTTAGATCGACTTGATGCCAGGACGAAGGTACCTTGCACTGACATGTGGGCGGAAATGTTTTATCACGTGCATGTTCCCCTCTGCCTCATTTCTTGTTTTGCGTGCACTTCCAGGCAGTGTAATCATGGTATTATCGTAAGCCTTACATAGTACCAAAACTGAATGACCGAACTGTAATGATTCCCATTGATTCCAATGTTGATTGCTGACTTTTACTTAATTCATAATTCCTTATTTTTCTCCTTCGGAATTTATTTATGGAGGGACGTCGCCTTCACTGAAAATTTTAGGGAGGGACGTGTCATCCCCCCGTTCCCCCGCTTCCGTCGCCTATGCGTAGCATACCAGAAAATTTGGGTAAAAACACATCCCAGGTACCCGGAAAAGACTCTTCTAAGGAGTTTGTAATTCGCATGATTTTCCATTTTATTTCTCTTGCGGTGGCGTAGCTAGGATTTTTTGTTTGGAGGGCGGAGCTCCCGTTTACTATCTAAGCGGAGTGCCACTATGAGTTGGCGCGGAGCGTACCAAGAAAATTTGAGATTTTAATACATCCAAGATGGCCGGAAATGGCATTTGCCAGGCCAGGTAGCAGCCATCAAGAAGTGCAATTTTTGTGAACAAAATGTAAAGTTTGATTTTATTTTATTACACATTTCTGTGAGGACGGATTAGTCCAGCTGGTGGGACTTCCAAGGGTTGCAAGTTTGAATCCTGTTTTACTCAGTGGCGTACCCAGGATTTCTCTCACGGGGGGGGGGGGGGGGATGCAGCATGTTGTGTGATCGCCGGACTGGGAGGGGTTTAAGGGGAGAGAGTGTCCCCCTCCTCTTTGAAAATTTTTGAAAAATTAGGTGTCCTTACATGCAATCTGGTGCCAAATATGCTACCTTTTGAAGAAAAATTTGTGTTAAAAAATTTACGTAATTTTAGGAACTAAAAAAAATTAGGGATCAGTGAGGAGAGGTATGGCCCAATGCCCCCCCCCCCCCCGTGTACGCCACTGCGTTTATTATCTAGGCGGAGCGCCACCATAGGTTGGCGCCGACAGTTCCAAGAAAATTTGAGGTTTTAATACATCCCAGATGGCCGGAAATGGCACTTGCCAGGCTTGATAGCAGCCCATCCCAACTGATGCGCACTGTCTCGTAAGGTATTTTACGATTGGCTGATGGTATTGTATCGGTATTGTATCGTATTGATTGTATCTAATCATGTGTAGTAAGATAGCATGCGTGTGAACGTCCCAATCGACGTTCAAACTGACCTGCTGTGCGCTATGACTCCCATGCTTCGAGGTTGCCAATCAGCTTCATTCTCTATCACTCCACTTTTTGTCCTTCTCTCTATATCTCTTCTCTTTTCCGTTTTTTCCTCTCTTTTTACTCTTTTTTTTTTTTTTTGCATTTTCAAAAAGGGGGGGGGTCGCCCCCCTAGATCCACCCCTGCACAAATCAACTGCACAGCCAGATAGTAGAGCTCTGAGAGTGGAATTTTAAGAGTACCCAACACAGGCATAGGAATCTGGTGGAGGTGTATAGGCCCAGTCAGCAATGTGGTGGGCAGAACTATGCTTCCGCCCTCAATCCAAGGACGAAAACCCCTTATTTGTTTCCTCTGGAAAAAGTGTCGAAAATGTGCAGTAATTTCCTTAAAGTTTGCCTTATATGGTGCATCAAATTGCATCAAAGAACCTTCAAATATTCAAAAATTAGGGGACATCCTCCCTTACATTCCTCCCCCAGGACGGTGGTCCGAAACAACGTTCAGCCCCCTAGCTAGTCTTGAACAGCTTCTTACGCCTATGATACCGGAAAATTTTGCAGTTAAAAGTATCTTTGGCACAATCTTTCTCTTTCAAAAATCTAAGTTCGTGTAAAAATAGAACAGGGGATAGCTAAGAGAAAGTTCAAGTGTTTCCTTTGTCAGTGCACCCTACTGGGTCCGTTAGCCACGGCACGAAATCACTAAGACTTTTGCAGTTAATAGTATTCGAATGTGTCAAGGTTTACTGAATGTAGCTGAAAAATTCCCTCTAGCTTTTTATTATAAAACAGTGAAATGGAATACACAACAAGGGAAAGGATGGAACATATAGCACAGTTTGGCATGATCTTAGACACTAAAATAAAACTTGGAACAGTGACTACCGCTTTTGTTTGCCAAACAAGTTATTCTGGCAGCGTGTCGGCTTAATGTTTAAAATTATTATATGGGTATACTGACGAAGGATGCTAGTTGCTACGCTGTTTACAGATTGAGCGGCAGGTAGAAAAGTGGTACATGATTGGTCTCTCACGTCAAGCACAACCACAACAAAAAGATTGTCACTCGTTATTCCGAATGGTTGTCATTCCGAAGGGTCGTTATTGCAAATATAATACTGAGGGTTGTTACTATCAGGAGTAGTTATTCCGAAGGGTCATTAATCCGAAACGAGAATAAGGGTCGTTATTCCGAATAAGGGATAAAGGTCTTTATTCCGAAACGAGTAAAAGGGTCGTTATTCCAAATTGAACATACGAGCCACTATTCTGAAGGGTATTTATTCCGAAACCCTTATGTTCAATTCGGAATAACGACCCTTGGGAATAACTACCTTTATGTTTTATTTGGAATAACGACCCTTAGTCTCAATTCGGGATAACAATCCTTGGGAATAGCGACCCTTATCCCCATTTCGGAATAACGTTTTGCATCGCAAACGTCAAATTTGCCCCTACTACAATTCTGTGTTTTATGTAGATGGGCTCCATTATTGGAGAAAATATTGGTATACTTAGCTTGTCACGCAATCAACCAAATCTTGCTACTGATGTTTATGCATGGTATTTCCCGTGCCAAAAGCCTATAAAAATCATCTATGCAGTCACCCTGGAGAGTGCATCTGTGTATCAATGGGCAACTATGATAATGTGGTTCTTGGCTCCTAAGCACGATAGATATCCCAAGAAAAAAGGGGTGCATACTTTTCATACTTGGTATATAAAGTTTTTTAAAATAGACACTCCTGTCTTATTTGGTAGACTTCATTTGGTAGGAATCATGTAGTTCAAGAGAATTAAAAATCCAAAAACTTAAAGCTGTTAGTAGACACGACACCACAGGAAGAATAAACAGTCCGCTAGATCCTCTCGTTTGCGAGAAAATCAGAACTCTCTGCAGTGGCGTAGCCACGGGGGCCCCGGGGGCCTAGGCCCCAAAATTCCGCCAGCCTCCCCCCCCCCCTCAAATTTGAAGGTTATGTGTTAAATGTGAAAATATCACTGACGGATTAGGCCTATCATTTAAATTTCTAAATTCTCACGCATTTCAAATTGTAAAACTTCTCGATCTAAACAGGTTCGTAAAACTCTTAGGTTGTAACAGGTTTCTGTTTCCAACCTTTATCAGGTTTATGCGTCGACGCCGGAAGTATTTTTTACAACGAGAACTAGATTTCTCTGTTTATTATAGGCTGAGCCATTATGTAGGGCTGAAAATCCTAGACGAAAGCACAAGCTAACAGTCACGGGCTAGTCACGGCAGCTTGCAAGTGGAATATCTGTACTCTCTGTATGTTCTTTAAAAAGAGCCATTCAGAGTTGATTATCAACTAAGCAAGACAATTTCTGGTCGTCTCGGATAACTATAAAACTTTGCCCCTGCCTTTCTTATATTTAAAACACATCGCAGTTCTTGCAAAACCTTAATCCTAGGACGCACGTCAACTGTTAATACTATCTTTGTGCTCAAACTAGCCCTTCTTAAAAGTCTACATGTATACTTAAACTTAAAAACATTACAGTCTGAAAAATTTCCGTTCGTAACAGTTTTCCTGAGGCTTCTGAAATACTAAAACCCAGCAGCTTCAGGGGGCTTTACCCCCCTGGACTCCACCAAGGACCGTAAGGCGGGCCCCTGGGCCCTACCTATTTTGGGCTTTGCGCTGTGCGGTGTACGCTACGCGTGCAAAGTTTTGCCCCCCTAAATGTGCTTTGTTCCCCCCCCCCCCAGTTTTGAATTTATAGCTACGCCACTGACTCTCTGGAATGGGGAAATTCATGCAACACATTATGGTGGCTTACTAAAGATAGGCAAGGTTAAGTACGGAAAAAGGACCACTCAAGAACTTGCGTTATTCTCAAAACGGCCAGGTGAACCACTGATTAGGACGAAGCTTTTTGGTAGCTAAGGCCATACACCTAACGAATAAACTTTCAACTTCATTACATTGGACGGATAAACGTTTGAAAGGGGTTTCAAAAAATTTGGCACTTAAAATGTATTGAAAGATCGGGAACACTTTAGGGCTAAAACAGACAAAATGGAGTTGCCAATGACCTTCTCGCGATCGGGTAAACTGTATTCTCCCAAAGGGAGAAATCTCCGATCATGATATTGTTAAGGGGTCTAATAGTTATTGCATAACAGAATGTGTTAATCTCCCTAACCGCTTTACAACAAACAGGATATATGGAGATTCAAGCAGTTCAACTTTTCAAACTTCTGTAATTGCTCAAGACACCAATTTTACCCTCAGGCTGGCAGAGTGAAACTTCCAGTTAATATAACGTAACACATTCTCAAAATGACAGTGAATAGCCCTCTAGATCATTCACAATTGTTTGTTGCAACTCCCTGGTCTGACTGAGCTCCTATCAAATTGAATCTCCGAAGTTGGTTCAATGGGAAACTTCAGTTTAAAAAGGTGAAAGACTTGTACAAAAGATTTTATGGCCTGGTATTCGACATACTCTTTGTTTCCATGTAGACGCTCCACAATGAGGCGGGGAAGCTACAGTCCTGGACAAAATTATTGGGACACTTCCGGACCTTCCCTTCCACCCCTCGTTCAATGTTAAGAAGAAACGAAAAGCGCGCTCTTTTCTTCAGCGCTCAACTTTAATTCACCTTCAAAGCCGACATTGCGGTGGGGCGCGGAGATTTGTCCCAAGTGTGTACAAAGAGTACAAGAGTACAAAGAGTACTGGCCTCGCACCTTTACTTGTAAATGAATGCAGTGCAGTCAGACGTTTACCCTAGTGCATGCAGTGTACTAGCAAATTACACTCTGAGTTTGGCAGTCGCTTTTAGTAAGAAGAATAGCCATGTTGCAACCTTAGACTCATGATAGCTAACCTTGCTGTACGCTCATACTGCTACCTATTAGATACGTTATAGGCTGCTCTGCAGGGACATTTACGACTTATCTCAAGGTCCTATTTCTTGCGGCATTCTTTCCCGACGGACAGTAAACAGCTGTAATATTCTCCATCTTATATCACTGGCTGTTGGTAATTGTCTCACATTCTTCCCTTTTTCCATCTCTCATATGTCTTAACAGCATTTTATGCCCCTCCCTTCCCAAGTGAAAACCAAATTTTGATAGCCCACACGAGGACGTGGTTATATTCTCGATAAATTCAGTAATTTCTCGTGTTTGACCCTTTCGTAAACTTAAGCAACTCAAATAACCCCGGTATTTCTAACATTTACATCGAGATTCAATCAATACGTTCATTAATTGTTCATAATAATTCAATGGTTCCTTCCATTCTCCCCCTCCCCCATCCAACTGCCTTGTCTTTGAACAGAGCGATTGAAACTTTAACCGTTATTATGATAAGCATACTGTTCTATTTCGTATCCCGCTGTCCCTATCACTTTGTACAGGCGTTCAGACAATCCTGGACAAAATTACTGGGACACTTCCGGACCTTCCCTCCACTCCTCGTTCAATGTTGAGAAGAAACGCAAAGCGCGCTATTTCTTCAGCGCTCAACTTTCATTTACCTTCAAAACCAACATTCAGGTGGGGCGCGGGGATTTGTCCTAGATAATTTTGTCCAGGATCTTTCGAGATGCTACTGTCTAGCAGCGCCCGGCAGAGCGAAAGAAGTTGACATGTACTACACTACTCTCTTTCGGCAAGAAATCATAAAGCAAACATTCTGGTTTTATACTATAGCCACTATGTCACCAGCTATTAACACTGCACTACTGGCATTAATTCTGAAGAATTATGCTACTAATCTCGGGCGGCAAAAGTGTTAGGGTATAAGTGAAATGTTTTAAAGTGTACTCCAGGGTGAATTCAAGATTTTTCGAAAAGGGGGATCCGAAACGACACAAGGGCCAACAAAGTCACATACAGCAATAAAATTGTTTAATGTAGTGTCTTTGGCCAATATAACAAAACCCAACGGGGGGGGGGGGGGGGGGGCTGGCAAGTGGCCCCTCTATGCACCAGTTAAATAAGTGCTTGAGTTCACTATTGTGAGCTATATAAAATCATCATAATCATCACCATCACCATCACCATCGATCACCATCACCATCGATCACCATCATCAACATCATCATCATCATCATCATCATCATCATCATCATCATCATCATCATCATCATCATCATCATCATCATCATCATCATCATCATCATCATCATCATCATCATCATCATCAAATGATTTGGTAGTTAGGGCAGATTACATTTACAAACGCATTTGAAAATATTTTGTCACAGATTTCGATTTATATCTAAATTTTCAGTATCAATTTTTTTATTAATATTTTCGAATACATTATGTGTTTTGTGCTATATTCTTACAAAATTTACGGACCCAGTATCTTTCACAGATACCAGAATGTAAGTATTCTTTAAGAAATTTATCATACACATTTATGCACTCACCAAGCAACGTTTTATGCGTTATATAATATCACGCATATAACTAATAACTAATATTGTAATGACATTGCGCAGTCTTTGCACGCTCGTAATCATGTCTTGGTACGGCCTTAAAGTTAGGTATACGCATAACAAAGGTCTTGCATAAATTTTGGCGTCACTTGCACATACCATAGATTTGCTACACATTCTCTTTCCAGAAAATACTGCTTATTTGGGTGTTATTTATAATTTTTGTGTAAGGGATATTTGTGTTAAAGGTAAAACCTTATGAAAAGTTCGTATATCTTGTTGCTATCAGATTTCAAATTGTCTGAATTGCTGCTGTCTATGGGATTAATATGCAGAGCTGTAGGCAGGTCCATATTTCCTAGATTAAGGCATGTCGCACGTTATTTTTCTCCAGGTCAAAGCAAATCACAGTACCCTTTCGTTTTAGTTAACTCACCAGTCAAGGAAAATACGAATAAATGACGGTGGCAGTAATAATTGGGAGGGAGTGAAACTCTGTCAGTTGGTAACATCTTGTCTTAGAAATGACTGATGCAAGAGTAAGGGACAAGCCAATTCACTTGGGAAAAATGCCCCTTAACCTTGTAGCCCCCACCCCCCTTATGAATCCAAGTAGTAATGTGAGAAAGAAGTAATGGAAATAGAAGAAATGGTGAAATGACATCATGGGCATGATGCAACTCTTTAGCTTTCCTCTTTTACAAAAGGTAGATCCTATCATTAGGGCCTTTTTCACGAAAGACACACTTATACCCTACCAACCTTTTTCTTTCATTCAAATCACTTATCTCCTATCCTCAGCTATGGCTACAAGACGGTATATTCATTTGATCAATGTTTATAAAATAGCTGCAAAACACTGCACAAATTACAAAGACTAATCCAATTATTTCATCTCAAGAGATTCGAAGTAGATTAAAACTCAGGTCATGGTTACTTACCCGTCTCCATATTGAACGATTCACAACCTTGACATGTTCCAAACAAGAATATCAAAAGGTAAGAATTTTGTAACACCTTCATTGTAATTTTGTCTTCTTTGTGGGGGAGGGGGGTAGTTCTCTTTCAATGTGCTATGGGAAATTTTTTTACTCCAGGAATGCGATGCAAAAATTAAACTAGTCCTTGTGCAAAAGTTTCCGGTACTTCAGAAACACGCCACACTTTAAGAGGTATCTGCTTTAATGCATGAAGGAAAACAGATGGTGTATTTCACATTTCGAAAAATGTCAACTCAAATGAAGAAAAACTTTCAAAACCATCTTCTATGAAGAGCAGAACTGTGAACATAATTAAGATTTTAACTTTTTAAGATATATTCTCAAACACTTTATTTTGCTGAGATAAAGCACGTTCATTGTGCCAGTCTGTCTAGTTCGTGTCATCATCACTTTGTGAACAAGGAGACAAAGACATTTCAGAGAAATAATTTCTTTTTTGTTGTTTTAAATAATAAAATGCTACATTTTGAATTATTGAAATTGTTGGTGAAGGAATAGCTGGATTAGTAATGAGCCTTAGAGGGCGCTAATCCTTTCTCACTTTGTAAGGTTGAAACTTCGTTCAAAAAAGGAATATTAAACTTAAGTGACATGTAATTGATCGCGACAGTAAAGGTTAATAACTGCAAGTTTAAGAGCTATATTTAACCATTGATGTATGTTAACAAAGTTAGCCTGCGCTGTGCACGAGCTTAAAATAGACACAACCAAACCGGAGAGAAACGAATATATTACTGTCAACCCCCCCCCCCCCCAAATAAATAAATAAAAAAGAGAAAACGAAAACTGGAAATACCTACTATACCGAAATGACCACCAATGCTCTCAAAGGGCCATTGTCGCAGAAACTGAAAACAAAAACTCAAAACAGTTCCAAAGAGTAATTACCACATGCTAGGAAACGGAATCGAACAGGAAAAAGAACTCGAAACAGACTAGACACTGCATGACAACCGAAGCAACAGCAAACTGCTCTGAAGCGCCATGACATCAAAGGGACACAAGAGTACACTAGCCATATTTGATCACCGACTTTGAACTGTGACTGAATGAAAGTTGTAGTAATACCTACGGTACAGCCTCCAGGCCAACAATTAATTTTACAGCAGAAAGGAAAGCCAAATAATTTCTGTCTCTATGTCTATGCCACTGGACAGCATCACTTCTTTGGTGAATGACAATGAATATCCTTGATACTTCGGTTGAGTTTATGTGAATCATTTCTGCACCAATTTTTTATAAAACTTGTTGAAAATTGGTATGATCAGGAAATTAACAGAGGGTATGGGTAATCTTCACGGCCGGTTAAGGATTCATGACAGCAAAACTCTCTTTCGTAAAGTAATAATGTTAACTTTCTTCTTCTTTCAGGTATGACACCAGACCATATGATCTGTCTTTATGTGAAAGGGATGACGGGTGACTGTTTTTACGAGCACTATGTCATCATTTTCAAATCCCGAAGTCACACGGCCACGACTGCCTACAACCCGACAAGACTTCTCCGTAAACAATTTGCATAAATCGTAAACATTCTGGCGCCTTCCTAAACCTACGAAAACACCATGCCACACTGCTCCAACTCTTACCGACGGGGCGTCATAAGCCAGCTGCAATGATATTATGATCATAGATACCAAATTCACATACCTACACTGTTACGGATATTGAATCCTCATGGAGACGCAAATATCTATGAAACGCCAAAAGGATCACGGTATTTCGACGCCTATTTCAGATAATCTGCTCTCTGCTCAGATATTTTGCCGTCTGTCCAGGTATTTTGACGCCTTTTGGGATACTTAGTTTCAGGAATATTGCCTCCTAGAAATGTATTTCGTGGTCAAAAATGACGTTTTGTCGTTAGTTTTGATGTATTTGAAGGCATCAAAGTACTTCCGAAATCAAAATACTTGACACGACGAAACATGTTTGACCCTTTTGGTGCATCCCCCAACGGGTCTCAAATAATATTCCGTCTCCAAGTATTTTACCTTCTCATGTATTTCGTCGTGTCCAGGTACATCGATTAATTCATTAGGCAGTGATGAATATGCACGACTTTAAAGGATATAACTGAAAATTTGGCAAAACATGAACTTAATGCTACAAGTTTCCGATATTAAGAATGATGGCCTATCATTCGTATTCTATGACAAATCCAGTCCCATGATTCTTCGCTGTTCTAGGTGATCAAAGTATCAACAGGATTGTATTAAAGGATGCGTTTGTTAAATTTGTCAATGCAAACATGCTCTTAAAATGTAAAATGACAAAAAAAGGAACGATCAACGTACTACGGAGACTTATATAGGCCATATTTTCATCATTCAATCTTGGGCTTCAATTTTTCTTTGGCCTTGTACGGTTAAAGCAATGTAGGCCTACAAGTTGGGCAAAACGGTGTGCTAATACTGTAATCACCTCATCACATATCAATCCAGCCAGTTTAGATGTTGTGCCCCTTCCCCAGTCCGACAGACCTAAGCTTTGCCTATGCCGTTCCCATCACCCACTTTTCCCATGGTACAGGTAAAATTCGAAAAGTTTGGGATCGGTATAAGGATTACAGAACGACACATTATGAAGCATTCCCAACAGGGTGGGCCCACATTACGGCTCCTGGTAGGATTCAGGGCAAAGACTACGTTGTCCATCCATGGGATGAAGCCTGGGTAGCTCCCAGGTATTTAAAAATTGTGGGCATAAGAATGGTGCATTTAACCTTCTTCAAATTACATGAGGTAGGCTCTAAATAGACCACAACCACACAGTTCCATACGCTTTAATGTAATGTCTTGCTTCGACGACTTATAGAGGGCCGGGACTGTTGGTGCCAGGGGCTTTAGGAAAGTCTAAAGGTGGATCATGGATGATGGTGAGAGTTGCTGGGGCTTGCGGGAACAATAATTCTACCCATGCTGCCGACGTACGGAAGAATTAATGAAAAAAGTAACAATCAATGTTTATACACGAGTAGCGCGCGCTGAACTAAGTATGATATTTTTTGTAATTTTGCAGGTAAGACTGCATACACACATTGTCCATCTTCACATCAAGTAAGTGACGTAAGTAATAACAAAATGAGGAAATATGTTCAATGGGGCACCCCTATATTAGCCCTCCGCTACGCCTATAAAGCATAAAGGATCAAAGCTTCCCGTTGCCCATAGGGGTGCCCGGAATCCACCGGCTGGGGTGTTGCTTAAGAATTGGTCCTATAGTCCTATAGTTCTGGTTCTTTTGAGAACCAATTTACGCCATTGACATGCTATCAACTGAAGCTGCAGAGGTAAGTTAATGCGTACCAAACACATGCAGTACCTTGTAAGAAGATGAGTACACTGACACATGAAAAGGCACTTTATCTTGTTGTATCTCTGTGTACTGTGCACGCAAGAACAGGCAAGCTATAATACTAACCTTTACAATTACAGTTATTCGCATGACTCGCCCTAGATAGACACACGTAACTGTAGCTTCAAATTTGTATTTTAGATTAGTACAGGGACGTATCTGGAATTTTCAATAGTGGGGGCGCAAGGTTTGATTGATCGCTATTAGACGTACAGGTTTCAGCCAGTCATCTAGAGGTTAAACTCTCGCCCCCCCACCCCCCGAGCCAACCTTTAAACCCCACTGATAGAGAGGTTTCACAGTGCAGTTGGACTCGGACTTAGAGCCTGAGGACTCGGACTCGAGGTGTTCTGGACTCGAACTTGGCTCGGACTCGAGCCTTCTGGACTCGGACTCGGCTCGTACTCGAGATGTATGGACTCGACTACAGCCCTGCTATTTACCTAATATAGATAAGGAAAACGCTAGCAATATTGTAAAAATAAACATTAAAAAATACCAAAAATATGCTCAAGGGGCTGCTCCTTCGCCCCCACCCTTGGCTATGCGCCTGGGCAGCGCTATGCAGAACCTTCCCACTACCATCTTCTTGAAAAGGGAACTTACTCAGTGCATAGTCTTCCCAGTTCTATGACTTAATTATTGTGTATTTGTATATCTGAATCTGTCACTTCCAGCACTTATTTAAATTTTATTTGGCGCGACGTTTTCGTTGTCTATGTTGTAGCCGAGAATAAATATTACAATAGATGTATTATAACGCACACAAGTAATCAAAGGGGCTATTAAGAATCAATTCTTGCGATAATTCCAAGGGACTTTTTCACCTCCATCTTAGTTTGAAATTAGTTGGGCCGGTAAAATTTGCCGCTAACTGTATGGAAAAATCTACCTAGTGAAAAACTTTGGACGGAAAGCAAAAATTCAGAGGGAAGATTTTACTTACCAGAATATTATTTTATCAAAGATGGCAGCATGAAAAGCCCCTTAGCGGATTAGAGTGATTTTACCGAGTATCGCGGGTCACATTATAGCACCGTCTTAAATTTGTAACAAAATATCTGGTACACCTCTTGCTTATTTAGTCTGGCCAAACATTCCTTTACAATTGTTATGGTAATCAGATCATAGTACCGGGTGCGCGAATAGCCTTCCGTGCTTATGCGGAGTTTGCGCAAAAAGATCTTCCATTTACAAGCAGAGCTAACATCGTATAGTTTCATGACCTTTTATGGACATTTACGCAATTTCAAGTCCGTAATGACTGAAACGAGTACGCAACGTATCAGTATGTAGTCATCGTCTGCACTGACCGTTCCGATTTCTGTTGGAGAAAATTCCATTAGCTGGACAGTCCTATGGCCTGATTTTACCGTTCTTCCTGGTAGCTTCATGATAGTACACAATGAGAGACCGGCGACTTAAGCCCTAAAAAATGCTATTGAAAATGGTGAAAATTACTCAAGCTGAAAGTCCCGCGTACCGCGCTCGCACCGAAATGGTAGCATACCACTAATTATTTCTACATTGGCTTACACACTAATGTTGGTCCTCTCCGCGTCTGTTGGACCCTAAGAGTAATTAGCAATAGACATAAGCTACCCCACATATGACAGCTTGCCAGAGGGGCTTCTAAAAATTGTTTCATATTTGTTCCGTGATCTTTTTATGGGGTAGCGGTTTGTCCTTTGACACTTTACCTAATTAAAATACCTAAAAAATTACCTGTAATTACTTTCAATTTCCATCTTTGCTTAGGTATTTCAATGATTATTTTGTCTGAGATTTTTTTGTATTTTTTCTAATTATTTTCTTATTTTGGGGGAATTTTTATTGTATTGTTTTTACTTCTCCGGTGCTTTACCGCCATACTGGCCGGCAAGTTCTGTTGTGCCAAGGATTGAAAAGTTCAGCCTCAATTTTAAACCCATTGTGATTGGAGATTTTGGAAATTTTACAATGTTTTTACACAATTTTTTGGAAATATTTCATTCGGTTTGGCTGCCATTTTGTTTTTCCACCATCTTGGTTAACCTGAATCGTGCCAAAATAGTCCCAAAATTTAATTTTGGAATTTTTGTTATAAAATATGACCAAATTTTAAGAGTTGATGCCTCAAAAATATTTTTTAAGAAAATTTTCTTTATCATTATCTAATACAAAATATTCATAATTTTTCCCACCATTTTGTTTATGGCAGCCATTTTGAATGAGTGACATCCAAAATATTTACCTTTACCAGTTGATTTCGTGATTTAGTGTTCAGGGGCTCATAAGATTTCCAAAGAATATTGGGTCGGAGAGTTGTGGGAATGTCCGTGAGGTGCCTCTGGGAGAAAGGTTAAACGTCACGTTGGACTACAGTGGCGACATATTTCTTACACAGCGTGCTTTAGAGTAATGACACATACCTGCTCATACTGCTTTGCGCACCTAATACCACGAAACTAAATGACTCCCAAATGGACAATACGTACGAACTACTCCATACATATAGGGTGGTATACTGTATATAGTATGGTACAATGTATACCTGCAACTTTCAATGCCGATAGTTCTATAAGGATGCTGTCCAACTTTCTTAAGTAAACAAAAAGGATGCCGTAACTGCTCGTCCTCTACACAGAAAACGTTTCAAAATTGTCTTCGCGATGATGTTCTTTGACTTTTACCGACAGACTTTTGAGAAAGATGTAAATACACATTTAGTTCTGGATGAAAGTGAAGTACGGTTGCAGCCATGGTCATAATTACAGGGGAGGGGGGGGGGGGGAGGATCAGTACGGCAAAAATTGGCCGGAGTGAGAAAGAGAGTAAAGCTCGTAATTAAGGTGACATGGCAAAATTTGAAAGTGAACTTTGAAGTGAGAAGCGGAACTTGGAAATTTTACTGAAAATATTCTACTGTAATTTTATTTTATCATCCAGTGAAGATTAAGCCATGTCATTTTTTGACATTTTTGCAAAGTCCGAGATAACGTGATTAAGTTATTGTGTGGTGTCAACATTTTCATCAACGCTCAGTAAGAGGAACAAAAACTGTGAATAAATAGACTAATAATCTGACTAAAAGAAAATAAAACTTTTTCACCCTTACATAAAATATCTGAATCCTACTTAAAAACTGGTTACAATCCCCTAAATTTACTAAACAGGAAACTTTTGAAAGGCCTTACAACTACACACGACTTCCAAAAGTGTACGCAATTTATGTTTCTAATATATCGTCCTGCTTATTTTGTAGTCAGTGAAAAGCAACATGATTATATTGGAATATTGCGCACTTTTAGGGGTGCTTAGTAAATATCTTCGATAACTCACCATTGACTATGGAAGGCGATCCGTCTGTGAAATGGGAAGGGGGGGGGTATAGTCAGTGGCACTATCCAAGCGGAGCGCCGCCATCAGTTGGCGAAGAGCGTATAAAGAAAATTTTGGCCAAAATCCCCCCGAGATTACCGGAAATGGCCCTCTCCAGGTTTTGCAACGAGATACTATGACAACTGTCAGATCTTTTTTTGCTCTATTAAGAAGTTTTCTTAATAACCCAATTAACGTTTTATATGATTTCCGAATCTTCCGGTTTGATTTCATTGGTGAGTGGGGGGAGGCTTATAGTGTACAGTATCTCCCATCCAATTTCATGGAGGGATATCCCCCCACTCCCCAGGACCGCCTCCCATGACCATTTGATATAAAATGTAGTAACCAGGAACATTTTCAGTCCGTCCTTTTAATTTGATATATAACACCTTTCAGTGGGATAAAAATTCAGGAAGTTATAATCGATTGAAGATAGGATCTTTAGAGCTTTAGAGAAGATTTCATGTAAGTTTTCCCTAATTTTGCGCACGAAAAATTTAAATGATGGAATACTTTGGCAGAGGCTTTTTTATTCAGCTATGAAAGCACAAATATATTAATAAAGAGATTGCACAGCTGATAGGTATTGACAGCTTTGCCTGCCTACGTTGATTGTAGATTTCTGACAACAGTATCTTACAGTTTCTCTCAAAGGTATTGTAGAAGAAAGTAGGTTAGTAAATTTCAACTTTTTGAACAATATTTAGCACAAAACCAACCTTGAAAGGATTCATTTCGATGAAAAATGTCTTTTAATTCAGAATCGACAGTCAAATGACTGAGCTTTTGCATTTTCACCGTGATTTGGAGTAATTTGCTTTAATATGGCGCGAAATCTTAATTAATCACTCCCTTCAAATCTGTCTTTTCCAATCTTGATATCAGCAGTTAAAGTTTTCACAGTTTCTATCCAATTTCTCTCTGATTAGTTTAGTTTTTTTATTATAAATATTCAATTTGTGTCCCAAAACGTCAATAAATTAAGCTTATGTATAATAGGTAATAGGATATAACAAATTTCTTACAGCCTTCAGGTAAATTCTCAAAACTTTCCACATCAAAATTACTTAGTAGATTGACATAAACTGACATAAACGTTTTAACATCTATGTGCAACTAAAAACCACAAAGCATCGTAAAAATTACTTGTCAGTTGTCATGTGAAACATTCAAAACTTAAATTTAAATTTTCAAGAAAATGTTTAGATTAACTTTTCATTATTCATATCGAAGACTAATTCCGATATCGCTACTCTTTAAAGTAAAGGTAATCGTCAGTCCCTTGCAAAGTAGAAAGAAAGGTCTTCTGGACTTGCCCAGTTCTATTGCACCTAGGCTCGTGTTTCTGTTGTTTCATTCTTTTTTCTTCCCTTAAGTATTCCGTAAGAGTAAATGAAAGGATTCAAAGCAGAGTTTATAGGAATGACAAGAACAACTAACCAAGGATTTAACTTAGTAGGAATCGCCACCCCCAACTGAGTCAAAGCGCTCAATATGATAACTGGAAGCCAGCAAAGCATATCAGTACCAACAATAACTGCCAGTCTTTTTGCAAGGTTTATATCTTCATTGCTGGCTCCAGAATGACGGGAAGAGCCACCCCTCGACATTTTCACAGAAATAAATATGGCTATGTAGCAAATGGTGACAACTAGAAGGCAAAACGAACTGAAATATGTGTAAATGACTGTTGATAAAATATGAGTTTTTACTATTTCCCCTTCCAAAGGGCTCACTAATGGTAAAGCCAAGCAAACATCAGAATTCTCATAATATGGGTTTTCATAGAAGATTACTACCCCAAAGACAGATAGTGCGCTGGCTGAGAGGAGACTAATCACCCATACAACAGAACATACTATAAGGGCACAAGATCTACTGAAGCGAATACTACTGTATGGAAATACTAAACAAAGGAATCTGTCAATGGTAACTAATGTTAGATCTGAAAGAGAAACCAGAGTGGACAAGACACCAATAGACCCTATCATACTGCATACCACACCGTCCCGCCAGTCTTCCGAGTGCAGATAGTAATTTTGACCGTAATAAACATCTGCTATGGCTATTGATATTAAATACACTCCCATCAAGAGATCGGCTACAGCAAGATTTGTCAGGAACACATTTTCTGCTTCTTTTGATGTGATGGTTTGTATGACCACACCACGATGCTTCACCCGTCTGATCAACACCAACAGGTTTGTTCCTAAAGCAGTGACAGAAACAACCCACGCACATACTTTAAGAGGCCAAGTGTCAAATATTGCGCTGCATGTGGTCCAGTCTGATGGTAAAAAGGTGAAGCATTCTGCACTTTTACTGAGGGCACAGCAGATCCAGGAACGGTCGGCAAAACTGTTTGAGATAAAATGAAGTCACATATTCAATATTCGTTTCAACTACACCATTCAAAATGGAAAAGCGTTTTCATATCAATTTGTATTTTACGCAATTAGAAGCACTCTGCCTCCTACCAATACAATAAATTGAAATTAAAATAGTGGATAATCTACTACCGTAGTTTACACTAAGTTATGGTCTTTACTAGAACACCTCACAGGTCTACAAACCACTTCATCGTTTTTGAAGTGTGAATATCTAAAACATGAAATCTCAAAGATTAGATGATACTTAGCCACAATCCCTAGAGTGTCATTTCCTGTCGACTTGAAGGCATTTCAACAAACTATTTTGGTGCATTAGACGGTAACTGATGGCGGAGCTCCTCTTGGATAGTTTCATATACTACACTATCTTCCAACAATGCGCCTTTTGGTTGTACACTGTTAAAACACTTGGCAATATTTTGGTTGTTGGTCAAACCTGCTCACGTTTCGTTTCGTTTATTTATTTAATCACTTCACTCATTCATATATATATATATATATATATATATATATATATTTTTATATATTTATATATATTTATATATATATATATATATCAGGTCAAAGTACTGCGTAGCACTTTTGAAGTAGGTAGGTAAAAAAAGAAGTAGTAAATAGTGCTAAAAGTTTGTGAAAATTCCACGACGTTTCGGGTTTGAACCCTTCATCAGGTGGCAAAAATGAACTGATTTTCGACACGGCCAAACGTACAATTTAAAAAATACACAATGAAGTTGGACACGGTAAAACCAACTGTGTTAAGTGGTTACCACAGGTAAAAACAATGCAGGAATTGCTGAATTATAACAGTTCAAGTCTAACGTTCAGACCATGTGGGAACAGGTTTCCAAGTTTCATGATTAGACGGTTTTCGGCAGCTAGGCGGTCATGATCGGAACCTTGACACGAGATGGCCGTCGCAACCATCAAGTCATGGACCGAGCATGTTGACGGGGGATTGAAGTGTGTGGCTACAGGGAACCGTGGGTGAAAGGTTCTGTCTGATTGACCTCAGGTGCTCAGTGACTAATCATGAACCATATATATATATATATATATATATATATATATATATATATATATATATATATATATATATATATATATATATATATATATATGCAAAAGCATAACAAGAATTGTTAATAAAAAATAAGTACATGAGGTGAAAGAAAGTGCACAGAAAACCCTCTGGGTTTGAATAAATGCCCTCCCGAGACTACAATACAAGTAGTAAAAGTACTACGGCAAAAACGTAACACAAAAGAGACAAAGATAGGAACGGACCAACTCTCACAGACACCGTACAACTTAAAGACAGAACACCCGTCCAGCTAACTTATCCCCCTGCCGGACAGTACAGCATGAGGC
This sequence comes from Holothuria leucospilota, assembly GCA_029531755.1. NCBI lineage: Eukaryota > Metazoa > Echinodermata > Holothuroidea > Aspidochirotida > Holothuriidae > Holothuria > Holothuria leucospilota. The sequence goes on from CM055978.1 coordinate 32,761,857, forward strand.
AGCAACATAAAAATAGCGTAATAGTCCAAAGTTACATTCGATAAAAGTCCATTGTAATATCTGATTTTTGGTCAAACTGGCAACAGTCAACGGATAATGCGACCTTGGTTAAATGCACTGAAAATTCTTTCTTGAATGTTTGGCATTTGTAAAAACGGAATAATCTTACATTCTGCCTAAGTGACAAAATCGGGATCTATTCCCGTAAAATTGTTAAAGTCCTAACACGACTTTGTATACGAATTTGGATAAGAGAAATGAGTGGTGCTTAGGGTTACTTAAACCCAAACATAACCAGAGAAATGATTTGTTGGAGAAAAAAGACATTAACGAAAATGAAAGGTTGTTTTAAACAAATCGTGGTTGTAAATGTAACGGCTGTTTCAATATTCACAAGGTTCATCACGGTGGGACGTTCTAGATCATTATGACTATTCATTACTCAGCTGCTTCGAGATCACATCATGTCGACGACTGTGCAGCACGATGCAGCCAACGGCGAATGCTAGGCTACGATGTGCTTGATGTACGAAGAATGTAGCTATAGGGCCGTAACACACAACTGAGCAGTCAACTTGCGTGACATTAACGGCCGGACTGCGGCTGTGCATGTTCGTACAGCCTGCCAGTATTTTGCCTCGCTGTGCCCACAGGCGTTCGAAACATAACGTACATATACTACACACACTATATACACTATAATAAGACAAGGGAAGTCACTTCTCATAATATGTACTCAGAAGAAGTAGGCCCAGTCGCACTTCAATGCCAGTGCTACCACACTCTAAATTCATTTTTCCTGAAATGGCCGATTTCAGGTAATTTTAGATTCCGTTTCAGGAAAAATAAATTTACAGTGTGGAAGCACTGGGTGGCAGTACAGCCACGGCACTGGGCTTACTTCTTCTCAGATCGGAACGTCTTACCGTACCTTGTCTTATAATATATATACGTTATCTTGCTTAGGATTTCAGGTGAGGTTTTCCTCCTTTTTCATGTTAGTTGTGCTGTAATTTTGTTGGCGTGGGTAATTGTTTCTAACTACAATTCAATTCTAAGCCTACACTAACCTGAGTATAGTTCTAGGCTGTTTGTGTAGTCCATCCGTTCGAATATACTCTGCACTGTTTACGTGCGTACATTTCACTACAGTTGAGCATGTAGGCAATTAGGCACCTATAGTTGTTTATTCATGAATAATCATAAACAGACTTTCATTGGTTCATACTCCTGACTGATAAGCTCATTACGAGGAAAGAACTCGAATTTCAGTTGGCAAGCCGAATTCAACATCTGTATTTCGGACAAAGATTACTCCCGAAAGAAGCTAAGACTGTTCTTCTAGGTATGTTAGAGCCTCGTAAACTGTTACCAACTTCATATATCTGGCTCTCGTGCTATGACGATTCTTGGCGGTTTAAGTATTTCTTTATACAAAGTCGTACTGGGACTTTAAGATAGTGCTATTGACCATCACGCGTTTGTAGGAGATTTTAAAGGACTTACTGATTACTTAACTGTTATCCAATGAGAGTCCAGAATATTCTGATACGTTAGAAATAACGTTGATATAGCCGACCTCGAAAGTTTATTTATAGGTTCTTCATAATCCCACTTACTATATTGCTATGCAACACAGCAGGAACTACTGGTATATATAAGGCATGTGTTATTAACTTTGTATTGATGGGAGTACAAAACGTCAAAGCAGCATTTGACAGTGCCTTTTATACCTGAATGTTTTGTACATTACGAATCAAAATGGCAAACCACACAGAAGGCTTTTTGTATTGGTGGTGGGTTGGCATAACCTAAAAAGCAACTGTCAGTGTAGGTGCACTAGGTAAGGTGTTTTCCAACTGCCAGTGTCATATTGTTATTTACATGACAGAAATATCATAGTGTAAAATCAGCGGCGTAGCAAGACCCTCGGGGGCCCATGGACAAGAGGTAGCGATCGAGGGCCCCAGACCAATGGTATTACAAACCCATTTTCCTAAGACCCTTCCGATCTCCATGGGGAGGTACGGGGTAAAAGCGAGGCCTTGCACGCACCAGGCCCGGGTTCAATTCCCAATCCCATTCTTGCCTGATTCTCATCAAAAGCAAATCTGCAGTTGTTGATAGCTTTCTAGTTAATTCCGTATGTATTTTTAAGCAACTGGGGCGGCCTAAGGAAGCGCCCCCGTTCAGAGCCATAATTGAAGTTGGTCAAGGGGCCACATAATTATATTCCTTGACTATAATACTACCTAAAACCATATTTTAAGGTTCCAATTTTCTTCAACCGCCCTGAGCAATAGTATATCTACTACCTCTTCCAGCCTTAAACTGAAAAAAACTTAAGTGCTTAAATTGTAGCACCTAACGGATGCTGATGTTGAATCAGTCGAAACAAATTTACGCAAATATTCAGAATCACAAATAACCAAATATATTGTACATGGTATAATACACTGTGCGTAGTATACACGTCACATTACAGGCTGTTGTTATTGCTACAGTTAAGTAAGACTTCAGAAGTGTGTTAAAATGTGGAACGGATGGCATTAGTCACACATTCAACAACAGGCCCTGACAGACATGCATTTATATTGTGACCTTAAAATTTCTAACTTTTGCAAGGGCAAAGTTTGCAATTAGTTCATCTTTGTTCAAATTTTTGGCTTCGACGTTTTCGATTATTAGCATAGCCAAACCGTCTAATCTCTCTTGAGACATTGACGATCTGAGATAAGTTTTAATTAATTTTAATTTACTAAATGATATTCCCGCTTCTCCAACAGTGACTGGGATTGTTAAAAATAATACACACCTAGTAGATAACTTGGGAAACGAACTTACAAGCTGGTTTTCACTGATTGTTTTTTTTTTTGTAGCATGTCATTTACAGAATGCATTCTGGCGATGTCGTCTTTGAAAGTACGGCGAAAAGACAGGCAAGTAGCTACGGGGGGATGGGCCCCCCAGATGTTTGCATGTAAAGCCTAATTTATATGCAAGGTCTTTCGTTATTTTACCAAAATAAGATGTTTTGTCTACGAATGTAAAAAAAAATGTGTTATGTATTTACCCAGGTAACAGCAGTGGCGTGTGCAGGATTTCGGAGGTGAGGGGAGGGCACGACCTGTGATTTCCCCGAGTGACATGGAGGAGTGTCACAAGTGCAGGGAAGGTGCAACACGAACGCGAAGCGCGAGTTTGCACGCTTGGGGTCAAGAGACTCGCGTTAGGGCCCCTGCCGGGGTCCAGGGGCAGAAACCGGGTGGGGGTCCCAGGGGCGAAGCCCCCGTAAGCTCCTGCAATGAAAGGTAATAAGCCCGTCGTAAATAAGTTCTAGAGGCCTTATTGATCAGGGAGAGTTCAGGTTATGGTAATGTGTAGAGCTGTAGCCTAGGCTAAAATATTCCCTGCCAAACAGCGTATTAAATCGGGACTTAAACCATGCGTGTGACGGCATTGTGGCGTGTGCCTTTGTAACACGGAAGTTGTAAATGCTCTAATAGTCTGGGATTGTACTTACTTTAAGTGTGAATCATAGTATTTTACCACTAGTTGAATATAACGTATGTACGGAGATATTGTCAAGGTAATCATATAGTCACTTCTGTTAATTGTTAATCCTGTATGCGTGGTAGGCTGCAGTGTGCTATAGTATGTGTCACATATATTGACAGGACTGTATAATTACGTTTAAAATCACGAGGCCAATCAAGAAGGATGCTTGAGATGATTAAAATTTTAAAATTACTCAATGATCGCGAAAGTTAACAGCACTTGCTTCATCCTTCAACCTATAATTTTACTATGAAATGTTGTTAAAGAGACTAGCGCGAAGCGCGAAGGAAAGTTGATGATTTTTTTCAATTTATATGTGTATACCTTACAAGTGTTTGACCTATTTTTGTTGTAGTAAAAGTAGAAAAATGTACATTTATTAATATGTACATATGCTATTTATGTTGATTGAACTGAATAACTGAGATGAAAAAAGAGTAGAGGCAATGAAAACTGTGAAGAGAAACAAGTTCCTTTACCCCCAAATAATACTTTCATTTAATCCTCTGCTTACTGAGGTTACAGGTACTTACAAGGAAGATAAATGAACTTTATACCTTTTTGAAGCTTAAACCTCACATCATCGGGGGTAAACACGGATCGCTTCTCGGCCTTTTGGCTAATATCATGTGTATTATCTGTTTTTTCAGCCAGTCTTGAACGGGGCCACCCATAACAGACCCGTTACATAGATGTTTAAAGTTCAAGAGGTCACGTTAAGTCTGCTTGTACTTTGTGGACTTAGCAATTTTGGGGAACAGAACTCCTTCAGGAGTAACGTTTAGTTTTCGCCCTTCGGCTCTCTGCAAAAAGTCCAGGGGACTTTGTAAAAAGGACCCTGAAAGTATTCGTGATAAGTAAACTACGGCCGAAGCTTGACGTATACTGCTCACCACTATTATAAGTACCGTGTGCGATGTTAATGTTATCGTTTAAATTGTTGTAGTGGCCAATAGAAAGGGTGCTTCTACTAAATATGTTTGTATAGCCTCGAAACTCCACCTTCCCCGAGAGTGAGAATAAGTCATGCTGCCTGACGTCGGAAGGCCGGGGGGTTAGTGAAAAGACTGCAAGTAAACACTTTTCTCGGCAGGGTGACCATGACTTACGTAGGGCCCGTAACTGCGTGTGCAGTACCAGTTTTCAGTGTCATGCATCGCGCGCTAAGTACCGCGTTTTCCGTTTCCGCGCTTGATAGTTTGAGGAAGAGCATGCACTTTGAAAAGAAGTTCGGCTGTTTTGTAGTAGCTGTACCGTAAACTACAGTGAGAGTTCTATGTCCATATGACCTAAGATCATTTCACAGTTGACCTCACTTGCAACTGCAACTACACATTGAGGTAACATTTTGCATTTTCATTGTATGTGAATTTACCTCTCACAATTAGATCCGAGGTCTTTGGGATCCTAATTTCCTACCCTTTGGTTCATTTCATCACATGGTTTGAATAAAATCGGCCAATTCATTACAAGGACTTTTGACACAAGTTAAATAAAGTATACTTTGACATTTGGTCACGAGACCTTTAAACTCATCTCTTTTCCATGAAGGAAAAGCAAAACCTACATTTTCTTGAAACTTTTCATTTGACTTCTGATGATTCCTTTTTCGGGAATCTGTGGGACAAACTTTGCCCCTTTGGAATATCTCCCCACCAAGTCTAAAGAATAGTAACCTAGCCATTAAGGAAGAGGTTTTGACACAGAATTGTCCTTAAGAGATGCAATTGACCTAGGTCCCCGTCATCCCGGAATTCTGCTGAATTCGGTTCTCATGGCAACCTCATATTTTGGTGGAAAATGGCATTTTTACTTTTCTTGTGAAGATTCCATGTTAGCTCTGTGTTTCCCCTTAGAAAAATAGCAAAAATTGATCTCTACATAGTGTCACCTTTGACCTTTACATCGAGAGGTTTGTGAGACGCAGTTACATAGCTTAGGGTATCTTCCCACCAGATATGAAGAATATACATTTGGCCATCCCCAGGTGGCCTTGAACCTCGGTTTCATACGGGACAACCACATCTTTTGATCGATGTAGACAACCAGGTTCAATGTGTGAAGTTTCATGGCAGTGCAGATATTCCTTCTTGAATTTGTAGACCAAAACGCAATTTTCACAAAATGTGACCTTTAACCTCAGACCTTTGACCTTTACTCTCCGTAGTATGCTAAGCATAAAGGTTCTACTTAGAGTATCTTCCGACTAAGTTTAAAGGAAAATCGAAATTCTCGTTTAGGATAGGCTATGTTTAGACCAGGTGCGGATCCAGACATTTTGAAAAGGGGGGGGGGGGAGGGCTGAAAGCCCCATTGAATATTCTCTAAGATTAACATTATGCTAATTTTCGCGAATTTGTTATTGTTGATATGGCAAAAAAGGGGGGAGGCTGAGGCCGGGAAAGCCCCCCCCCCCTTCTCTTTACAGATTTCGTCAGCTTGAACTCTGGACATTTACACTTTGACCTTGGTTTCCGAATCCAGCGGTGTAGTGACGTATTTTTGTGGTTAACCTTAAGAGACTGGGCATCTATCTTCAAAAGATTTTTAAGGATCGATTTGTATTTCCACGTATAATGTTACCAGAATCGGATTCAGCTGCTCAATTAGTGACCAACGGAATCTTGAACCATGAAAATCGGTTCAGATTTAGTGAAGTTATGTACGGAAATAAATTCAGCAATCCGTCAAAAAAAAAAAGAAAAAAAAAGAAAAAATCTGTCAAATTATTGATATTTGAGACAAAAATATATTAAATAGGTACTTAATGTTCCGAAATTAACGAAGAGCGTGCTTATCACCGCAGACGAGCATTATTTCGTGAAATTTTCAGCAATGAGGTACACCCCTAGTCTTTGTTCGGGCTATGAATACCTGGTAGAAATACCAAGGTCAGTTTGTTATTTGCGGTTTTCTATCGTTAAAACATCGGCCAAGTCGTGACGCCCAGTTACAAGGGGGAAGATTTTTCTAATGTGGATCCGCACCTGTAGACATACCTTTACACACGTTCATGTACACGCACTCACACACACAAGGAAACATTTTTATCTTCCCAGTCATGGACTTAAGGTCAACCTGGGGGACGCCGCAATTGATTAACTCCTAAAACTTTAACTTGGAAATATCAGCCGTTACCATTTCTAACGGTTGCCGTTTCAACTGGCAGTGTTTCAATTAAACTGGCAAACTAAATCTTATCCTCCTTATTGAGCGATGAGATAACAAGGCTGTATAGTGAGTCCACATTCTAAGCTATCATTCCCTTCCCCAAATGTATGTAGAAAGATTTGAATGAATTTTGGTACTGTTGGACATTTCACCACAATGAAAGTCTACCAAAAATCTATGAGAGAAAATTGATTTGTAAATGGGTTGTGCTTGTACTCAAGTTTGATTGACATGATGCCATTACACTTGAATTTACAACCAGTAGTACAACTGAAATCACTTATGACTACATGAAAACTTGGAAAATTTAGCAAAATTGTCCTTGATTTGTCTACAAGAAATATCTGAACTACACATGATCTTCTGGGTTTTTGCACTTAGGTGTTGAGGACTTGAATGTATTTTACTTAAGGCGGATCCTTACAATCAAAAATAGCATTAAAGACGGACCTTAAAGGAAACTGGGTTTGACTTCTCGCCTGTTTAGCAGTGTTGAAACGACGAGTCACTCAATTTTGCAGTCGAGTCGAGTCATTTACTACTTTCAATGTGACTCGAGTCGAGCCAGTGACTCGAGTCATTGTATTATTTCTTTGAGGAAAATTATGATACAATTGCTCGAGTCATTTCCCTTATGAAAATTAGTGACTCTCATGACTCGTTACAACACTGCTGTTTAGTCGAGAAAACAGCTTAGAAGACAAATCTACGTTATCTAATTACATTCATGGTATGCTATGAAGCAAGAATGGTATTTCTTGACGTGAAAGCCTAAGCGTTAATGTGGGTCCCAATCCGAAATTTTCACGGAAATTGATAGATATGGTCAGTTTCAGAATTTGATGCGTGCAATTTTGGCTTTTCTGCATTTTTTTTTTTTTTTTGTTAAGACATTAGTCACCCCCACCCCTTATTGACTGTGTAATAACTGACAAATACATTTTGAGGAATGTTTGGTATCAAACTACAGTTATCTGTATTTAGTTTATAATGTGAAGTAAAAGAGAGGCAAATCTTCATACAGGTACCTCAGAAATTATTTTAGGACCATTGGAGGTAAAATAGGGTAAAACTTGTAAGATGCTCCTGTTGCCTTCAAATCTTGCATAACTCACGAATATGATTCAGTTGCCTTTTGTGGCACAAAAAACATGCGTGTTATGTTTGTAATGAAATTGAATAATTTTCGGAAACATTTTCATTTTTATGTTTCAAGCAGTGTAGAAACTACAGGCTTCAATAAATGGCATAATAGGCTACTTAACCTCATTTGATGAACAAAGCCACGCATGCCATTTCTAGTAAATTTATCCAGTTTGATAATATTTCTCAGGAATAAGTTTCACAGCTAAAAAACTGTATGTAAAGTGATTTGATAGTAAAGGCTACGACACACTGCACCGACCCGACTGCAACGCAACAAAGATCCTTACGACTACTGGTCGCAAGTGAGTCTAAAGGCGCAGCTACACATGCAACCGATTCGTCGCGGGTCTGCCAAACAGCCGACTCAGGACGGTCGGGGATGTAAAGTTCCCGATCCAAGAGGGCTCTTGAGGTTTCAGGGGGCAACGCCCTGGTGGTAAAGGTAACGGAGAAACCACAGGAAGCTCCGTAGTACCTACAACATTAGGCCAATGATGGATGAGCAGCGCGGAACGCGTGAAGAAGTACAGCTCACAATACACTGCAAAAGTAATCCAGTATACTTAAATTACCCAATGTTGCGATTACTAGTATAATTTGGGAGAATGGTGTTTTTGCCCAATACTTTGGCTTGTAGCAGGGCCCTTTGTCCCCTGTTATTGGTGCCCCTGATTCTAGACCTACACAAAGGGGATAGGAGTGTTTCTACCAGGTGACAGGTTCTTGCTACTGTATTGCCGACGATTTAGTTGAGTTGTGGAATACGGCTACATATGGGGAGTCGGAAACTCGAATGCGGCTACATATCCAACTGTTTAGTATGCATATTCGATTTTTTAATCTGCTACAACTCGTCGGAGACGGATGAAGACTGGTCTACGACAAGTTGGTAACACGTTTTAGGGTAGGACACACATGCAACTAATCGATCTTGGATGGGGAACTTCACATCCCCGACCGTCGTGAGTCGGCTGTTTTGCAGATTTGCGACGAATCGGTTGCATGTGTAGCCGGGCCTTATACGCCTTTTCGTTTCATTCGTCGCCGATGTCGGATCAGCGGGATCGCAACAATGGCTAGAGCTAAAGTCGTGGTCCGCCCAACATTTTTATGTCTATCGACCCGCTTCTTAACAGTTGCGTCGTGTTTCAGTCGGGTGGCATACTAGCCACAAACTGAACCGACCAGACTCACACAAAACTAATATGTAATCAGAATAAAATGGCTGACAAATCTCGGAGTGAAATGGAGGGGGTTAGGCGGTTCACTTTCTGACGTTACCAAGTCCGTGAACTGTAATATTTTTTAGGGAAAATACATGATCACGTTATACATGATATAAGCAAAAGCTTTAAGAATTCGGACCACTCTTTTGAAGGAGTGTGTTTCATCTCAAATTGACATTTGGGTAGTTTTATCAAAACCTACCAGACCGGTTTCTGTTTTCTTGCTCCATACGGCGGAAATTTATCAGTTGTAGCCTTTAAAACATTGGCTGGGTTCGTCATAAGAATTTTGATGCAGCTATAAGCGCATTCAGTAAAGTATCGTACTCTGCAGTAAAATTTGATTACACAAGTAGATCTTTTAGATTTGATGTCCCTTCATAGGCAAAAAATGGTAGGGAAACAAACAGGATTGACGAGAATGTACGCACACAGAAACCAGTCTAGTTGGTTTCTATAAAAACACTTTATTGTCACTTTGACAACGACTTCCATTCCTCCAAAAGAATCGAATTCTTAAAAGCTTTTGTTTACGTCGTGTATATAATGATCGTGTATTTTCCCTAAAAGATATAACAGTTCACCGACTTGGTAACGTCAGATAGTGAACTGCCCCCCCCCTTCCCAGTTCACTTGACATTGCAGTGAAGTTGCTATTTCAAGATATGTGCGGGATTTTACTGTCTTATTGCTATAATATGTCTGTGGCTGGCGTCATATAAGCAGGGCACCGTTGCCACAACTCAATAAGTTAGCCCTCTTGATCCTCAGTCCACATGGGGGCCGACATTTTGACGTCCCGTACGATCACCTGAATTTCAAAATACGCCCTCATTAGTCTGCGCAATCGGGTCCATGACAGTCGCACACTGGCACGACGCAACTCAACTCAAACCTAACGGCTTAAAACTTTGCGACGAATATCAAACGATTTTCTTAAAATTCCTAAAAACTGTTTCAAGTGAGTCTGGTCGCAAGCAAATTTTGCCGCACACTGCACCGATGCTATTTAAACCCGACGCCCAGTCGCAAAGAGCTTTGTTGCGTTGCAGTCGGATCGAGGCAGTGTGCAGTAGCCTTAAATTAACATATTCTGATGTCAAACTTGCAATATAGTTTTGAAAATACGCTTCTTCAAAATGCCATTTTTCTCTTTCATATTCTACATATCAGAGGGTCCACATAATATAGCACACCATTGTTCCACTGCATGTCTGTGAGAAGGGGAGATAGTATAACATGACATATTCTGTGATTTTGTAAACCGCCAATAACAGTTCGTTAAAGTGACGTAACGTACTTGGAAAAGACAACCAGCGACTCACAATAACATAAAGCTGATTTTTAAAGTCTAATTTTATCTTTAAAAACATTATTTTAACAGCTCATGTCATTACAATGCCTATACAATTTAAAACTTTGGCTCCAAATCTCCTTATTTTGACAGTTCGTCCTACAATTTTTACATCTACACTTGAATTTGCCTTTTGTCTCTATACAGTGACTTTCAATCTCATATAATTGACTGTTATAACCTTATTTTTGACTTTTGGATTTTAATTTGACTTTAAATTTTTATAGGGTCACTCCAACAGTTATTATCTTGCCTTAAAAAGTCAAAGTCTTGACTTAAATCTCGTTATCATGAAATTCAATGTCCTAAATTTGACCTTTTACTTCATATTTTGCCGTTTTATTTCATTAGAGCCTACTTTTGACCTCATAAATGCGAATTCCAAATGAAAAATTGTCGTTAAATTTTATAATTTTGACGAACTTCTAAATTGACTTTTCCTACCTTCCTTTCGAAATTTCAAATTATTTTATTGACGAAAAAAGTTTTTACTTGTAAATATAAGTTCAATTAGATTTGGTAAAGGCATAGTTAAAACACTATACAAGCATTGGCTTTCGTTTTCGTAATACAGATAACAATTATTGACTCCCCATGAGAAGTAGCTAGTACAGGGTACTTGTAAGAGCCTAATGAGATTTGCGTCTGCCTTTTCAAGGTATAGAAAGCAATAAACAATCAACACATTGGGAGATTTTTTTAGGTCGAGAACCACATTTTACTTTCAATGACCAACAGCCTACTACTCACTGCTGTATTGCAGTGCCGTAACCTGGGCGAAATTTCTAAGGGAGCAGTTCTAAAAACAATCTAAACGGAGCACCAAGTGGGTTACATATAGATAGTTGACACCTGAGCAGCCTTCCTTAGTCACCTTTGAATGGATGCCATCCTGGGGGAAGGTGCCTATCCGAGGATTGATGTGTAAGGCCAGGCTGGCTTTGGTGTAGAATGGTGCTGTCTTTGGCAAAGCTTTAAGCTGATTACAATTATATGTTTTAAGTGACTTTTTCCTATGTTTGGTTGGGCGAAAGGCAAGAGGTGCTGTCTAAGAGACTTGTACGACGCCCTACACTCTTTCAGAAATTTTTGTCTATGTGAGGTGGTCTAGATGCAAAATGGTGCTATCTTTGGTAAATATGGTAAGTGTTGAACTGATTCTAAGTTAAGAAAACCCCAATACATAGTGATGTTTTCTATTTTGGTGGGGTGCAATTGAAGAGGATGTTACCTATGGGGAGGGGTTGGCAGCCGGTGGTGGCTGCCCCTCTTAGTTTGCCAGTGAGAGCCACCGTCGGACTGCGCGTAGCGGATGCGTGGGCCTTGCAAGAAAATGGTTGGTCGAAATTACTCCGGAGTGGGGGATTGTACATTTTAGACCTTGGAAGTTGCATCTTAACTGTCTTTATAGTTAGATTTCATGGTTTAGAAACAAGTCGAGATTTCAAGAAGAAAGAAGAAAGGGTAGGTTTGATATATATGAAACCAACCAACCATACAGTAAGCTTTAGAAAAGCATGCTGTGGCACCGGGTACTGGAAACAATATTAAAGATCTCAAGCCTGAAAGATAAGAATCCATACGATGTCCCAGGTTCTTAGGGACTTTAAATCATAATTAGGACACTAAAATTTTCAGCATTTCAGAAATTTTTTCTCAAATGCCAAAACTCTCATTTACGATTTGAAAATCTCAGGAGAGTACTGCCCCTAACCCCCAGGCTACGGTCCTGTATTGTCTCCCATCGGTAGGATTTAAATAACAGGAGTTCAAAATTTTTTGGTAATTGGGGAATATTATTGAAAATTGTTTCATGTTTTTTATTGGAGGGTCAGAAATTGACACTGAACAGGGAACAAAAGTAGGAGAATACTCTGTCTCGTAAAACACTGAGTTAAAATGTCTTTTGATATCGTTTATATATGCGGATCTACCAATTATAGTGATACAGTACCTTGATATATTGGTAGCTCTTTCAAGTAGTCCCAGATTATCTTTTAAGGTAAACCAGATTGGAGGTAAGACGTCGGTGTTAAAAAATACGGATTATACTTACGTAATTAGGTCGACATCGTTAACAATAGATTAAAACCTTTGTTAGTTCCTCCCGTACAAGTTCAAATAAGTGGATATTTCTTATTTTAGAAGAGATAAAGAGAACCTACTCTAATAATTGTGTTGTGCCAATAAATTTTTGTCAGTAGTTACTAGGTATGCACGCTTACTTGAACGTTTATGTTCTCTCTTACCTTGTGTTATGCTAAATTACTTCCTTAACAGGTATCGTGATTTTCTGTCTTTCTAATATTTTATGCAGGTAATTGATACCCTATTGTCACTGTATGGCAGAGCAGGATTGCTTTCACTAATCCTTAAAGGCCACTTTTAATAAATAGCATACGATGGGTTGTTCGTGGAAACCAGTGACGATAGTGTCAATAACGCGATGCCAAATTTTAATTATAATAGTCTAATTATGAGCCCAGGGTCCAGTTTCATAAAAATTACGCTCGATCTTAAGTTTGATTTCAATGGGAAAATTGCATAATAGATGAAACCTTAGATCAATCTTAACTCTTTCGGAAACAGGGTCCTAATGACAAACGAGTCACTTTTATCTTCACGTTATCTTATGTTAGCAACCATAAGGGGTTTCGGAGAAAGTTGCTTAGAGCCAAAGCTGACTCCAGTCACAGGAAACCCCTTCGATCTGATTATTTTTTTGGACATTGCCACTATTTAGAGTTCTAATGTCATCTCTACCATACACTCTAAAAACATCCGGTTCAAATTGAACCAAAACGGATCAAATGGGCACTGAACCGAAAAAGGATTTAAAAAATGACTATGGTTTGGTTCAAAACTAACCTTTTATGTTCAAAATGAACCAAGTCTAGTCAAATATTTGACCAGATTTCTGTTCAGTTCCCATTTGATAGAAATCGGTTCAAATTTGAGCCGGACCTTTTTAGAGTGTATGTCATCATAGGTAATTAATCTTATCTATGTTCACCAAATAAGTAATAATTAGTTAACTACCTCCTTTGACTGTTTGGTATCATGTTTCCATCAAATGACAGGAAATATGCTCTTAATCCAATTTCTTTTTTGACTTTGCCTACATTCCGGGTCCTGATGATGTAATATTACTTCATTCTATCCAATGATGTCTGTGATACGTCATATGGTATTTTTGACAAAATAATTTGATAACCCCGGCTTCATGTTTCTATCCTTCATTGAATAAATTTGTGGGCAAAAATACCAACACCTTAAGAGATACAGACCCTAAAAGCTAAGAATGGATTTTGGTTGGTTTTCAACAACTATAATAACGCCAAAAGAACACAAATCGGACTATTGGGGGTCAAATTCTATGAACATCCCACTCCGCACGCTGAAAATTTTCGTAAAACACATCTTCCCCTTATTTTTCCAGGGATTTGTTATTCCTGATTTTACTTAGTAAGCAACGTTGTAGGTGTCAGAGAAGCCAGGCGTGGCCTGGAGACGTCTTTTAAGGTCTTGTCCTCGACCTTTTAGACGAGGCCTTTCGAGGCCTCATCGAGACCAGGTGTTAACTGAAACGTAATAATTGCCCGTAGTTTCAGCTCCGGTGACCTAAAATAACCTTTGACCTCTAGTAAAATCAATAGCATCCATGTTCTGACTATAAGGCAAATTACCTTCCACTTTTTGGACCTCTGGTGAACATTCGTGGCTTTTAAACATTTCTATCATTAATGGAATTCTTTCTGTTTATATGGTAATTCCTTACACGATGCCTTTGGCAAGAGATCAATAAAGGAGAGGGATTAAATTCTTCACTCAGTGTTGGTATTATTTTGCAAATAACAGAATGTCAAAGAATCGGAAAGTATACCTCATGTAAATTTTCCGTGTCACAAACGACTGGATCAGTTTCTTGTGGGGCAGGTGAATATAACTTTGCATTAGAGATTTGAAGTGAGTTGGTACATTTGGATACTGTGCACTTGAAATGTGAAACAGACATAGCATCTTAGCTACCACTTGATTTAATTATCAAAAGGAATGAGTTGTGATACGGTAGTAAGTATAAGCAAGTTTGTTAGTGAGTGAAACCTTTCATTGTATTGTATCTAAACAAATGTAATTAAATTTTGTAGAGTTTTACGAGCCTTACTTAAAATTATTGAAAAATTCGCATGCCCTGGGTAAGATAAAAATATAATGATCTATGTATTTTTATTTAGCACTTCTTTAATTAGTGACTGATTTTTAGTTATTAATTTAATTTAGTTATTGATCGAATAGTCAACAATATGTTCATGAAAAAGTGATGTAACGATGTTAAAATAATTTAATGATAAAATGATAGCTTAATCGTAATGACGGTTGTTAGTCAAGCCCCCCCCCCCTTGCAAAGTGGCCCCTTACAAAGTCGCCCCTCACAAAGTCGCCCCCTGACAAAGTCGCCCCCTTGGCCAACAAAGTCGCCCCTTAACAAACTCGCCCCTTGACAAAGTCGCCCCTCGACAAAGTCGCCCCTCGAAAAAGTCGCCCCTCAGTGGTCCCGGCAAAATCGCTCAAAAACATTAATAATAATAGATACAAAGATACAGTAATCATTTTTATTAGCTGTTATCAAGTGCCTACGCACTTTTGTTGCTGATTTGACGTCAGGCTTTAGCCTTACGCATAGCCTACAGTGTTTTTGAAACCAACATCTAATTGCAATTTTTTCCTCCTTTTCTGTAGCCATGACAATAAACCTTCCGAATCTACATTTAATCCCATTACATTAGACCGACAATTTTAGCAAGGGGTTTCAAATCCTATTCGTCATTGGCAATGTACCAAAAAACGCGTGGGATTGTGAGTAAAATAGACAAAATGGCGGCGCCCATGACCAAGTTTTCTCAAGATCGGGAAAAAAGTATATTCTCCCGAATGTGAGAATCTCCCGAACTGTTCAGGGTGTGATGCAGTTTTATCACATCAACATATTTTCACTACAAAATGAATATAATTTAAGATTTACAGAACGCTTCATTATTAGTCAAGGAAGTTAAATTTCTGTACAAGAAACAAGTTAATGTCAAACAATTATAATGTGTAAAATGTTGGCATTCTCAATGCTACGAACAACCATGGAGCTACCACACGTAAATTGCCATAAAATATCAAATTGGCCTAATATTTGTTCACAAAGTAGCGCGATATTTATAAGGGATTGTTTTGAAATCGTATATAAGAAAATAGCTAAGCACTTTCGTGAGTTGACCACCCCCTGTTATCATGCATCTTTAATGAGTTCTTTTCAACAGTACTACATTATTCTTTTTAAATTTTGCTTAACATCTTTGTAAAAGCATTATTTCCTAGAAAAACACAAAAATTTATTATTATTATTATTTGAATCGAATTCAGCAATGATCGATTGGTCTTTTTGTGATGGACGATCACTGATTGTCGTAAACAAAGTCATATTGTTATATTTAGAGTACCTACATAAACATGTGTATTGTTGACCTGATCGTAATCCATTTATAAAATGGAAAATTTAACACTTATTGTAAACGAACTCTAGTATTGATTCAAATATAACATCCCTATACATAACCATTTAAGATGTTTTTCAGGTGAAAAGCTTTTACCTATAAATTGTTTCATTTTTTGCAATAGCAAACACTATCAAATGAGGGTAAAATTTGGATAAGAGTAGACGGCTCACAATTGCAACGGACATTTCTATAATTTTGTATTGCATAGTTTCAATTAAAGTCTGTCTGGTCATAAGGCTAACATAACAAAAGGTGAAGACTTTGTGACATTAGTTAGATCTATCGACAGGTGGAAAACTTTACGATAATTACAAACATTATATAACTTAACGTCGACGTTACAAATGAATGCAATTTATTATGTAATTCTTTGTCAGTATGTATTGAAATGGTGCCTGTGTATTCCAACCTGGCCAGCCTTTTTTGAAAATTGGTCATATCATTGTAGTTTTCAACATTTTTCCAACAGTCGAAATTAAATGTTATTTATAAATTGCTACATGTTACTTGTTATATGTTAATTGGAAAATCTGCTATTCTTGTTGGTTGTTTAAATTGAAAATATATTCATACTTTCACTGGTCAAAGAGAACTTCATTGTTTCAAAGATGAATAAAATATGTTCGTATTTGATTCATGTGTTCCCTCACCTATCTTCCCACCAGTATCTTTGCTGCCCTTAAAGGTCTTATTCAGAGGCAAAGTGCATTTTCGTTTCATTGCGAGTGAGCAGAAACTGCTGTTTGTCCTGACCCCAACAAACCTCGAATTTTTAGAATACTTCTTGACACTGCTGAGAAAATACGTTCTAATGATACGATAAAATACGGCTGAATATCGTCATTTCAAATGACTGAATGAAAACGGGGGCGTGGCTAAGGTCAAGCCTATGACGTCACTGGCTGGAGTCGTGTTGAAATGCATATAGGAATAATTTGTACAAACTAACGTCATTACGTGATATCGCCCTTACTCAAGTCACCTTTCACTGAACAGTGCAAAACCCAACCTTCTGGGGGGAAAGTCGGGATTTTACTTGATGTTCGCACCTACAGATTATAGCCTTTGGGACACTTATCAGGTTTTATCATATTTTTATTGATTTTACCAAGTTTTAGGCTATAATCTGTTGGTGCGAACATCATGTAAAATCCCGACTTTTCCCCCAGAACGTCGGGTTTTGCACTGTTCAATGGTGGGCAATTTGAGTAAGGGTGATATCACGTAATGGTAGTCGTTGGCATATATGAGCTTACTTTCAGCACAAACCAGTGAAGAATTGACAGACAAATATTTGTTGGAAGAGATACGATGAAGCTTTTAAAGGTCTTGCCTATATCATGTAGGGGATCTCGTATTACATGATCGGGTTTTCTTCCTTAAAAACTATAACAGTTCATCGACTATTTGGTAAACGTCATAGAGTGATTCACCAACTTGACCTTCCCTTCACTTTATTTTGCTTCATTTCTTCTGAAAAGAGACTTAGGTTAGATGGACTGAGATTTTTGGAAGGAATTGCTGACTGATATGAAAAGAAAATACTCGTACATCCTTTCACCCCCCTCCCCAAAACGCATTTTAAACACCTAAAAACAGTAAAATAGAACAACAATCTGGAACAGGTACTGTATAATATTTACCAAGACATTGTTTATTTGAGATTCAGCCAATCAGCACTTAGAATTGTGGGTATTCTCTTTCACGTCCAAATAGTTTCATATAATTAAAAATAAACAAGCCAAGAGGTTGACTAATGTCCCTCTCGTATCGTTGTCATACTGGCGTAGTATGACAGACTGAATGGATTAAATACTGGATATATATACATATATATATATATATATATATATATATATATATATATATATATATATATATATATATATATATATATATATATATATATACTATGTATACCTGCCTTATACCGAAAGACACCACACATCTCTGAAGAAGAGAAAGTAACTTGTGGTGGTTCTTCTAAAAGAAGAAAATTTCAAGATCCTACAACTTGCTGTTGATAGCCCGGCAAGCCACAACCATTGGCCAGACTTCCGAATTTTCAAAATTGCTCCGAGGAGTTCACTGATCGAGTTTTAACGTTACAACTTTGAGATTCGTTAAGCAAGGGTGTTTGCAGAGTTTGGCGTCAGCCTGAGGAACACATTGAAAAGAATTGATTTCGGAAGGAGAGAAGCCGTTAGACAAACTTCCCATGTAATCACTCACGAACTTGAAAGGTTAAGTAAAGATGAGGCACCAGAAAGCCCAAGACGAAGACCTGGCGTAGCATGCAGAGAAAATCTGATACAAACCAAACAGCTCTCATTACGCAAAAACCCTCCTCTCTGAAGACTTGGCCCGACTCCGCACTTTTTGCCTGAAAAGTGCGGTTACCGCAAACCTAACCCGAATTCCTGTAATCGCAAGCAATGCCATTGTTTGTTTATTCCGGAGAGCTGGGTCAATAAAAACCTCCATTCTCCTGTGTTCAATGACTGTTTGAGTGTGCAGTGGTGCATGGTTGGCCAGATTAATTCCCTCCAGCAGTGACCAGGTTTCAGTAGAGGCCTTTTTTGCTTAATGTCTTTTTAGGGCTACTAATTTCTTCCGAAAAAGCGGCTTCTTTCCTCTGCAAACATGCTTAAAATGTGGATACTCTAACGTTAAGTTTTTTTTTCTTTTTTGCAAGTCGAACCTAATGCTAGGCCGTAAACGTTAGAGCTAACGAGTAACGTTACTAGGCCTAGCTAACTAGCCTGCTGCCCACCTAGTAGGACGTACCAGGCCTACTCTAAAACCTTCCAACCTACGCTGACTAAAATAGCGTATTAATTTGATCATAACAAGAATAAATCTTAAGTTCTATGCTGTACAATTTTTCGCAATGTCCGATTGCCAAGTGTAACTTAGGCTACTAGAGTATGCTACTATCCTACTACTAGTCCTAACTTTACTAGGCCTATATACACTGCCTGCAGTACTGGTACGGTACATGCTGGCTAGCTGTGTGCGCTCGCGCTAGCTCGACCCGACTCCGGCCGGTGACGTCATAGTTTGACCTTTCGAAGAAATCACGTGATGTTATTGTTTCAGCATGGGCTAAAAACAAAAAGTTTTCAGAAAATGGTTAAAATTAGAAAACGCCGTTTTTTCCTTTGTTTTTCCTGTAGAAAAATAATACAAAATTCTAGTTTACCTAAAATTATGCTTTTGAGTCGATTGCATGACCCTTATTTGCCTCTGAATAAGACCTTGCCCTTAATTTAATTGAAAATTTTAATTTATCCTTTTTATCAATATTTGATTACGTGAGACTTAGCAACTAATACGCAAATGTTTTTGACCAATAAAATTATTTATCACATCAAAGTGGAAAATCAGTTTTGACATACTGTCACAGGCGGACGGGACTTTTTGAAATAGGGGGAGACCGCTAAACACTTTTGTCCGATATTCTCAGCTCGCTACCTAACGAATAACACCTATCTTGAGCAAACTGATCACCTTTTACAAAAACATTTTTGCAGCCCCAGTCCGTGCCTGATACTTCTTTACATTATGATATTAAAACGCAAAATGCAATTATTCCGATTTTATATTTAACTGTGTAAGCAGGAAATATTTCCAACGCAATAGTGTGTTGCACGTGTGCAATTAGACTAATGTCTCATCAGAAGGAATTTAATTTCATTAATCGGCCTATTTACACTTTAAGATTGATGTAAAGTTTCAGATGGGTCCTTTATTTTCATTGACCATTTTAACATTAGTGCATTACGCCATTTTATCGAGATCAGAAAAACAGATTCCTTACAATTTAGATACATTGGATGAAAGAACATATTTTCGGATTTTCTGAACAAGGTTGATACTAAGATAATTATAGATAAATTAAAACAGACAAAATAACGATAATCTGATGCAGTTTTATCACATCAAGATATTTTCACTACAAAATACAATATAGTTCGAGATTTACAGAACACTTTATTATGAATCAATAACAGTTAAATTTCTGTATATAAAACAAGTTAGTGTCAAATAATTGGAATGTGTAACAAAGATACATTCTCAATGCTACAAACAACTAGAAACATTCTCAATGCTACAACCAAGTAAGTCAGTTTGTTGTGGGATCGATGAACCTATATTGAATAATGATTTTCAATTGATGTCAATCGGTAAAGCATATGAAATGGACGTAATATTTTGCACACGAAGTAGCACGATTATTATAAGGGATTGTTTGGAAATGGTATTATAAAACCAAGCGCTTTCTTTAGTTGATTACCCTCCTTATAATGAATCTTTAATGAGTTCTTTTCAAAGATATTATTCTTTTTAAAGTTTGCTTAACATCTTTACAAAAATCTTATGTCCTAGAAAAGCTCAAAGTTTATTATTTGGATCTTATTCAAAACGTTTTCGATTGGTCCCTTTGTGATGGACGATCACCAATCCTCGTAAGGATATTTATATTGTATATTTAAAGTACTTCCTTAAACATCTGATCGTAATTTATTCATACAATGGATTATTTAACAATTAGAAACTTAGTTTTGATTCAAATATAATATCGTTACAGATAACCTTTTATGATGTTTCGTTATAAAAAGCTTTTCACTTTAAAGTGGACCATTTTATCCTTCATAGTTAAGCAATGGTAGTATTATTACATAGTTATCTAAGCACGGCTCCCAAGAAAGGCCATGGATTCTATCCTTTTTAGATAAAAAAGCTTACTAGTCTTATGTTTTACATTATTATATTAAACCGGATCATATGGGGTCTTTGCATTGTATCCTTCACAGTTAGGCAATTGCAGTATAACTACATGCTTATTTAAGCACAGTTCTCATGAAGGGCCATAGATTTTATCCTTTGTAGATAAAACGCTTCATTTTATGTATAACATTATTATGATGCAGGTCATAAGGAGAGCTTTGCATTTTATCCTTCATAGTTAGCAGTAGCAGTATCACTACATAGTTATTTCAGCACGATTTCCATGAAGGTACATGGTTTTCATCCCTTACAGGTAGGACATTAAAAGACTTTATTTTAAATGTTCGATTAATCCCTTAGTGATGGACGATCGCCAGTCTTCGTAAGAACAGTCATTGTGTTATGTTTTAAGTACTTCCATAAACATGTGCATTGTTGACCTGATCGTAATTTATTCAAACAATGGATAATTTAACGCTTATTGTGAACGAATTTTAGTATTGAATCAAATATTACATCCTTGAAATAAAACGCTTTTGCCTATAATTTGGCTCATTTTTTGCAATAGCGAATACTACTTAACGACGGTAAAATTTGAAATAAAAAGGAAATCGCTCACAATAGGGAGGGACTTTGTGGAAGCACATTTCCAATATTTCTCATTCTATAGTTTTATTTCAATTCCGTTCATAAAGTTAACATAACAAAAAGTGAAGACGGTTTGAGAGTAGTTTAATCTGTAAAAGACAAGTCAGTGTCAAATTATTGGAATGTGTAACATAGAGACGTCCTCAATGCTGCAAACAAAGGGTCAGTATACTATAGGATAGCTACATTTATAATGAAGAACTGATTATAATTGATGTTAATGGCCATGGAATATGAAATCGACATACCATTTTGTTCACGAAGTTTTATGCAATGTGCAATTATTATTAGGGGTATAAAAGTAAATAAAGGTATAAAGTAAATAGCTAAGCACTTTTGTTAGTTGATTATACTCTTTATCATGCATCTTTAGTAATTTCTTTTCAAAGGTATTATTCTTTTTAAGTTTTGCTTAACATCTTTGCAAAATCGTTATTTCCTAGAATAGCTCAAAATTTAGCCTTTGGATCTAATTCAGCAGGTTTTCCATTGATCCCTTTGTGATGGACGATTAGCGGTCTTCGTAAAGACATTTATATTGCTATGTTTAAATTACTTCCATAAACACGTGATCGTGATTTATTCATACAATGGATTATTTAACACTTATTGTGAGCGAAGGTTTGTATTGATTCAAATATTACATCGTTATAGATAACCTTTCGAGATGTCTTTTAAATAAAAAGCTTTCATCATAATTTGGCTCTTTTTTCGCAAAATCCAATACCATTTAACGACGGTAAAATTCGGATCAGAGGGAAAAGCTCACATTTGGGACTGACATTGTGGAAGCGCATTTCCATTATTTTTTATTCGATAGTTCCAATTTAAGTACGTCCATAAAGTTAACATAACAAAAAGTGAAGACTTTTTGACAGTAGTTAGATTTATTGACATTTGGAAAAATTAACGTTCATTACAAGTATACAAACAAAAAGCAAATAAATGTTTAATTGTATTTAATTCTAGGTCGGTACGAATTGGAATGACGCCTTTGTATTCAAAGTCGCCAGTCTTTTTGGTTACATTATTTTAATTTTCAAAGGTTTCGTAGACATATGTTGTATTGATCTTATTGAATTTAAATGTTATTTTAGCTGAGTGCATTGGAAAAATCTTCCCCTTGAAACTGGACGCCATGACTTGGCCGATTTTTTATTCGATAGAAAACCGCAAATAACAAACTGACCTTATTTCTACCAAGTATTCGTAGCCCGAACAAAGACTACGGGTATACCTCATTGCTGAAAATTTCAAGAAATAATGCTCGTCTGCAATGATAAGCACGCTCTGCATTGATTTCGGAACATTTAGTACCTATTTGCTATGTTTTTTGTCTCAAATTTGACAGATATTTTATTTTTTTTTTTGACAGATTGCTGGATTTTATATCCGTAAATAACTTTACTAAATCTGAACCGATTTTCATGGTTCAAGTTTCATTTCGTAACTAATTTAGCGGGTAATCCGATTCTTGTCACATCATACGTGGAAATACGAATCGATCCTTAAACATCTTTTGAAGATAGATGCCCAGTCTCTTAAGGTTAACCACAAAAATACGTCACTACACCTCTGGATCCGGAAACCAAGGTCAAAGTGTAAATGTCCAGATTTCAAGCTGACGAAATCTGTAATGTTACGAAAGATTTGCACTATTAAAGTAGCAGGAAGGTCGAAATATGATATTGTAACGAATATGGGGGTTACTTCTAGGAATGGTAGCGAGAGGCCAGCAGGGCGGGGATCTTGGCCTAAGGTGTTGTGTTTTGATTGGCCAGAGGAACAGGAACACCAGGAAAATGACTCCGAAAGCAGAAATAACGTCTACTTGTATATTCTTAATTGAAACAAATAAATACTCCTTAAAACAGAATAAATTACTCCTTAAGAAAATAACTTAAGTCCTCCTGAACGTTATAGCTTGGTAGCGGGCACCTGCCGGATGGAGTTAGGAGTTGGCGGCTTCAGGGCGTGAAGCCTGCCGTCCAACTAGAAATTCCTCCTTGCCCTTAAACACGTCTGTTTCAGACGCCGGCTTAACTGGTTTTTCTCCCGAGTTGTTTACAATATTACCTTTTAAACTAAACCTAAGCAATACAGCTTATCGTCTGGGCTAGACACACCCAGGCGAGTACACAATACATCCAATTAGTGCGCCCATTCAAGTCCCGTGATGCAAGGAGCACTAATCTGGGACTTACTCTAACACAAGGTCAAAACACGTGACATGAATAAGGGGTGACCATGACTGACAGGAATAGAAGAATAGCCCAAGTACAAAAATAACTTAATCCCCCCTGACAAACAACTTTAAATACGAAAACAACCCACTCCCAGGGTAAAGCTAACCTGCACAGACTGATAAACAACATCTTACAGACAGACAGGCTGTGACAACTTTCAAGTAGCATACAAAAAGCATAGCTTAAATAGCAAAATAACAAGGGCTTTTAGCCCGCCGTTACAATATTTTCCTTACAAATAAAATGCTTCACATTGAGTAGGAGGTCTCATTCTTTTCTGGGAAAGTGCAAAATGCACTTAAGAAACATAAAAGCAAAGCCTTACAATTCAGTCAAACTTTGTGGTAGTGCATTTTCTTCAATGAGATGAATTTTGTTCCAGTATAAAACTCTGTGTATGTTAAAACAGTAAAAAACTAGAAAGTGCTTCAGGACATTAGTGAGATCCATCGCCATGACGACTTATCAAAATTCGGAATATTCAAGCCATGGATAAATGTCGACATTGCACATAACAAAATGATATATACGTCTTTTACGACTGATGTTGTTCCATGTTAACATATAGCAACGTTCCACACATTTAATAGGTTAAGTAGGATAACTAAAGAAACAGGTAGGATAACTAAAAAAAAAAAAAAAACAGGTACAATATAACGTCTCTGGCGGTTAGGACTATTTGAAATAGAAGGAGACGGCTAAACACTTGTGCTTGATATTGTCAGCCCGTTTATATAACGAATAGCCACAATTTAACGGAAATGATCAGCTTTTGTTACCACATAATTTGTAGCCCCAACCCGTGCCTGATACATCTTTGTATAATACTATAAAAAATACATATGCACCAATTACACTGTGTAAATAGAAAACTTATTACAAGTTTGTGAGCATATTCTAGCACCGAATGAAATATGTATACCTATATGTAATGTCAATTGAAATATAGTCTCGCACCAAATGAATGACAATTATGCTGTAATTAACATATGGTATAGATTGCAAAAAATTTTGTTTCACGACATCCTTGAATATTTCCAACACAGCAGTGTGTGTTTTTAAGAGTCAAATTTAACCAATATCCCAACACCAGTCATTTAATTTCATCAACTCGACGTATTAACACTTTAAGATTAATTATATAAAGTAACGTAGGCTCCTAAGGGTCCTCTTTTTCATAAACTATTTTAACATCAGTACATAACGTCATTTTTCTTTTTGACAACAGCAAAAAAAAATAACTTACAATTTAGATAATTTGGATGGAAGAACATCTTTTCGGATTTCCTCAATGTAGTTGCCACTTAGATCTCTAGATAAATTAAAGCAGACACAGGAATGATTATTAAAGGTCTGGGACGACTTCATCACATCAGCATACTGCAAAATAAATATTATTCAAAATTTATAGAACACTTCATTATTACCTAAAGGCAGTTTGATTTGTGTTATAAACACACAATTGTCAAATATTCGGAATGTGTCACTAATGGACATTCCCAATGCTACAAACAACTTATTCAGTTAATTGTAGAATAAATACATTTACACTTGTACTGGAGAATTGATTTTAATGGATGTTAATTGCCATATAAAAGTTTCACATAGACGTTATATTTAGTGTACGAAATAGCTCAATTATCACGAGGTTTAGTTGTAAAATGTTATAACAGAACATCACTCAGCACTTTCGTGATTAAGCTACGTTCATTAACATGCATCTTTATTCATGTTTTCTAAAGTGTTGCTTTTTTCAAACCTTGCAAAATACTACTTCCTAAACAAACGTAAAAATATTGTTATTTGACGTAGATGCAATTCATTACGTGTTCGATTAGTTGCTTTATATTGAACGATCACCAGTGTCAGTAAGAACAGTCATATTGGTTTGTTTCAAGCACGTCCATGATGTGTATCGTTGACCTGATCAAAATTATTTCGTAAAATGGATAATCTAACATTTTTTTAAACAAAGTTTAGTATCGATTGATGCGTTTTATTTGATAGATTACATTATAATATGTTATTAAAATAATAAAAGATTTTGCCTTTAAATTGGTTTATTTTTTCTCAGTTATATGTAATAAAATTTTAACGACTTTTAAATGGAGATGAAATAGTATAATTCACAATTGAGATGGAGTTTAAGGTAGCAATTTTACGTCTTTTTTATTGTATAGTTTCAGTTAAAATCTGTCCATAAGGTTAGCATAACAGAAACTGCAGACTTCTTGACATTATATCGATCGACATAAATTCACGACGTACAAATCATTACTAAAAATCAACATCACATAACAGAAAACTGTTGTTTTTAACATTTTGATTAAATTAAATATTTACTACGAATCAAAATGTAACGTATTTATTTAAATTATGGCAAAAAAATCCTTATCAACTACAGGCTCTACACCTTTTTCATGAAGGTTGTTTCGAGATAAACCGGAGAGTCTGAGAGCTTCGTTGCATGAATGGTTTGACTAACTGCCCCCCAAATACCTTTTTGGTCTCGGTGGTCTGGGTACGATGCGTCGTCATTTTTGGGTGGTACTGGTTGTGCTAAATGGCAACTATTGGGAGGTTTGGACATAAAAACCAGGTCGACCAAGATTGTTAATTCTGACCAGTATTCATCTTCTGCTTCAAATTTATTTGAAGACCAAAACTATCATTTTTTCACCTACATTTTATAAAGTCAGGCTTATCTATTGTTACGAGGTCGTTCATGACCAATTGCTGTAAACGTAAGTGATCAGATTATACTTAGAAATTAACAACAACTTAATGTCACCGGGGCACGAGACCAATTGTATTTGGGGAGAAGGCTGAGCACTTTGTCTTTCAAATAGCATATATTGTGGAGGTAATTATCGCATTTTGTGTCTTAATAAGTTGCAGTCCCAGCCCATACCTAATACGTCGTAGCATAACAATGTAATACAACGACAGCATAACCAGTGCATCTTTTTACTTAACAAGAGGTTTGTGTGCTTATTCTAACACCAATTGAAATGTATTGATATTGACATACAAGGAAAATCAAATCTGACAACAAATGAAACGACAATGTCGTTATTAGCATACAATACATAATTCTTCATTATTTATCCACACACTTAATTTTTTCCATGAAACAGTATTTCTTTTTGTTGTTTGCAGTAATGAATTTACCCAACGCCTTATCAACAGTTTGTTCGATTCCACCTGATCGACAAATAAGAAGTTTCAAGTTCAAGTTGTGAAGTAAGGTGTTGTCTTTCCATTTCGTTTGACCATTTAAATATTTGTACAAGACACCATTATACTGTTAGCAATAAAACGGATTACTTACAGTATGGTTAGGTTGGCTGGAAGAACACCTTTGTCGATGTCCTGAATGT
Organism: Holothuria leucospilota; assembly: GCA_029531755.1. Taxonomy (NCBI): domain Eukaryota; kingdom Metazoa; phylum Echinodermata; class Holothuroidea; order Aspidochirotida; family Holothuriidae; genus Holothuria; species Holothuria leucospilota. The sequence goes on from CM055978.1 coordinate 32,788,863, forward strand.
CGTTGTGACTTAAATCCCTGTAAAATTGAAGCAGATATAGATAAAGATATCTTAAGGTATGACGCAATTTTCTCCCCAACAAATTTGCACTACAACTTCTGTGCCAAAGAATCATAACGTGTAATTCAATGCTGCAATCAATTCACTTTATCAAAGGATAGATAGATTAGCATTTGTTTTTGAAAATTATTTGAAATGGATGTGAATTGTTACAACATTTGAAATTGATTTACTGGTAATATTTTGCTTTCGGCCGACAGTTTTAACATAATAGATTCCTTAATAGCAGTAACTAACTACGTTCTTCAGGGAGGTGATAACTTTTGTCATCTTGCATCATCAAGAAGTTTTTTCATCATCTAAAGTAATATGTTTCTTAACTTTTTCTTACGATCTTTACAAAATAGTCATTCAATAGAAAAGCTAATTGTTTCATCAATCGGCTTATTAATACTAAAAGATTGATGTAAGATTGATGTAAAGTTTCAGATGGGTCCTTTGTTTTCATGGACCATTTTAACATTAGTTCATTACGCCATTTTATCGAGATCAGAAAAACAGATTCCTTACAATTTAGATACATTGGATAGAAGAACATTTTTCGGATTTTCTGAATAAGGTTGATACTAAGATCTTTAGATAAATTACAGCAGACAAAATAACGATAATTAAGGGTCTGATGCAGTTTTATCACATCAAGATATTTTCACTACAAAAATATAATATATTTCGAGATTTACAGAACACTCTATTATGAATCAATGACAGTTAAATTTCTGTATATAAAACAAGTTAGTGTCAAATAATTGGAATGTGTAACAAAGAGACATTCTCAATGTTACAAACAACTAAAGGCATTCTCAATGTTACAAACAAGTAAGTCAGTTTTCGTGAGATAGATGAACCTATATTGAAGAATTATTTTCAATTGATGTCAATCGGTAAAGCATATGAAATCGACGTAATATTTTGCACACGAAGTAGCGCGATTATTATAAGGGATTGTTTGGAAATGGTATTATAAAACCAAGCGCTTTCTTTAGTTGACTACCCTCTTTATCACGCATCTTTAAATGTTGTGTGACATGCCACCAAAAAGAGCTGTTTCACTTGTCAGTTAACGAATTAAGTCCTCCAGTCAAAGATCCGTTGGAATTATATCAATATCTTTTACCGTTCTCAAAATATACGTCTTCAAAGTTTGATGGTTTCTGGAGAAACTAATTGCCTATGCAAAAATAATGATGTGGAGTGTTGCACAGTGTGAAGTTTTCTTTTGTTAACCCTATATAAATTATCTCTTAATTACTGATCATACAGATTACAGTTTGGTGAGTGATATGAATATGTCTCAAGGAAAAAATTAACTTTTATAATAAACCCCTAGGGGAATAACAATGCTACCAGTGTCCTTGAAATTAAGGTTGAAAAAACAAAGGCTAACATGTGCCATATATGGTATGTCCCTCTTTGGATGTCACATATTTGCATATTTAGCTCATGTTTATTCATGATACAAGTCTGAAATAGAAATTTACCTGTAAAATGGTCAATATTTTATGGATTTTAATGGGTATTGTGACTATTTCCTGGATTTTTTATGCTTTTTACATCAAATATCCAACTATGTTATTTTTATGTCACACAACCTTTAATGAGTTCTTTTCAAAGGTGTTATTCTTTTTAAAGTTTGCGTAACATCTTTACAAAAATCTTATGGCCTATAAAAGCTCAAAGTTAATTATTTGGATCTTATTCAACACGTTTTCGATTGGTCCCTTTGTGATGGACGATCACCAATCCTCGTAAGGATATTTATATTGTTATGTTTAAAGTACTTCCTTAAACAGCTGATCGTAATTTATTCATACAATGCAGTGGCGCCGGCACGGGAGGGCATGGGGGGGGCGCGTGCTCCCCCAATCGATTTCAGAAATTTTTTTTGAAAATTTTAAAATTATCCTAAAAGGCGTTTAAGCTATAGATTTCTGTATGGGGTAGGGTGAGGTGTGTTTTCAACCGAGTGATGGATCTATTGTAACCATTTTCCATCACAAATGGTTCTCAAACTATCAGATTATCGCAAATCTTCTTCAAAATTTTCGCACGCTCCGCGCGCTTCAAACCTTACTTCAATATTGTCCTAATTATCAATAATTTCCCGTAGCAACTCCCGCAGAAGCACAGCAACAAAAGCTGAAATCGGTTTACGAATTCTCAGGTAAACTCGGACTGGCTTTGTGATGGGCAAATAGGTTTGTTGGGGAATTAAAAGTGTCTCGATGCAGAGCATGAATGCAGGTTTTGTCATGGTCATCTTACTTACTAAACACATATATTGTAATAAATGTGATATAAAAGGATTAAACAAGCCTAAATTAAGCTATTATCCGTGCAGATTCAAGTTCAAAAAGCCGTTTTATTACAACATAAAAGAGTTCGTACTATAAACATTTTTTATTATTTTTGAAGATGTGCTGTTCTAGTTGACTTTTTCAATTGAAGACATATTCATAACAGCTTTTTCTGGTTAAATAACAACAACTTTCTCTGCATGGTTAAAAGGAACATTGTTGTGTCAAAGATGAGTCCATTATGTTCTTATTCAATTAAGTAATCGATGCATTCTCGTCCCAACCTTCAACAAGTATCTGTGCTGCACTAAGTTTATTTCAAGATTTTACTACTTTTTACAAATATTTGATAAAGCGAGACCAAGCAATTGTAAAGCAAATCTTCATGACAATTACGGTCAAAATAAACTATTAGATCAAACTAAAAAACAGGTACAACATAACGTCACAGGCGGGTAGGACTATTTTAAATAGGAGGAGACAGCTAAGCACTTGTGCTTGATATTTTCAGCCCGCTTATGTAACGAATAGCACCTATTTTGACCGAAATGATCAACTTTTGTAACCACATAATTTGCAGCCCCATTAATTAACATATGGTATAGATTGAAACGAATTATGTTTCACGACATCCTTGAATATTTCCAACACAACAGTGTGTGTTTTCAAGAGTCAAATTGAACCAATGTCCCGACAAGAGTTATTTAATTTCATCAAATCGAGGTATTAACACTTTTACATTACTGATGTAAAGTAACGTAGGCCCCTAAGGGTCCTTTTTCAATAGACAATTTTAACATTAGTACATAACGTCATTTTTCTTTTTGACAACAGCAAAAAAGATTACTTACAATTTAGATAATTTGGATGGGAGAACACCTTTTCGGATTTCCTCAATGTAGTTGCCACTTAGATCTCTAGATAAATTAAAGCAGACACAGGAATGATAATTTAAGGTCTGAGACGATTTCATTACATCAGCATACTGCAAAATAAATAATATTCAAAATTTACAGCACACTTCATTATTACCTAAAGACAGTTAGATTTGTGTTATAAACACGTTATTGTCAAATAATCAAAATGTGTCACTAATGGACGTTCCCAATACTACAAACAACTAATTCAGTTCATTGTAGAATAAATACATTTACACTTGTACTAGAGAATTCATTTTAATGGATGTTAATTGCCATAAAACTTTGGCATATACGTAAAAATTAATGTACAAGATAGCTCAATAATCACGGGATTTAGTTGTTAAATGTTATGATAAAACAACACTCAGTACTGTCGTGATTAAGTTACGTTCATTAACATGCATCTTTATTCATGTTTTCTAATGTATTGCTTTTTTCAAACCTTGCAAAATGCTACTTCCTGAGGGAAACGTAAAATATTATTTCACGTAGATGCAGGTCAGCACGTGTTCGATTGGTTCCTTTGTATTGCACAATCACAAGTGTTAGTAAGAACAACCATATTGTTTTGTTTCAAGTACTTCCATTAACATGTGTATCGTTGACCTTATCGTAATTGTTCGTAAAATGCATAATCCAACATTTTTGTAAACAAAGTTTAGTATCGATTGATGTATTTTATTTTATAGATTACATTATAATATGTTATTAAAATAAAAACAAATTGCCTGTAAATTGGTTTATTCTTTCTCAGATATATGGAATACTAAGTATGGTTCACAATTGAGATGGACTTTGTGGTAGCAAATTTACGTCTTTTTTATTGTATAGTTTCAGTTAAAATCTGTCCATAAAGTTAGCATAACAGAAACTGCAGACCTCTTGACATTATATCGATCGACATAAACTCACGACGTACAAATCATTACTAAAAATCAACATTACATAACAGAAAACTGTTGTTTTTTAATTTTCGACTAAATTAAATATTACCACGAAACGACATGAGCGTATGTATTTAAATTATGGCAAAAAATTCCTTATCAACTACAGGCTCAACACCTTTTTCATGAAGGTTTGCTTCGAGTTAAGCCGGGCAGCCTGAGGGCTTCGGTCCTTCAATGGTTTGACTAACTGGATCCCCCCCCCCCCCAAATACCCGTCGGGTTTCGGTGGTCTGGGTAAGATGCGTCGTCGTGTTTGGGTGGCACTGGTTGTGTTCAAAAGCAACTATTGGGGGGTTTGGACATAAAAAACCAGGTCGACCCACATAGTTAATTCTGACAAGTATCCAACTTCTGCTCCAAGTTTATTTGAAGACCAAAAGTATTATTTTTTCACCTACATTTTATAAAGTTAGGCTTATCTATTGTTATGAGGTCGTTCATGACCAATTGCAGTAAACGTAAGTGATGAGATTATACTGAGAAATTAACAGCAACTTTATGTCACCGGGGCACGGGACCAGTTGTATTTGGGGAAAAGGCTGAGCACTTTTGTCCTTCAAATAGCATATATTGTGAAGGTAATTATCACATTTTGTGTCTTAATAAGTTGCAGTCCCAGCCCATACCTATTACGTTATAGCATAACTATGCAATACAACAACAGCACAACCATTACATTATTTTACTAAATAATGAGTTAGTGTGCTTATTCTAACACCGATTGAAATATATTGATATTGATATACAAGGAAAATCAAATCTGGCAGCAAATGAAAAGACAATGCCGTTATTAAGATACTATATATAGTTCTTCATTATTCTCCACACACTTGATTTTTTCCATGAAACAGTATTTTTTTGTGTAATGAATTTACCCAACGCCTTATCAACAGTTTTTCCGATTCCACCTGATCGACAAATAAGCAGTTTCAAGTTCATGTTGTGAATTTAGATGTTGCCTTTTCATTTCCTTTGACCATTTTAGTACTTGTACAACACACCAATATACTGCTCGCAACAAAACAGATTCCTTACAGTATGGTTAGGTTGGCTGGAAGAACACCTTGTCCGATGTCCTGAATGTGGTTGTGACTTAAATCCCTGTAAAATCGAAGCAGATATAGATAAACATTTCTTAAGGTATGACGCAATTTACTCCCCAACAAATCTGCACTACAACTTCTGTGTCAAAGAATCGGAACGTGTAATTCAATGCCGCAAACAATTCAGTTTATTTGAAAATTATTTGATATGGATGTTCATTGTTACAAAATTTGAAATTCATTTAATGGTAATATTTTGCTTTCGACTGACGGTGTTAACCAAATTGATTGCTTAATAGCAATAACTAACTACGTTCGTCAGGGAGATGATTAGTTTCGTCATCATGCATCATCAAGAAGGTTTTTCATCATCTAAAGTATTATGTTTCCAAACTTTTTCTTAAGATCTTTACAAGGTAGTCATGCAATAGAAAAGCTAATGGTACTTATAATTTAGTTCTAATTTAGCGCGTACTCCATTTAGGACAATGTAGGAGCTACTTTTAGCCTGAAATTTTCTTTACTCAGAGCTATGGTGGCCCTTTGCTCAGATAAGTGTTTGTCAGCTGGGCCCTAAAAACCCCGGGGTCAATTAAGAAGGACGAATGGGAAAGGATATGATTGTGTAAGGATTTCTGTTTTCGTATAGCCTCGAATTTTTGTCTTTTACGTATCGACACGCACACGATATTCCCATCAATGTCTAGTCAATTGACACTTGAAATAATTTACAGTGGGATGGCTCCCCACCTTAATTTCCATAGGCAAGACATTAATCATAGTAATCTTTACTTTAAAATTTTTCTGAAATTTAAGCCTTCCCTTTTATGCCATTTTGAAAAACATGTGATCCTAGTTATACGGAAAAAGATATTCCAGATCTTTGTCAGTGACTTGTGAAGCAGTAGCAATTTTCCCTCTAACAATTTTTTGAGGAAACTTCCCTTTAGGGGTGGGCCTAAGCCGCCTTGAATGGATTGGCCTGCCAAAACTGCATGGTGGTCACACGTCACAATAATAAACATATGCAACTTCATAAAATATTTCTTGTGTAATTATCGGGATTGCTATATCTCAGGAAATTCCGTCAAACATTGTTTAATTTTAACATTTTCCTGGAAACTGAACCTCCAACATTCTTTCGGGGCTTCTTGCCTTTAATCTTAGTTCTCGCAAAGTGAGCCACGAAAACTAAAGAATTGTTTTTTTTTCAGAATCGTGGATCTGCACCAATCAGTTACATGAACATTAAGTAAATTCAGTTTTTACCTTCATTCTAGTAGGGAAAAGCAAATTATTGAAAAAATACGTTGTACGTTTTTCGTGTTTGTATTTGTGGGGGAGGATAGGGAGAAGTTTCAATCAGGTAGGAAATAACTAAAAGTTTTAAAAGCACTGGCCTTTTATTGCCAATCCATTAGGTATCCACTTGCTATAAAAGCTCCCTTAACAGCCATTCTCTCACCATCCGGCGTCCCAGCTCTGCTACTGAATATATTCTTTTTTATAGAAATAACTACACATTTCATTTGAAACTTTTTGTTTTAACATGAGCAGAGATTATGGTGCTGCTCCGATTGGTAAAATTCCCTGCAGCCCGGTAAAATATTCTGGAGCATGCATCATTTGCGGCGGCTACCATTAAAATCCTCAAGCGTTTTGTTTCTTTTGTATCTAGTTATTGACGTAGCAGTTACTGTTCTATCTGCAGGTACGCCCGGGAAGTGTAATTAACAAGTTTTGTGACTCTAAGTTGCCAGAACCGCTTTTTATGGGTTTCTGTATCAATGTCATGAGCATATATTACCCTGAACTTCCTGTTTTGTACATTATAAAATAGAATAAATGACAGGTCATATCTTAATGTCAAGTTTTATTCCTTCCTTACACAATAATCTTACGGAATAAAATGTATTTGAACTGTTACTCTTTGGGAAGGGAAATAAATCTTTCCAAGTCATGAAACGGAAAAGTCGGTATGCAAATTGAAAGGCCTATGAAGTGCCATTTCCGGCGATCAATTTTTTTCCAAAACTCTCTTCGTATAGGTTACACGCCTTTTGATGGAGGCTTTCCGCTTAGGTCAGTAGGTAGTGCCACGTATTACTCCCGACCCACAAATAATATCACCACAAATGAAACTGAAAGGGCCGCTCTCATATGATTGTTTGCGGGCCCGTCTGAACGTAAATCCTGCCCCAGTTGTACTTATGTAAAGTGGTGACGTGCTACTTGTATGTAAGTGAACATAATGTGAAACATCTGTTGTAAATACTGATGAATAATATGGAAGAAAAAGAGAACATGAATTGTAAACACGAGGTTGTACTGTATGTATGCAATGCAAAGAAAAGAAATAATAAACGAGAAAGAGAGTGTATTTAAACAAAGTTTCATTTTGTATGGTTGCCTAAATGCAACATGGTTGTACCTTTCGTTGAGCTTTTAAGTTTCATTATGTTCCCAAATTCTCATTATTCAGTTATTTTTCGGTTGAAGCATGGTATCACATTCGTCCTTTGTACCTTAGCTCGTCACTCGGAGGGACTTTATCGGAATAGGGCTACTAGGACATTTATTAGTACACATGCCTCTAATGGTCATAGATTGCCCGTCCTGGCACCTTCTGGAACATGTTACTTACATTTTATCATTCTGTATATTGAGATTTGGGGACTTCAAGAAAAAAGGAAAATTTGGGTAAAAATTCAGCAAATTACATTGACCGTCTACTACATGCAAACTCATTGGTTTTTGCTTGTAAATATCATCGGTTATTTTATAGAAGCATGCCATAGGATTGCGTAAGAAATAACAGAAGAATGATTTGTAATATACGAATTTGTATGTCCTGTGTATACTGAAGCCATTTTTCATGAGCGAATCTAGTATTCGGCAAAAGTCTGATTCTTCGTGGCACGTACCTCACATAGTAGGACGTCTTCGTCTGAGGACACTTAAAATCTTAATCGGGCTCAAGAAAGTTATTGCACGTTAAGTGTTTTCTAAAGACAAATTTTGTTTAGGATTTGGATATCACAGAAGGGAGCGGGGGATTGATTTATCCTTGCCCCGCGCAGGCTACAACCCTGTATTAACATAACGTGATTTCTAACTAAAATGTAAAATGTTTAAGTTTTTTAAAGCAGCTACTTAAAGTAGTCAATAATTGGTAGTAGCTGCAAAATCACTTCCTGTTGACCAGCGGTTTCATCACAACGACAACATCGCAAATGTCTTTGGAATGAAGGTTAAAAAAGGGTAACATGGCACATACCACTTGGGTCCCTCTTTGCACGTCATAAATATGCATACGTAGCTTATGTTTATTCATGATATAAGTACAAAAAAGTACTTGTGAAATGATCAATATGTGATGAAATGTGATGGAAATTGCAGCTATATTCAACGTTTTTAATGGTTTAACATCGAAAAGGTAGGTGTGATATTTACATGTCGACAGACTATTGAGTAAAGAGCAGCTCAGAAACTATTTGTTACGAAAAGGAAAGAATATTTTAATTGAAAAAAGAAAATATTTACTTGCCTAAAAAATTGGAATGAAGGATTTGTATTGCATTCTTGCCTTCATATGTTTATTGAATCTATTATGTTGTAGTTTCTTCAAATGTCGAAACTTTCAAAATTAATTGTTGATATAAATTTTCCTTTCAAAAAGACAAAGTAACAGAAAAAATACTTTTTTGTCGTTTAAGAATTACGCAATGCGCGTGATGCTTAAATTTGACTCACATCGCACCTACACGCTACGCCAACATTTAGAATGCATTGATCCACTCAAAGTATCCATCGATCAAAGATATCCCTACTATAGAAAGAACTTAGATTAACACGAACTTTAGCTTTATCACTGACGCTGTGAAAGATAAAAGTACACGTCATTTAGAATTTGATAATGTTACTTCTTAAAAGGGGAATTTATAGAAATTTAATGAGTGCACTTAGGAACCGATTGATGGTTTTAACTTAGTACAGAAATGGCTTAAGTCAAAATAAGAGACTTCTTTCAAAACACAAGTACATACAAGTCAAATTAATTTTTGAGAGACGTTAAAACATTACACAAAATCGCATGAAAGGGAAATGCCTTACAATTCGGTCAGACTTTGCGGTAGCATATCTTCGTGAAGCTGTTCAATAGATCTCCAACTTAAATCTCTTCATCAAATCAAAATATGAGAAACAAGAGAGGGCTATAGAACTATAAGAAAATATATCTCCATGTCAAGAAGTTAATATTCAGGACATAACATGAGTATGAAATCTACATTACATACCGCAAAACTTTAGTATTTACTTTTTAGACTAACATCTTCTTTTCGTTCGGATATGCATTTGCATTTGAACTAGAACAAATAAAGTTGTAACCGTCTATGAAACAATAAGGTGACTGGGCTAAGTTACGTTGTAATGAAATTTTATAGAATCGTAATGATTGTTTTTCACCACACTCCCATTTTTAATTTGTACAGAAATTAATGATGGTCAACACAGTCCAAAATGGCTGTTGCAAATATAGCCAGGGAGATGTTTTGCTATAAATAACAAATGCCTGCTTAACAACTTGCTGGTGCAGCTTCATATCAGCAGCGGTGGAAACATTGGTTCATTTCATTTCTGTATAACAAACCCAGTTTCCAGGTATGAAAAGCATTCATGATGTCTATCTTGAGACATGTTATGATATGAGGTTATGAGGTTTTCCGGGTTTGATCTCTGATGTCCTCAAATGTTCTCTGACTTGCACCAATACAATGGAGTTCTCCCTCTCAATATGACAGTTCCATAACCAAAGTATGTTAAGTAACAGAACACAAAAATTCATAATAAAAACTGCAAACTTGCGTGTTTGGATGATATTCCAAACCAGGCGGTCAAAATGGGAAACGAGCACTTTCCACTACATCCTCAAAAAGACAATAATTATGAGCTATTTTAAATTATCTAATTGACAAAGCATATTCACACAAGCCAATCATTAGGTAATACACTCTAAAAACAATTAGGTCAAATTGACCAATGATTGGGTCAACTATGGACCGAACCAAATATGGTCAAATAGTTTGACTAAACTATGGTCAAATTTGACCACTTATTGGTCAAATTTGACCACTTATTGGTCAAAGTTGACCATAGTTTAGTCAAACTATTTGACCATATTTGGTTCGGTGCATAGTTGACCCAGTCATTGGTCAATTTGACCAAAGTGTTTTTAGAGTGTAAGCATTGGAATTCCAAACTAATGTACCGAAGTTATGCTTGTGAACAGATATGTTTTGTTCTCTATTACTTTATCCCTAAACTGTTACAAACATTAAGCCCTCCCTTTTGGTTGGTCATTAACGACATAAAAAGGAGGTAAGGCCCATTGTCTATTTTGGAGATATTGTGTTAACGAGCAGAATGGAAGGTTTTCGAGGAGTCACGTATAACGGAGTAAGATGACCTTGGACCTTCACCAAGACCAATATGATTTTCTTCTTAATATGAAAAATCTATACACCAAGTATGAAAATATCCACTGTTCTTATCATGAAATATCGTGCTAACAGGTTTTCGGTTTATGACCTCTGGTGACATCAAATGACCTCCGACCTTCACCAAAACAATAGTCTTCTTTCTCTCAACATGAAAAGTTGATATCCGAAGTGTGGAAAGTATCCACAGTTCCTGACCATTTTTTAAGCAGACCACAAGGTTACTGTAATTTCCCATCCGGTGACCTAAAGTAACTTTTGCCTTTAATCAAAAACAATAGGGTCTAGTTACTGACCATAACTTATCCACATTTCAAGTATCAAAATTATCGGTGCTTCCTACCTTGACATGTTGTGTTAAAAAGGTGTTCGCTTTTTGACCTCTGTAACCTCACATAACATTCGATTCCAGTTAATAGAGTAGTTTAATATTGATAGATCTATATACCAAGTATGGAAACTGCCCATCATTGAGAAATTGTGTTTACGAGGCTTATTGTCACAAACAAACATATACAGGCAAACACACAGACACTCACATTCATACACTTACTAGCGTGGTTGCATAAATTCCTTTTGCCTTTGACAAGGAACAAAATATGTATCCATCAGACAAGTCCGCATGTCGGTTAAAGGCTTTCTTTGTTTTGAAATTAAATAAGTACAGGTAAAGTGAAACTACATTTAACATTAAGTTTTAATTACTTGCCGAAGACGAAAGGGATCTATTCAATCACGATTGCGTATGTGTGTATGTGTGTGGAACTTAGGTTGTTGACACGATATCTCAAGATCGGAATGGTGGATACTTTTCATACTTGGTATATAGTTTTATCAATTAAGAGAAAGTCCCCTATTGATTTTGCTGGAGTCAAAGGTCATATAAGGTCAACAGACTTGAAACTACAAACCTTGGACATAGCGTGTAAACACGCGTTATCTCAAGATAGTGTTGATGGAAACTTTTTCCACTTGGCGTATAGATTTATCATAGAAACAGAAAGACCGCTATTGTTTTAAGGGAAGGTCAGAGGTCATTTGCTGTCACAAGAGGTCAAAACCAAAAACCTTGGGTTGTTTTTGGTGGCGGTTTAAGGTCATTTCAGGTCAAAAGAGGCCAAAATGTGAAAACCTGATATGTAACTCTGAGGGATCTAATATGCAGCAGGCAGACGACCCACTTTCTTTACAAGAACCCATCGATTTTGGTGGAGGTCAAAGGTTGAAAATTTCAAAGGTCATTTTAAGACTCTTAATCATAATTTAATCATATCTGAAGATACTATTATGAGGATTTGTGTTCTTTGGCTTCCTTTGTTGACTCGAAATGTCAAACTCTTTCATGTTCATGAACCTCATGTTTATTTATATTCTCCTCAAAATAGTAATTGCCTTGTTAAGATGGTCAAAGCTCGATGCTCTTTTACTGGAACTGTGGCTAGCTTTAAAGTTTTCTTTTATCAAATATGGATATCAGTCATTTACAGGTACACAGACTTTTAAAAGAGCAGACAATTTAAGGACCAAACTCTAGAAGCAATCACTCCATAGGCCGTTTATTCAAGTAAAACACTGTGACTTGATAACCTGACACATGCCTTGAAAGACTTAAGACTTGACACTTTATATTGAGAATTGATGTCATGGTGTCCCCCATGCAACATATTTGACAACATCTCTTCAATGGGAATGTCAAACGGGTTCTTTGTTTAGATGAGTGATATGCCAATTCATGCTCCTTCAAGTATTAGCACGATAATATTCTGCAGAGATTGCAATAGTTCCTTGCTTTATTTCCAGGTTTTGCCTTTGTAATTGTTTGCATACAAGTGGGTGAAATAGCCATTTCTCTTACTTTTATCAGAGAGATGTGCTGAGTCAAGAACAAGCAAGTGCCAAAGATTGCGCCTCCACGCATTCAGCAACACTTTAACGGGAGCAATGAAAATTGAATGACCGTGATATACTCACAATTTAGTAGGAAAGTTAGGATCTGACGTTTCAGAGTCGCCTTTTGTGAGTTGGATTATTCCCAAGATGTAAAATGTTCTGCATGGAAGTGAAATTTACCTTTCGGGGTTAATGATACGATAAAAAAATTAAATTGATACAGTATTACTTCCTTTTTAAGTGGAAAGTCTGATATGAATTTATTATTACTATTACAATATGGAAGCTATATTATAGTTATTGTCTATGTCTACTGGTCTACTGGGCAGGATGTCAATTCTTTGACTACGAGATCCAATCTTGTTGAACTCTGCTACCATGAATTTGTATATAAATTATATTTTAAGCAACATACCATTATTTTAATGATGCATTGATATTTAGTTACCATTAAAATTTCATTTTTTTTTTGCATTTCTTTGTCATCAGCTAACAAAATCGTAAGTAATGCAGTGAAGAGGAAAGTAATTAACCTTCCAGGGATGTTTTTCCCTGTGGTAAGAAGGACAAGTAATTAGTGGCCAGAGCTATCTTATATTAAATCATCATATATTTCTACACACCAACAGAAATTCAAGACACAGAGGTAAAAACATGACTTTTACATTAGTTTGAACAGGTCGCTGGTACTCTTCTCCCCATATGGTTTGCGTTTGGATACAAATTTTCTGGAGTTAAAATCTCCCTTTTGTAATTTTGGTGTATCACTGCTGAATAGAACCAATTTGCCCAACAGTTTTAAAAATAGTGCTGGGAGGATATCCACGTCCATTTTACGTCACCCTTATGATTGGCAAAAAGTCTCTAGGTGATTTTCGGATACTACATTTTGTAACCCTTGCGAAAGTTACAGTGCAAAGAGCTTCCATATTGGACGAGTAAGTAAACGGCATGCTATATAAATAAACTAAAACTGGTTTCACATT
>CM055978.1:32810000-32960000 GCA_029531755.1 Holothuria leucospilota
AAACACTCAAGATTGTGACATAACAGTCGGGTACACGTAAAGCACCGAGATTTGACACGATATTTGAACAGCTAAAAGTAGGAAAGTTCAGCACTTGTCAAGTAACTCGATTGTGCGGTGTGATGTACATGCCGAAAATGGGCAGGAGAAAGCCAAGCTAGTCGACAGCAAATCCCTCTTATATCACACTCCGGCAGCTGACTGCCAAAATTCAACATGACTTTACTTCCAGTTGACTACTCGATTGACTCTCCAGGATCAACTGTTTCCATCTATGTGTGCTGGTATGAACATTGGCAGTAAACAGATTCTACAAGTACACTTGGTCTAAAGTTACCTCGGTCCGATCAAACTCTCAAAAATTAAGGATAAAATCAAGTAAGCAAGGCCACTAATTTAGCTCGCCAGACGGGGCAAAACATGTTAAGGATGTGTATCAAATATTACAATCCCAACCACCTGAATATGGTAGGGCTTAGTCGAATATGGTAGCTTGGAGACTAACCTTATGTCGCTATCCTTGGGCAAAAGCCCATGACATGATATAAAGCTATAGGGAAAGGACGGTATAACCACTATGAATGATCTGAAAGATGCACAGGCTACACAGTTCTACCGGAGATTAACGTCTTGACTCTTTAGGAATGAATGATGTGAGTATTTTTCTTCAAAGATCTTTCATAGGCCACCTGAACTTTCCCCCTCTCCGCTCTTTCACCTGCAAATCTGTTCTTTCCTATCCAAATTAATCAATAATATCTCACAGGTTTTCACTTCATTCAGCAATACCACACTTTATTCTCTCTTGAACAGGCGTGGTTATGAAAGTATTTTAACTTATAAAGGAAAGGATTCTTTCTGCTTTACACTTTTTTATAGGAACTATTTTAAGGAAATCAATCGAACATCTCTTCCTTAATTTAAAGTCATTTTAAATGGAAACTTAGAGTCTTTCAAAAGACACACTGAATGCAGTATATTTCGGTGGGCGTTGCCCACCATATCGCTGTTCAGACCTCATTGTGAGACTAATGCTTCCGGACCCCATCGGATTGTTATCGCCAGACTTACAATGTGACTTTTTCTTGCCCCTGTGCATTATCTGAGCACTCCATGCACAGACGGCTCCTACAATATGAGGGGGTAGCCATAAGAAAGAGGAAATATTGCATGTGTGACCCACGTATGCACACTAAACAATTCCGAGTAATTCAGAAAAGGGGTTAAGACACCATTCTCTGTACAATGTTTCTCCGCTGTTTTGAAGGATTTCGGCAATAATAAATTAGCTTAACCCCCAATTACCGCCTTCGCAGTGCTGTTTCTCCCTATATCAGATATCTTCCCAGAACTGCAGTCACCCAATTAGGTTGCACAGGACAGGGCTGTAACAACCTCAGTCTGTTTTATTGCTTGACTTTGTGGACTCGGCCTCGGAGCCGATTCCAGCCGAGTCCACAAAATGAAAGATATACTGATGATACTTAAGACTACATTGTTAGCTACGTTGTTATTGGTGTAGTTTAATACGTGAACGGTCAACTAAAGCATAGGATGGGCATATCTTCAAACTGACTACTTTTATCGCTATATATATATATATATATATATATATATATATATGTGTGTGTGTGTGTGTGCGTGTGGGTGTGTGTGTGTGTGTGAAACATATTTTCCGTCAGTCTGTTTTCTGTTATTTTTTACTGTTTGCGAAAAACTATAAGAAGGTCGAATTTTCAAAGAAAATTCACGCACTTTTTTAATCTTAATTTAGCAAAGACAGTTGCCAAACAATGCAATGAGTTCTAATCATAGTTAGTATTCCATTACCCTACTCTGAGTATCATTTTTACCGTACCTATAACATATACAAAATAAATCACTTGTACGAGTTGTACGAGTATCAGAAAGGCAACATAAGTCACTTTATCATATGTTTGGGTGTGTTACGCCCAAACCCGTAGCTTGGTAGAAAGTATACTTTAGTGAAAGTAGTTTTTTACCATAACAGGACCCGTTATATTTCGGAGTCAGGTTTAGCCAGCCTGTTCTTTTCAAACAAGTCATCCATTGAATACTAGCCAGTTTGCTTTTTTTCTTCAATATCTCGAAGAGTGGAAATGCATTTGTTTGTTTTGTCTATCATCATTTCCAAGCCAATCAGTTGATTTTGTGACTTGGAGCCCTACGCAATAGTATAAAGAATACATAGCCCCAACTCAACGTCATTTTCGATATGAAAAAGAGATACTCGATGCAAGCATTTATGTGAAACTTTCATACGATTACCAATTTTCGGTCCTTGACATATTGTTGCAGTACCTATGATTGTTTGAAATTCAAATTATTTCGAGTGTAATTGTTTCAAAATTAACACTGTATTTGAAGAAAAATCAAACCTTTGGTTCAAAATATTTTTGCTTGCTCCAATTCATTTTTTAGTACATGTGTTTGACTGTAGCTGCGTGAACCTCGTTTTTTTTTCTTGTAGCTTGTTCTTTCTAACGTACAGTCACTGACAAAGTAAATGCAACTTTACATTTCTTTATTCAACTTAACCGATCTCTTTTGATTTTGGTTTCAGTTTGAACGGCTGAAAGAAAGTACTAGCCTGGCAAACGTTAAATTTTGGAAACGAAATGTAGAAAAATAGGGGAACATTCGATACACCATTAAAACTTTCATGAGATGGAGACCCGTCGTTAAATTTCCTTGGTCTGAAAATTTGATCGACTGTTGAAAGAAGTCTACAAAAAGAAAATTTAGTACTGAAGTGATGTGTGACGTTTAAAAATGTATTTTTGAATATTAAATGAAAACCAAACTGGTCGCCATGACCACGAACAAGAAATGGTGTGAAAACCAATGTTTAACACTTTTTGATTGTTATTGGAGTAGCCTACCAAGCAGTTAAAGACACAGAGTGTGAAACAGTTTTAAAAAATGGTCTCACCTGATAAAGAACCTGCTTGATCTTCCACAATAGAACCGAAGAAAATTTCTCATCACTATAAAAGAGTAACTGTAACTATCGTGCTTTTTATTGATGATTCATTTCTAAGACATTGAGATTACTCCTTTAGGAGTTGGGAATAGTTCAAGCAGGGAGTTGTTATCCGAATGGAGATAGCACGAAAAGTTTAATTTATGCTAATACTTTAAGACCTATTTAAGTGTTAAAAGAATTACCAACTTTTAGCTGGTGATAAGGCTTATGAGGATTTATGCCCTTTATTTAATGCTTTCAACTTGGTTCCTTTCTCCTTGTCACATCATTCACCTCTAGTAATACTTTAACCAAGTGCTTAAATTGAACAATGCTTTGATGTATAGCTAGGTTTGTATACCGCCATCATAGTAATGGCAGGGTTTTTAATATCAGAACAGCTGTTTAATAGAACTAGATTAATACAAATGCTCCTACTCCATCTAAAGCGATCATATGCAAACGAGCTAAAGATTCTAATTCTAATTTACATTCTGAAAAGTTTCTTCAAGTTTCCTAAAATAACTGAATATAAATCTATGTTCACAATTTTACATAAAATCAAGCTGACTTGGTCTCCTTTGCGACACCAACGACACCAGGGAGAAAATATACTTTCTTCGGGCGACTGGCAATGCTATGGCAATGGGTAAAATCGCTTTGGATCTACTCCAGATAAAGCAGACGACAGACCTCTTTGTGTTAACTTTTAATCCAGCTCAGTACTTTAAAATATTCTTAAGAGCAAGATAATCGAATGATTACTAGATGACCTTGAATGCGCAAGTCTCACTTCAAAGGAAGTTTTGGCGAGCTATCTCCATTCGGATAACAACTCCCTGGTTCAAGTTAGGATGGAAAAGCCATATATCAAGTACCCTTGTCAGTCTTTTAATTGCAGAGAATGTGCCCCCCCCCCCCCAAAAAAAACCCCTGTAGTTAAGGAAAAAAGTCGTTCTGGCTTTGAAATTTGACTCGACCTTTCATAGCTGGGCAAAATATCGGTATTGGTAGATGGTTTTAACTGTTATACATGTAATATTTCATTTTCCTTAAATAACGTAGCGGTATTTATGACCACCATTGTGGTATTAATCCTTTAGAGCAGTGTGGTACCCAGAGTACTCAAGGAAGTACCCCATTGGCAGACCATATGGTCATAGATGCGCAGTGTCGCCCAGTAAATGGAATTTACATCATACTAGGTGACAAGGTATTTTGAGAAAAAACATGAATGCTAATGGCCCGTTCTTCGTGCTATTAGCATTGCCAGGGAGTTGTTATAAAGCAATGCAGCTGTGTAGGAGTGGACGCTGGCTATGAATAGTCATGAACAAAGATTCCGATAACATGAATAATTCATAATTTCCCTTCTCTATTCTACGAAAAAAATCGCGTCCGGCCCCATTTATCCAGCAGGGAGCTGTGAGAGAGCTATAGACACACTTATAATGATTTTTTTTTTTCAATTACGGTATAGGAAGAACTGTATCCGATGGTTGGATAGGTGCATCCTTCTTTAATAGCTATCAGGATTAAGTATTGGAAGTATTGCCAAACTGTCAACGAAACTATAAAGATTATAGGTGTGTGTTGACAAATTACACTTTTCGGCTACTACAAGTAGGACATGAAGGTTTCTGTGTCGCATGTCTATCAGTTCCTTACAAACGATGCATGCTTAAACGAGCTGGGTGTAGTAGTCCGTTGCATTCAGGAAGGTGCGGGACATTCTGTAGTACGCTTCAGTGGCGTAGCCAGGATTTTTTTAGTAGGGGGGGGGGCTGGGGGGCTTGACAATTTCATGGGAGGGCGCCTTGTTACTATCTAAGCGGAGCGCCACCATGAGTTGGCGCGGAGCGTACCAAGAAAATTTGAGATTTTAATACATCCCAGATCGCCGGAAATGGCACTTGCCAGGCTTGATAGCAGCTATCAAGATGTGCAATTTTGGTGAAAAAACGTAAAGTTTCATTTTATTTTATTCTCACGAGGTAGCGGGGGGCTAGGTTCCTGCACATACTGATACTCGCTGTCAGTGACAAAAGCCACGCACCTAGGCCTAGACTATGGTGGGTACTTTAATAGCCTATGATAACCATTGCATTGGGCGTAAATTGTGAAGTTCACATACCATTGGTCTCTTTGTAATTCACAGCAGGGGTGGTGCTAGGATTTGCCCGTCGCGGGGGCAGCGACCCCAAGTGACGACATCCCCGATTTTTTGAGGGGTTGGTGAGGGGGATTTGAAGAAAATCTGTGTACTATACCATGCCATACTGATATATTGCATAAAATTTGTATATACTAGAGAAGCAAAGGCACTGATTTCATGTTTCTCCCGGAATCTAACTTCGTTTCCCTTTTCATTTCGTTTCGTTTCGTTTATTTGTTTTATCACTAAACGCATACATACAAAAATACATGATGAATGGTAATAGAGACATATGTACATGAGGTGAAGGGAAGTATACGAAAAACCCTGCTGGGCTTGAAAATATGAACTCCCCAGAAATACAAAACAAATGACGTGCAATAGCAGAATAACTTCAGAATAACTTCTGATAACTTCTGAAATTGCAAAGCGCGCGAAGCGCGCGAAAATTTTTTGGGTAAGCTTACATTAGACAGTTAGAAAAGTCTGTAGGCCTACTTATTTAAAGCTTATATAGGTCAATTGTCCGAGCAGCTGGGCCTTATCTTGCATAACGTATATTGTACTTCCCTTCTAGAATCACTAGCCGTACCGCACGACAGTCACAAAAGAACATTAACTATAGGTTTAGCGAAATGAGATGAAATTTCCGACATTTACATAAATCCATGTATTCTACTTATTAAGTTACCTGAAAAGGAGGAAAGGGTTTGTACTAAATTTAGCTATAAGTAACGGAACTGAGGAAGAGCGTGCAGAGAGTACCGAAAATTTTGGGTTTTATTGCAGAAACGATCCTTTTGAAAGACAAAATAGTAAATGGACCATGGGTAGCGACAGAATTTTCCCCACAGGGGCCGGGTCATGCCAGTGACCCCAAGTTCCGACAGCCCCTTTATTGAGGGGTGGTGAGAAGGGGATATGAAAGAGCCCAACTATCCAAAGCCATTGCAGGACATATTTTGCATAACATTACTGAATACTTTAACAGCCGACTTGTGCACTGATAGTGTTCTTTTGAATCTGAATTTTGACACTGCAAAGCGCGCGAATCGCGTGAAAATTTTTGGTAGGCTTACACAAAACCCATATGAAATCATTGAGTACAAAGACAAACAAATAAAAACGGTTGGGGTTGTAGACCGTATCGGAGAAAACATACATTGTGTCGACACCACCTGGACTACCTGATGAAATAGCCAAACTTTCCTCTGTGAGTCGCTCACCAACTGACCCTACCGCATGACACACACTAGAGAACAGCAACTAGGCTTTGCGATATGGGATGCAATTGACGACATCTATAACGTGTGTACTGTGCCTACATTTTTCTTGGTAACGTTGATAGGACTTATGCTATCTAGCTATGTGGAATGGAACTATTGAAGAAACTGGAGTGAATCTAAAGCGCGCGAAGCGCGCCAAAAATTTTGGGTTCTGATTAAAGAAATTGTCCTCTTGGAGCCACCCTGGCGCCACCCCTGCCTCACAGTCTGGAGTATAGAATTTAAACGTCCAATTTTCCGCCCGACTGAGACAAAATATCTGCCCGATTTAGTCAGGTTTCTGACATTTGGGGGCGGCTGCCCCCCCCCCCCCGGCCCGTACGGCCATGCCTGGACTACCAGATGAAATAGCCAAACTTCGCTCCGTGAGTAGCTCAGCAACCGACCGTACCGTATGACACACACAAGATAACAGCAACTATAGGCTTTGCGATCTTGGGATGATATTTACTATCATCTCTATATAAACTGTGTACTCTACCTTTACGTGTAACTTGTAAAGTGAACAGGACTTATGCTATCTAGCTATGTGGAATGGAACTTACAATATATTGGAGAAACAAGAGTAATTTTGGGTCATTTATAAGAGAAATTGCCCTCTTCAGAGCAAAAAAAATAGGTATATCGTATATCATTATCAAGTTGATTAGTGAGTTGAGTGAATTTTTTTTTGGCCCAGATCGCCAGTGGGGTGGGGGGCGACTGGGGGAGCGACAAGCTTTCATGGGGAAGCTGTCGCCCCCACGCCCTCCCCTGGCTACGCCACTGGTACGCTTACCAAACCGCCAGTGTATACTGTAGTAGCTGGTGTAGCAAGCTATGCCCTATCATCTATAGGGCCGGGCATGGTCCTGCCAAAAGTATATCCAAACACTAAACAAGATTTGGTAAAACATATACCAGATGCGATAATCGTTGAAAAATGAACAACTCAGTCCATTGTGAACCAAATCAAGTCAAACATTTGGCAAGAGTCCGTGTCGTGATTTTGGAATTTTTGGGTGGGAGTGGGACACCGATGAAGAACGCTACCGCCATTTGGGGAGTAGTGTACCAAGAAAGCTTTTGCCAAAAGTGCCTCCATATCAAACTTGTAACCAGAATTTTTTTATTGGTTCAAATTCAGGTTGAAGGTGCCGCCTGACCACCAACCTCATTTTCCGAACAACGTGGGATCTAGGGGCCAGCTTTAGTGCCCTGGCGGGGTCCATGTATACACCTCGGTTAGAGTTTTAAGGGGTTCTGACATCCAAATGACATTGAATAGGAACTAAGAAACTATGTAATGTAACATTTTTTAATTGTAAGCTTACTCGGTCTATCAGCCGGCCGGGATGGTTGACGCTGAGGGTTCGAAGATGATGGGGGGGGGGGAGGGGACGAGGATGTATGATTGATTCTGAGAGTTTTCCGAGGCCTTGTAGCAATAATTTCACCATAACTGTCATACAGGAAGCAATAATGGGGAAACTAGAACCCAGGATGGGTACTCGTAAAGCGCGCTGAAAGAAATAGGTATGTTGTCTAGTGATCATAAGGGAAATGATTAAACAGTTTCATGTGGTTAACATTTCATAAATATGCAATTAAACAAAAAGAACAGCTCCTCCACTTAAAGGTTGCATCTTTTTCAGTCCTCCACCAGATTCCCTATGCCTATGTTGGGTACTCTTAAAGTTCCACCCCCAGAACTGTACTATTGGCTGTGCAGTTGATTTGTGGGTTAGTTGACCTTACCGTCTAGGTATAGTTATGTTCACTGAGAAATTTCTTAAAATTTGTCACGAGACCTACAGCTTCGTCTTTAGTGAAATTAACTTGGTATGAGCCCAGTCAACAATGTGGTGGGCGAAAGTATGCTTCCGCCCTCAATCCAAGGACGAGAACCCCTAGCTTATTTGTTTCCTCTGTGAAAAGTGTCGAAAATGTGTAGTCATTTGCCTTATATCAAATTGCATCGAAACCTTCAAATACTAAAGAATCAGGGAGCACCCCCTTACATTTCTCCTAGCTTCCTATCGTACCCAAAAATTTTGCAGTTAATAGTATCTTCGGTACAATCTTTCTCTTTCAAAAATCTAAGTTCGTGTGAAATTTAAACAGGGGAAGCATAGAGAAAGTTCAAGTGTTTCTTTAGTCAGTTCACCCTACTGGGTCCGTTGGTCACGGCACGAAAATCACCAAGGTTTACTGAATGTCAGCCCGATAGCTGAAAATTCACTAGCTTTTTATTATAAAACAGTGAAATGGAATACACAACAAGGGAAAGGATGGAACATATAGCACCATTGGCATGATCTTAGACACTAAAATAAAATGGGGAACAGTGACTACCGCTTTTGTTTACCAAACAAGTTATTCTGGCAGCGTGTCGGCTTAATGTTTTAAATTATTATATGGGTATACTGACGAGAGGAAGGATGCTAGTTGCTACGCTGTTTACAGATTGAGCGGCAGGTAGAAAAGTGGTACATGATTGGTCTCTCACGTCAAGCACAACCACAATAATACGATTGTCGCTCGTTATTCCGAATGGTTGTTATTCCGAAGGGTCGTTATTCCGAATATAATATTGAGGGTTGTTACTATGAGGAGTAGTTATTCCGAAGGGTCGTTAATCCGAAACGAGGATAAGGGTCGTTTTTTCGAATACAGGATAAAGGTCGTTATTCCGAAACGAGTATAAGGGTCGTTATTTCAAATTGAAAATACGGGCCACTATTCTGCAGGGTCGTTATTCCAAAACCCTTATGTTCAATTCGGAATAACGACCCTTATGTTTTATTAGGAATAAAGAACCCTTATTCTCAATTCGATAAAACAACCCTCCGGAATAGTGACCCTAATCCTCCTTTCGGAATAACTACCCTTCGGAATAACGACCCTTATGTTTTATTCGGATTACCGACCCTTATATTATTCTTTTATTCTGGATAATTATCGTCCTTGTTTGAACGTGACATTCTGGCAAACATTGCCTACTTATAACATATCTTACTACTGATGAGCCCCGAAAATAATCTTTCGGGGCGAAACGCGTCAAGTAATAGCAAACCATGCTATGGCTTGTTACTTAACAAGGCCACTAAAAGAAGTTTTGAACTCACACGTTTGGGTATCCTATTAAAAACTTCAATCAAATGTTGCAAAATTAATCTTTGCTGGGTAATATCCTCCCACATCACGTAGGAATTATTTTAGCGAATTCTACAAACTAAATCTACAACTACGGTTGAATTTATTTCGAGCGTATCTCGTCCGCGAACAAGTCACTAAGTTTTGGGGAGTCGGCCAACCCCCCCCCCCTTTAAGCGTTCCGCCATTTCTGGGTCCAGTAACTGATTACACAAGAAGAGACCTTGGTTGTGGTTATGTTAAATGTTGCAGGCCACACACGCGAAGCCGAGGACACACGCTCTGAAGGCCAGCTAGCTATATTGATATGATGTGCAATGCAAAATACCTAAGACTACTATACTTTTTAGTTTGTGTTATAGCCTACAAAGTTAGATTCATGCTTCTCCGCAGAACTCGCCGCAAATTCGTCGAGTGTAGTCGGCACAGTTATACCCGCTTTGCGTGTACTTGTCGACCCGTGTAAAACGGACACTTTCCACACCAGCACACCAGCGTTTTAATTCATACTCTAAGGCTCTGGTGCACAAAGTTAACCCGTTCTGCACAAACAGATCCTAAATATATCCGATGAGGATTTTTCTATCCTACGGATGAATCGCAGAAGGAACAGAAAAAACCAGACTGTGGTACGTATACCACTCAATATTTTCCGGACGTACATGGAGGCGTTTCACTCTCCCGTGGGTGATACGCTCAGGTGCCATGATGAGCGAGTTCACTTTGATTAGTTTGGAATGAGCTCAACCGGATATTACCGTTTTTACCAGCATCTCTCCGTTGGTCATTCATCAGAGCACGCCCATGGCCAACGTTGGGTCAGGAGCCCCAGAAAATTCAAAATTACCATTGCCTTACAGGGGCGGATCCAAGGGGGGTTTTAGGGGTTTAAACCCCCCCCCCTTTGATTTTCGAGGATTTTTTTTTTTCATTTTGTATAATATATTGTTTATTTTCCCCGGTATGTTTTGAAGGTTATTTTCAGTTACAACAATGCAATTAACATGCCATAATTATAAGTTTGCTGACAGCGTATTTTTCCTTCTATCGTCTCGATTCTCTCTCATTCAAAATCCTTATAGAGTCAGTGAGTCCTTCAAGAGGAGGTCCAGCTCTAATCTTGGTTCCCATATGCAATGAAATCGCATCCAGTAGTGCCTAACTCTGTTTTAAAAAATGGGAACGCGACTCCAGCTTTTCGCTTGTACTCTCGCTAAAAAATTCAAATATTGTGTTGACTGAAAGTGGTTGTCGTTGAATTGGAATCACTTAATATAATCAGAAATCGAGAAGGCTAATCATGCTTTGGACATCCGTTGGATGTAAAGACGTTCAGGGAGAATTAGACTGTTCAGTTGGAACATACATCTAAAGAAGTTACCATTGTTATACTGAACCCCTTTCATTTGTTACACAAGATATATTCCTTTTTTATCCAAGAGTACGGTATGACCACGTTTAAACATTATTCCATGCAAAAGAGTGGGTGTTTGCCTGGAGTTTCTTGCACATGGGAAGTGCCAGTGACCTGTAGGCGGTATTTAAGCATATTTTCCTTCGTGCCTCTAGACAACATGGTTGTATGTACAGCAAGGGAGGGTATAAAAACGTAATGTTTTCATGGAAATGACAAACATACAAAGCATGAAACATGAAGATGGCCTAAGTATAGATTGTAAGGTCTGAGAAGGGCCAATTTTTCTTGGTTCACGCCGCGCAGTGATGGCGCCAGGTGGGGGACGGGGGGCCATGCCCCCCCCCCCCGTCGGGGAAGTTTTACAGTTTTTACAGTCGGGGAGTCTTAGTCGATACGGTAAAGTGTGTAGTCCCCAACGGCGACAAGTCGCCAAGACGCCAAGACGGTTTACCTGTTTTTTGCTCTCAAGAGCAGTGGCGCCGGCAAGGGGGAGGGGGGCATGGGGGCGCGTCCCCCCAATCGATTTCAGAAAAATTTTTTTGAAAATTTTAAAATGATCTCAAGAGGCAATAACTATTGATTTCCGTAGGGGGTAGGGTTAGGTGTGTTTTCAGCCGAGTGATGGATCTGTGGTTATCATTTTCAATCACAAATGGTTCTCAAACTATCAGAATTATCCCAAATCTTTCGCAAACTATCAAAATTTTCGCGCGCTTCGCGAGTTCCAAACCTTACCTCAGTGGTATCCTTATTGTCAATAATTTCCGGTAGCAACTCCCGTAGAAGCACAGTAACAAAAGTTGAAGGCTGTTTACGAATTCTCAGTAAAAGATTGGCTTTGTGATTGGCATATAGGTTTGTTGAGGAATTGAAAGTGTTTCGATGCAGAGGATCATGAATGCAGGTTTTGTCATTGTAATCTTATTTAATGAAAAATTTCGGCGCGCTTCGCGCGCATTCGTCACGGTTTGCACCCCATCTTATGGCCATTATTCAGGTTATAATACATGCAACTATTCTGATCACACTTTTCCGAGAAACATAAGTCATCTCCAACCTCTGTAGGCCTATGGGATCTTTCAGTCTAATTTGTAGCATGATCTGGAAGGTTGAAAGTACGTATTTGCCGTCGGTTATACATTTTTTCAAATGCAGCCATTACCGGTAGGCCTATATATGGCAATTGTTAATGCACTTACGACGAAAAAGCATTTTGAAATGCGCTTTTTAGTCCTACACCCCTTTTGCTATGCCTAGAAGGTGTTCGTCTGGGTTTTCGTTCAAACTTAGTAAACATACGACAGTTGCAAAGTGCTCGGCATCATACTCTATAGTACCATTTGGATGTCAGGTAATAAGCATCATGTCAGTGCCCCATTTTATATAATTAGTACAGAGCTTCCAGGAGGCCCTATACCGCTGCCTGCCAGCCTTAGAAACACCCTTTCATAATGCACAATGAAGCAAAGGAAAATTTTCGTAACAGTCCAAGAATGTTTCCGTGGACTCAACGAACGTATTTTTTAGTAAAACCTTTCCCCGAATAGAAGGCATTAATTAAAGTAGCCAAAAGTGGGACTTCAGCCAAAAGTGCTGACAACATACCCTTCTGTTGGACAACATACTCTCCTCTTTCACCTTACCAAAAATTAGAATTCACTAATGTTTGGATATTTTCCAGCCATATATGATCAGTTCCAAACGTATCCCAAAGATAGCACCATTTTGCATCTAAGCAACCTTAAATTAACAAAATTTTCCCACCCCCTCCCCTTAGACCTCTCACCCAGGTCAGCACCTTTATGAAGTGACAAAGGAAAGATTATCACTGCTGTATACTATCGCAGGGACGCATACTCTCCTCTTTCACCTAACCATACTCTCCCCTTTTGCTTAACCAAACTAAGAATTCATTTAAATTATGGATAATTTCCAGCCATATATGATCAGTTCAAAAAATATCCCAAAGATAGCACCATTTTGCATCTAAGCAACCTTAAATTTACAAAATTTTCTCAAAGGGGAGGGGGACCCCTCCCCTTAGACCCCTCACCCAGGTCAGCACCTTTATGAAGTGACAAAGGAAAGATTATCACTGCTGTATACTATCGCAGGTACCCATAAATAGGTACAATTCATGCAGACCTGTGGGAAAACTGAGGTGGCATTTGGACGTCATCTGTGGTGCCCACCCCCCCCCATCACCAAACCCTGGCGGCGCCACTGCTCAAGGGGACAATTTCCCTTAAAAGAACCCAAAATTTTCGGCGCGCTAGGCGCGCGGTAGAGTCACTCCAGTTTCTTCAGTACTTCCATTCTACATTGCTAGATAGCACAAGACCTGTCAAACTTAACAAGTAACATGTAGGTAGAGTATGCAGTTTTTGTAGAGGTCGTTAATTCCATCCCATATCGCAAAGTCTACTTGCTGTTGTCTTGTGTGTGTCATGCGGTACGGTCAGTTGGTGAGCGACTCAAGGAGAAAAGTTTAGGTATTTCATAGGGTAGTCCAGGTAGTTTCGATAAAATTTATGTTATCCCTGATATGGTCTACAACCCTACAGTTTTTCTTTTTTCTTTCTTGTTCTTAATGATTACGTATATTTTTCGTGTAAAACCAAATAAAAAAAAAAAAACATTTCGCGCGCATCGCGCGCTTTGCAATTTTACGTTTCAGATTCAAAAGTACACTATCAGTGCGCAACTCAGCTCATGAAGTATTCAGTGATATTATGCAAAATATGCCCTGCAATGACTTGGAATATTTAGGCTCCTTCATATCCCCTCCTTACCACCCCTTCGACATAGGGGCTGTCAGAACTTCGGGTCACTGCATGATCCGGCCCCCTGTCGGGAAAATGCTGTCGATATCGACCTGGTCGGTTTACTTATTTTGGATTTTAAAAGGGTCATTTCTGCGAAAAAATCCAAAATTTTCGGTCCACTTTGCCCACTCTTCTTCAGTTCCGTTACTAATAGCTAAATATAGTACAAACCCTTTCCACCTTTTCAAGTAACTTAATATAAGTAGAATACATGGATTTATGTAAGTGTCGGTCATTTCATCTTATTTTGCTAAACCTAGTTAATGTTCTCTTGTGTCTGTCGTGCGGTACTGCTATAGTGAATCGAGGAGGGAAGTTCAGCGTAGGTTATGCCCGATATGGCCCAACTGCCTTGACAATTGACCCATATATATATGCTTCAAATAAGTACAGATTCTTTTTGTGTAGGCCTATCCAAAAAATTTCGCGCGCTTCGCGCGCTTTGAAAATTCGCAGTTTAGATTCTAGGAAAAACGATAAATCAGGGCGGAAATATATGTCTCTAGTATATACAAATATTATGAAATATATACAAATATATACAAATATTATGAAATATATGCCCCGCAATGTCATAATCTAATACACAAGTTTTCTTCAAATCTTTCCTCACCAATTGCTCGACGACAGTCATGGCTGTCGGGGCTTCGGGTCGCTGGCCCGCCGTCGGGGAGTCCCCCCCCCCTCGGGCAAATCCTGGCACCACCCCTGGCGCAGCGCCAACCGATGGTCGCGCTCCGCTTAGATAACGAGACAAACAAAAATCCCATGCATGAGATTAAGCCTACCAGTTTAATTTTAAGGCCCCATACCAAAATACTTTCAGAAGATTTCAAAAAGAGAAACCAAGTTTTCTTTATTGAGCACAAGCGAGCAACTTTGAGTGAGTCAGTGTGAGTGCCTAGAGAGAGCACAACAAATGACGGAATGCTCCGAACTCCTGACGCCCAAGATCGTTATCGGTCTGTATAGCATGCATCTCTCACAAGGAGGGAGACAACTTTCTGACAGGACATTTATCATAAAATTTCTGACACAAGGAATTTCAATGAAAGCTTGTTTTTATACGGATCAAAGAGCCTAGGGAACGCGTGGGAAATGCCATTTCCTGCAATCTGGGGGTCTTCTGGACCAAAAATTTTCTCTGTACGCTTCGCGCCAACTTATGGTGGCGCTCCGCTTAGATAGTAACTATATCGCAACCCCCCCCCCCTTTAGTCAAAACCTGCATCCGCCCCTGGCCTTAAAACATTTTTGCATGTCCAATCCCCCTGGAAGCTATTTTTCCCCTTTCATGCAGTGCCTTGTATGGCCACGGACCTGCATCAAATGATGGGGAAGGGGATACATTAACGCATCAGGATCGCCACCCTGGTGGAAGGATTCGAAGGAGGGATGTGATGAGTTGCTTAATTCAGAGTCTTTAATAAAGTCGTCAAATGTTGTAATATTTTTCACCTGTTTGCCCCACATTTGTATTCATTTCTCCAGTAACTGAAAAATGGAGAGGTTTTCTCCTCCCTTGTGCCACCTCCCTCATGATGGCCGAGGGTGTCGCTAGATTGTAGTTAAATTTTCGTGAATAGACCTCTCAAGTTTTTTCAACTGTAGAAAATGGCGGAAATCCTCCATTCACAAACGTGGGGGCTTAAGTGTATTTCTGCCATCCATAGCATAAAATTGCGTCTAAGGACCCTCAAATGGTAAAGTTTTACATTCCTTCCCTTAAATACACCGCTTAAGGACGGTGGTCTTTAACGTTCACCCCTTCCCAGCCGAGAAAAGTCAACGTTAACGCGGCCAGTCACTGTGTACAAGTGGCCCATGGCAAGTTACGACTGTTCGCCCCACCTGGGGTTTCTATTTTCAGTTAAACTACAATTGTATATACAAATTCGCATACTCTCTCATTCTTCGATCAATTGTTCCCCCTCTTGTCTCAAAATAGAACAATAGCTAAGCCAATAGCCACCCAAGGTGCTGGAGGGGGGGGGGGGGGATGAGGGACGATAGCTTCTGTGGTTCATAGTATTTTCAGGGCTAAATACTTTAAGATGTAAAAAGGCAAAAAACAGTTTTGTTTTTTTTTATTGAAGGGGCCATTCTTTTATAAGGGGACTATGGAGCTCAGTTGTCTTATCCCTTCACTGATGGCCTGGCAATAACGTTTAGAAATACCTATGCATAAGCGGATCAAAGATTTGTACAGAAGCGGTTCGTAACGAAGAATTCCGGTATGGAATCAAAGCCGAAATCACTGCCACTTGTGACAGAGGCTGATGTAAGAAGGTAAAGGATTTACCCACTCGAAGTTGCAGGGAATAACACCTAAAGCAGATTTTTTATACTAGAGTTTCTCCTCAACTTTTTGTAGGTCAACAACATGGGAGAGAAGTTATGACTGCATTTTCAAGTTATAGAATACAGAAAGTCGTACTTTAAAACACAAATTTTACCTTTGGTTTTACGTATTCTTTAAGAGGTATCGCCAGTACGGAAGTAACTCTCGTATTTCAATCTATGACGCACTTTTCTAGAAGAAGTTTGGGCGAAAAGGTTGAAATACCCTAACGGTGTCGAAGGCTCCGCAGGAGAGGGAAGAACTCCCATGGTAGCTTGGGGTCCGCACCCGGTGGCGTAAGAGGCCGCAAGAAGCTCATATTAACTGCACTGTACTCACAAAGTTTTGGGCATCACAATAAACAGATTACTATCCTACAGTGTTGGATGTGTACACATACACACACACACACACACACACACACACAAATCACAATTTGACCACTTTTATCTTTCAATAACCTAACTCGCATTAACGATCACCCCATTTCATGTTGCTTTAAGCTGGAGGGTAGGGAGGACACATGATAGTAGGTTTTGCAAGGGGTTTGCAATGATTTTATGCAGTCAGGCTATCAAAGGTAAACCTATATAAGAAAGTGATAATGAAACAACAAGAGCAAAATGGCGTCGGAGAGTGGGGGATAGGATGTACACTTCTAAACAATATCGATTCATGTCACTTCGTCCTTTGGCACAATCTTCACACTTGCAGAATTGGGGTTAAAGGATGGTTGTAAGCAAAAATTAATTTTCAAATCTAAAAAAGGAGCTAAGTGTCCCCAGTTTGGTGAAACTTACATTCAAATCAGACATGCAGTACTCGAAGCAAATGAAGTTATTACATTTGTGAACCAAAGGGAGGTTGAGGCAAGCAGGGGTTATATCACTTCCTCACATTGATGGCAAATGCTTTATTTCCTTTGTTTATTCAGTCTGCTGTGTTAACCTTGAAGTTAACAGGGACAGAACTTCTCTATGGGAATGTAAAGTTTGCAAAATGCCCATGCCTCTCATGGAATCACATTCTGATAACATGCATGGGCGTCAATCCTGGGGGGGACAGGGGGACACGTCCCCCCACATTTTGGAAAAACGCCCATTGACGTAAGATTTTTACACAGTAAATTTTTGACAGAAGTGGCCATGTCCCCCCCACATTCGAGTAAAAAATGACGCCCATGATAACATGGAACAGTGGTGGGGAAAATTGGTCTTAAAGTTTAAAGAAAATAACAGACTGTTCATTAATGTGAGGCCATGATATCATATGTGCTTGCTTCAAGTTCACTTTGTGTTCAAAATGTGACAACTTAAACTGCTATTAGTATCTTGAGAACCACACATCGGATTTCAATGCAAATTTCACCAGAATGCTTAGAATTAGCACCCACCTAACATATCAAAGCCTGATTTGCGCTTATACCCTTCTTTTAAGGTCGATTCAGTGTTTTCACTGAGGGAAACGTGTACAGTTGCAGGGGACGTTGAGTACTGCAACTTCTTAAAAGACACGTCAATCCATCTTGACTATCTGAGTTTGTGACAAAAGTAGATCGATTAATTCGGGACGACTGACCTCAATTGTGGTAAAGTGCGTTTTAGCGTACTTATTCATCATCCCGACGAAACTTTAGCCGTCGTCTGAAGAAGCCATAATAAGGCTACTTGGATGAAAGTTGGGGGTGCACTCGTTTACCAAGTTAACCAGGTATGCAAAGCTCTTGAAATGAAGACAATTCGTCCGCGCTACTTATTATTGAGTATTACACACATGACCGTACCCCCAATAGATCTGCAAAAGGTATACTCTTCCAAAGTGCCACCCGTGAAAGCTGCACTGAGCTCCCAGAAAATCGGACTCAAAAATTATATTTCAACAGTTCTATCTGTTGTAACCTTGCCTATTCCAAAGGTGAGACAGCTCAATTGTTCTACTGGTTTCAGACCTTCTGGCTTTGCCAGTATAGCGAGTAGTAGTCTGCAAAAGATTATGCTCCCTCAGTTTATGGATTACACAGATCAACTAATTTGAAAACAAAGTGTAATTTACCCATATAACAGAAGTATCAGAAGTATACTGATTTAATGCTTGTGTTACTTTATTGTAATGTTTCACATCTGAATAGTAAGGAAAAAACAATATGGAAAGCAAATTTCCTTGATTTTTTTACATATCTTCAATTTAGTATTGCCAAATCGATTATTAAAAGAATTATCAAAATTTAGTTCCAAACAAACCCTGATTTTCTTGCTCTAGAAATTTTATTTAGAGACAAGGCGGATAAGTTACCTTAGGGGTTTCTAGAAACTTCAGATGTTGGTGTACATGTTGGTTTTGGTTTTGTTGTACCGCTGGGAGGCAACCTAAAAGTATTTAATATGTATATAACTTCAAAATTCCTCGGTTGCAGGAAATCTTTTTGCTAAATTACGAATGTGTTGCTCCAATCAGTATATCTACCCCACAAGAGTCCGCCAGCATGTTTTGCATCGCAAACGGCAAATTTGCCCCTACTACAATTCTATGTTTTATGTACATGGGCTCCATTATTGGAGAAAATATTGGTATGCTATGCTTGTCATGCAATCAACCAAATCTTGCTACTGTTGTTTATGCATATTTTCCGTGCCAAAAGCGTAAAACAAAAATTCATCCATGCAGTCACCCTGGAGAGTGCATCTGTGTATCAATGGGTGTCTATGATAATGTTTGTGGTTCTTGGCTCTTAAACACGATAGATATCTCAAGAAAGGAACGGTGCATACTTTTCATACTTGGTATATAAAGTGTTTTATGTTAAAATATAGACACCCCTGTCTTATTTGGTAGACTTCCAAAGTCATGTAGTTCAACAGTAGTCAAAATCCGAAAACATAAAGCTGTAAGTAGACACGACACCACATGAAGAATAAACAGTCCGCTAGATCCTCTCTTTTGCGAGAAAATCTGAACTCTCTGCAGTGGCGTAGCCACGGGGGGGGGGTGGTGGGGTCTAGGCCCCCAAACTTCCGCCAGGCCCCCCGAAAATTTGAAGGTTATGTGTTAAATGTCTAAATATCACTGACGGGTTTAGGCCTTTCATTTAAATTTCTATCTTTCAAAATTCTCACGCGTTTGAAATTGTCAAATTTCTCGATCTAAACAGGTTATTAGTAAAACTCTTAGGCTATAACATGTTTCTGTTTCCAAATTTTATCAGGTTTATGTGTCGACGCCGAAAGTATATTTCACAACGAGATATAGATATCTCTGTTTATTATAGGCTAAACCATTATGTAGGGCTGAAAACTCTAAACGAAAGCACAAGCTTTCAGTCACGGCTGCTTATAAGTGGAATATCTGTACTCTTTGTATGTTCTTTATAAAGAACCATTTAGAGTTGATATTAAGCAAGCCAATTGCTGGTCGTCTCGGACAACTGTAAAACTTTGCCCCTGCCTTTATTACATTTAAAGCACATCGCAGCTTTTGCAAAACTTTAATCCTGGGACGCACGTCGACTGTTAATACTAACTTTGTGCTCAAACTAGCCCTTCTTAATTACAATTCTACATGTACTTAAACTCAACAGCATTTCACTGGAAAATTTCCGTTCGAAACAGTTTTCCTGAGGCTTCTGAAATACTAGAACCCAGGAGCTTCCCGGGGCTTCGCCCCCTGAACCCCACCCATTTTGGGCTTTGCGCTGCGCGGTGCACGCTACGCGTGCACAGTTTGGCCTCCCAATGTACTCTGCCCCCTCCCCCAGTTTTGAATTCCTAGCTCTCTGGAACGGGGAAATGCATGCAACACAGTAGACAAAAGATAGACAAGATTAAGTACGGAAAAAGACCACTCAAGAACTTGCATTATTCTCAAAACAGTGTGGTGAACCACTGATTAGGACGAAACCTTTTGGTAGCTAAGGTCATACACCTATACCGAATGAACTTTCAACTTTATTACGTTCATGATCTATACACGTTTTTAAGGGGGTTCAAAAAATTCGCAACTTAAAATCACGTGCAATTTAGGGCTAAAACAGTCAAGATGGAGTGGCCAATGACCTTCTCGCTATCGGGGGAAACTGTATTCTCCCAAAGGGAGAAATCTCCCAAAATGATGGGTCTAATACTTATTGCATAACAGAATGTGTTAATTAATCTCCCTAACCGCTTAACAACAAACAGTATATATGGAGATTCAAACAGTACAACTTTTCAAACTTCTGTAATTGCTCAAGACACCAATTTTATCCTCTGGCTGGCAGCGTGAAACTTCGAGTTATATAACCTAACACATTCTCAGAACAACAGTGAATATAGCCCTCTAGATCATTCACAACTCTTTGTCTGTTGCAACTCCCTGGTCTGAATCAGCTCCGATCAAATTGAATTTCCGAATTTGGTGGAATGGGAAACTTCGGTTTAATTGACCGTAGAGAGATTGATGCCTTTCGTGAAGGTCGAAAGTCATATGGGGCAATCAATGGTCAAAAGGTGAAAGACTCGAACAAAAGGTATTTTATGGGGGGTAATCGACATAGATCTCTTAGTTTCCATGTAAATGTTTCACAATGAGGCGGGGAAGCTAGGTTAAAGGCCATTTGATGTCACCGGGAATCAAATTGTAAAAAGCTCGTATCACGATATCTCAAGAAGAGTAACCTCGAGGGATCCCATATTCAAGATCTTAACTGTTTTGGTGGATAAAAAAATCATTTGAGTTCAACACGGGTCAACTTGAGGATACTTGTAAACTTGAGAACACCAGAAGTGCAGCACTGAACAAACTTAGACATTCTACGGAGATGCTCCACATTAAGTTGAGAACACTATAGTGTTTACTAAAGATACGAAGTCATTGAAATCACCAGAGGTCAAACTGTAAAAACCTTGTAGGCAAGAAATCAATCATAAAGCAAACGTTCTGGTTATATACTATAGCCGTTTTGTCACACAATATTAGCACTCCACTACTGGCATGAGTCCTGCAGAACAATGCTACTATAACAGGGTGGCAAAAGTTTTAAGGACATAAGTGAAATGCTTTAAAGTGGACTCGAGGGTGGATTCAGTATTTTTCGAAAGGGGGATGTGAAACGACACGAGGGCCAACAAAGTCACATATAGCAATGTCGTAAATTGTTTAATGTAGTGCCTTTGGCAAAAAACAAAAAATCCAAAAGGGGGGGGATCTGGCAGTTGGCCCCTTCGATCCACCCATTAAATAAGTTATTCAGCTCACTTTTGTGAGATATGTAAAATTATTATTATAATGATCGTCGTCGTCGACGTCGTCGTTGTTGTCCTCGTCATCATCATGGTCGTCGTCAGCCAATAACGCGTGTAGTTTCCTTCTGGATACTGAGCAATTGTTTTTTTGAAAACAATTTACATATCAAAATAAGATTAATTCTTTGGACATATCTTAGTGTTAGACCATCCATTGAATTTTTTATTTTGCATTTAAAATATTATAGTTACAATTGTAAATTAAATGAAAAGTTACCAAGTTGTAACGAGTTTTTACAAACTGAAATTCATGTTGAAAGTGGAAAGTGGAAGTTAAGCTGATTAAATGCATTAAAAAGTTCTTTGGCTCACGTACCTACTTTGTTTGAATTTTAAACTGTAATAGATTCTTTAGAACGCTAGTATTCATTGTTGACAGCAACATACTGCCGATTTCTATGCCATGACAGGTGAACTTATGGAGTTATGTTGATTTTGTAAGTTCAATGTAAATACCTACTTTTTTTTAAACTTAAACTTTTATGTTATGATATTCTAGTATTCATTGTTGGCAGGCTGGCAGCTTACATACTGATTTCAATGCAATGACAGGTGAAATGATTGAAGTTATGTCGATTTTGTAAGAACTGTGTACATAAGTGCTTTTATTTTCTGCAGTGATGTTGTTTCTTTTCAACGCCTTGTTTATTCTTTATCCTATTCCATAGAAAGTAAACTTTAAAATTAAACTATAACTCTTGAGTGGTTGTACGAATGCTTTCAATTAAGCAACTGTAAAGTTTTGCCAGCATGACATTTACTTAAACCGAACTGTAGATATTGAGAAATAGATGGAGATGGAAAGAAAAAAAAAATTCATCGCCGCCGCCGCTGCCGTCGCCGTCTCGTCGCCATCGTCATCGTCAGTGCATCGTCGTCCCCGTCCGACCACGCCCCGCCTCGCCTCCACCTCGCCCTCGCCTTCGCCCTCTCCCTCGTCCTCACCCTTATTATCGTCGTCGTCGTCAGCATCATTATTATTATAATTAGAGAAGAAATAAAGATCAAGGAGTTGGTAGGTAGGACAGAGTACACAAACGCATTTTAAATTATTTTGAAATAGATTTTGATTTTATATCAATATTTTCGGTATTAAATTTGATGCCAATAGTTTCGTGTACATTCTGTGTTCTGTGCTAGCCTATACTCATAAAAAATTTATGGACCCAGTATCTTTCACAGATACCAGTATATTAGGATTCTTTAAGACATCGATATCATGCACAATTATGCACTCCACCAAGCAGCGTAATATGCGTTGTATTGTAATATTTTGCGAAGTCTTTGTACGCTCGTAATCATGTAATGGTACGGCCTTAAAGTTCGGGATATACATGACAAAAGGCTTGCATAAATTTTGACTTCACTTGCACATACCAGAGATTTGATTTACAATCTCTTTCCGGTAAATACTGATTTATTGGGGTTTTTTTTTTGCAATATACCGATATTTGATCGTTCTCATAGTGACAGATCTTGTTCTGACATTTGTCTAAGTGATAGTTTTGTTAAAGGTACCTTATGAACAGGTCGCATGTCTTGTTGCTATACACATTTCGAATTTTCCCAGTTGCTGCTATCTACGGGGTTAATATGCAGAACTATAGGCAGGTCATTTTTCCTTAGATTAAGTCAAGTCGCGCGTTATTTTTCTCCAGGCCAGGTCAAAGCAAATCGCCATTCACTTTCGTTTCAGTCAAGTCACCTGTCAAGGAAAATACGAATAAATGGCGGTGGCAGTACTAATTGGGCGGGAGTAGTAATATGTCAGTGGCAAACAGTTTCCCTTATAAATGACTGATGCAAGAGTGAGGGACATGCCAATTCACTTGGGGAAAATGCTCCTGACCCTTGAAACCGCCACCGCCCTAATGACTCCAAGTAGTAATGTGAGAAAGAAGTAATGCACATAGAAGGAATGGTGAGACGACATCACGGGCATTTCTGGAACTCTTTAGCTTCCTACCTTTTACAAAAGGTGGATCCTATCATTCGGGCGATTCCACGAAAAGCACACTTATACCCTACCAACTTTTTGTTTCATTCAAATGACTTATTTTCCATCCTCAGCTATGGCTACAGCTCGGTATATTCATTTGACCGATGTAAATAAATATCTGCAAAAGACTGCAGATTTTAGTAAGATTATCCAAGTTATGTTATCTCAAGAGATTCGTGGTACTTAAAACTTAGAAGGGCATGGTTACTTACCCGTCTCCATACTGATAGAATCAGAGCCTTGACATGTTCCAAACAAAAGCATCAAAAGGTGAGCAATTTGTA
Organism: Holothuria leucospilota; assembly: GCA_029531755.1. Taxonomy (NCBI): domain Eukaryota; kingdom Metazoa; phylum Echinodermata; class Holothuroidea; order Aspidochirotida; family Holothuriidae; genus Holothuria; species Holothuria leucospilota. The sequence goes on from CM055978.1 coordinate 32,833,705, forward strand.
ACACCTTCATTGTAATTTTGTCTTCTATGTTGGGGGTGGGGAGGTAGTTCTCTTCCAAGGTGCTACGAGAGATTTTACTCCAGGAAAGCGATGCAAAACTTAAATGAATCCTTGTCTAAAGATTTCCGGTACTTCAGAAATACGCCCCACTTTGAAAGGTCTCCTTATGTCGTTTTGATGCATGAAGAAATAGGTAGTGTACGTGTTTCACATTTGGAATACTCAACTGAACTCAAATGAAGAAAAACTTTCTAAACTATCTTCTGTGAAGAGCAGAATACTGTAAATATTATTGAGATTTTAAGTTTTTAAGATACAGTTTCAAACACTTCATTTTGCGTAGAATAAGGCACGTTCATTGTGCCTCTCTACCTAGTTCGTGCCATCATCACTTTTTGAACAAAGAGACAAAGACATTTCAGAGAAATGAGTTCACTTTTTTGTTTTAAATAATAAAATACTACATTTTGAATTATTGAAATTGTTAGTGAAGGAATCACTGGATTAATAATGAGCCTTAGAGGACGCTAGTCCTACCTTACTTTGTAAGGTTGAAACTTCGTTCATAGAAAGAACATTAAACTTAAATGGCATGTAATTAACGGCGGCTGTAGAGGCTAGTAACTGCACGTGCGGGAGTTATATTTAACCATTGATGTATGTAAAACAAGGTCAGGGGCGGATCTAGGATTTTTCGTTGGGGGGGGGGGGGCGCGCTGACGGCCAAACATCCGCCCGAACGACTATCTAAGCGGAGCGCTACCATCGGTTGGCGCGGAGCGTACAGAAAATTTTGAAAAATCGCGACCCCTCAGATAGCCGGAAATGACATTTCCCAGGCTTGTAAGTAGAGTCTAAGCAGTCGATATTTTGAGCTTTCGTTTGCCAAAAAATTTTCCCTTCAATTAAAAATGAGAAAATTGGAAAATGATTAGAAAATTACCAAATAAAATGCAGGGGCAAAGTCTATTCATAGTTCCCGTTCTTGACCGCCGTCATGGAGTGTCCCCTTTCCTTTTGAAATTTTTTTGCTGTCCCGAAGGGATTAAAACATCGTGCTATATTTTGCTTCTTTTCACACTAGATCCATGTGCTGAAAATGTCTTGATTTTCATTCTATCAATGAATAATATTATTCATAATTTTTACGAAAAACGAAATACGATGTGGACGCCTACATTGTTCTGTTAATCTTTTTCTTCATAGTTTTCAATATCATAAAAAAGATCACAGTTGTGAAGGAAATATTTCCCAATTACCCTCCCTCTAGCTCTAGGCCTCTAACCCTCACCCTTCCACCCGAACAACATCCCATCGGTCCCTCCTCTCGCCGTTTTATTTTTGATCCCCTTCATTTTTTCAACATCGTCGACCGCGTCCCTAAAATTTCTGTGCGGGCATTCTGCCCCCTGCTGGCTAGGTCAGTGAATACATGTACCACTACCACTGGATGAAATGGTCTTGTACCTTTCCGGGACAAAAAACCATACAACGGAATTGAAAACATGCTTATAAATGCGTATCTTTTACGACACTTGTCCGAACTGAAGGTCCACTGAATTTATGCCACTGTCTATATTGCTGCCCGAACTCCCGACTGTAGATGAGTTTACTCAGTGGCGTGCGCAGGAATTTGAGGAGAGGGGGAGACGTAGCCCATAGACAGACTCTCAGGGCTCCGCGCCACCTTCGTTTGGCGCAGAGCGCAAGGAAATTTTGGCTCAAAATGCCTCCCAAATGGCTGGAAATGGCACTTCCCAGGCCTATATACCGCATATAAATTTGGAGAAACACTAGCAATATTGTAAAAAATAAACATAGAAATACTAGAAATAAGGTGGGACTGTCCCCTTCGCCCAGACTTTCCAAGTCACACGCATCTGGCGTGTGACACACGCATTTCAGCTCTTTCACACGCTCACACGCAGAGCAGTACCGATCACACACATTTCTGTGCTTGCCCAAGAAGAACACGAGATTAACCGTGATGTTTTGCTCATCCAATTTCGTAACTAGTGGAAGCACGGATGCTAAACATGCTACGAGTATGTACAATGCTGTCAAAAGTGGCTAGCCTAAAAAACAGAGTATACCCCATGCGTGCATACCTGCCTGTATTGAACATGTCATGTGGCCTGTGTGATCTACGATGACTAGTCCAGTGACTATAGAGTACTGTGACCCTTGCTAGTAGGCCTATGTATTGTGGACCATCATTTAATTTTTACGAGAATTAGGTTGAAAGTAAAAAGGCAAAGTCAGTTTGGGCATGTGTAGCAAACGGTAAATCCATTCTTGATCTCAGGGCTGTAGGCCTACTTCTCATACTACCAGAAACAAGAGGATTATAATAACACGTCACATGGATTTGAACTAGGCCTACTGGTAGTTTGTGTAGTGTCATCATTGTGTTGAGCATCATGTTTACTCCAACATGACACTAGAATGCACCGCAGAAAGAGAAATTCGAAAAAACTTTGGGGGTGTGAAAAGGTGAACCCCCTCTCCCTCCGCACTCTCCCCCAGTGGGAATTTGCGCACGGTCTCAAAACCCATCTGATATGCATTGCCATTTTTCATACACTGAGATTTTATCAATAATTGAGAAATTGCAGACTTGAGACCCCTATTTCCTGGCTGGGTACATATAGCATAGAACACTCAGGAAATGCCGTTTCCGGCCATCTGGGGGGTTTGTAAAACCAAAAATTTTCTTGTACGCTCCGCGCCAACTGTTGGTGGCGCTCCGCTTAGATAGTCACACACATAAATTTCCCCAAAGGTTGGAAAGTCTGCCTTCGCCCCTCCTCCTTGGCTTATAATAGATGATTAATTAGATGATTAATTAAAAAAATCATACTCGTCAAATTATAGATTAATAGATGATTTACCGTTTTTTTTTCAGAACTGCTATTTATTTAGTGGTAAACGTTTGGAAGGTAAAACAAGTTTTAACAGAGGTGCGCAAGGTTTGATTCTTTGCTGTCCTGGGGAGGAGTCTAGAAACTTTTGCCTAAGAAAGAGAGCTGAGATGCAAAATGGTGCTATATTTGAAACATTTTGAAGCATATTAAAACACACATGGGAGAGCGCGCCTGTTGCTCCGCCAGAGTAGGTCAGACTGCTCCCGATTTCCCCCGACCAGTTGATTTTCCTCCGACAACTTATAGAGGTGGGGCCCATGGCCCACCCGTCCCCCCCCCCCATGCGCACGCTACTGAGTTAACTACTAACACCTTCTGAGAAAAACCGGTATGTCACGTTCCAAGATGGCTTTGAAGAATTTTCAAGCGGACTTATGGGAAGATTTTCTCACACTAAATTCATATGTGAAATTGAAGAAAAAGATACTTTTACCGTTGCCCGATTTGGGGTTAAAAGTACTGCAGCCTATAAGTAGCAAGTTTTGCACAATTGACGGTGGCTCACATTGAAAAATGCAAAATCGTGACCACACATAGCTGCCCGAATACGTCCCGACTAAACCGAATCTTCGCCTTATGATGACTACTGGTAGTATTGTCATAAAGAAATATGACACGTCAAAATGGTCTTTGATTAATTTCTTTGGGCAAAATTTTGGGCTTTGTATACACCTATACACCCTCCCGTCTGTCAGTGTAATCTAGCAATTGAAAACATCCCAGAACTATTTTTACAACTTTCGCGGGAATATTTTACCATTTGGGGCAAAGTTTAGTTTGCAAGGGACTATGAAGTGAGACTGAGGAAAATTGTTTTTCCATAAGCGACCCGGATGTGTCGCGAATTTTTGTGTTCTTTTCGTTTCGTCATGAAATTTTTACTTTGGCTATGATGCTTTTTCTATATTTCGGGCAAATGTTTCAAAGAATTGGGAGATTCGGACTTTTCGGGCAAAGTGTTGCGCAAGACTATAAAAAGAGGCTGAGGAATAAAAGTTTTTTTGACGCTTTTTAATTTTTCTGGCAAATCTTTGGAAGAATTCGGGCACGATAGGAATTTTGAGTGGAAGTAAAACATGCGAGATTTTTTAAGACTCAAATGGCTGTGCAAACCCATGCCAGAAATTAAGATCTTGTGGAAATTTGGGGACAGTCTGCTCTCTGCCCCTGCCTTGTACGCCTATTTGACAATAGACCAGTTTGGAGTTCGACTTTCCCAGTATCTGTAAGCCGTAAGCGATCATTCGTTCGCGCGTAGCGTAAGAGTGAAATTTTGCAAAATAAGCCTCCCAGATTGCAGGAAATGGCCCTTCCCATGCCCTATAAGTTGCGAGATACGGTCGAGATCTTCGATGTCACCCTGTTGCCATTCCATCGGAAAACTTGAAACTGTATACTTTTAAACTGCTATTATTTTGTAGCAATTATAAGACAATAAAACATGATGAAGAATCAAGTAGCCGAAATGATCAGTAAGTTCTACGAAGGTAAAAAACCAAACCTTGGAAAATTTTAGGGGGGGGGGCGCCGGGTGCGCCCCCGTCTAAATCCGCCACTGCAAGTTGGACTGCGCTTTGTACGTGCTTAAAAACAGACACACCCAAATCGGAGAGAAACGAATATATTACAACCCCAAGTCAAAAGGCAAAAGGCTACTAATTCCTTGCCAATGAGATGCAAGTCTATAACCGTGTTTTCAAATTGACAGTGTTTCATAAATTACTGTCTTTTCAATTTTGACACAGAATGTCTATATTAATAACCTTTTGACCTCCAATGAACTCAAATGACTTTTGACGTTCACTTAATATGGGCCATCTGCATGTCAAGTATGTGATTCATCAACCTTCTCCTGTTCAAGATATAGTGTTTATAGTGTTTACAAAGTTTCAACCTTCTGACCTCTGGTGACCACAAATGACCTCAGACCTACACCAAGAATGATGAAGATCATACAAAATACCGTATAATGTATGGACCAAATCACATATTTTCACATTAAGAAACAAAAAATCTTCCCCCTCCTTGGGAGGGGGCCTCTCCCACACACACCCTCGCGTGCAAGCGCACTCGGGGTCGGTATCTTCGCCCCTTTGCAAAATCTACCACTTTGCCACTTTCAAATGTTGGCGAGTAGCCTATGATATTGTTTAACTCTTTAGCAAATGAAAAAGTATTCAATTACTATGCAAGTTAAAAATGTATGTGTTGCTTTTTAATATAGGGCCCTTTTATAACGTATGCTACAGGTCCTGCACTAGCTTAATCCGGCCTGCTCTACGACGTAATTTTCTTCAGAATCACCTGCCTGTGTTGCCATTTCCTAACGTGTAGCACATATTTACGCTCAGAGCCTAACCTACACACGTGTATCTGCAATAATCTCCTTAATTACTCGGAGAGCTGTGCAGAGGATAAAGTTTTTCTAAATATATTGTTCTAAAGTGCCTACTAATGTTTTGTTTGTTCTCTAACACACACTCTTAAGCATGCAAAGTCCTATTTTATTGACAGGGTAGCATTTGCGACATGTCAAAATTTGAAATTTTGTTTTTTAATTCAGTATCCCCTACTGTTACGAGAACCCAAGTCATGTAATGATTCTTGTCTCCAAGGTGATCCAGAATCCAGTGGAGTTGTTTTAACCTTACGACCCTACTTTCAATCAAACTTGAGTACATAGCCAAGGGCACGGGACAGGGTTTACAAACTCCCTCTTCAATCCCCCACCCTCTGTGGTCCCCATGCAGTCAAGCTGACAAGAGAGGAATCTAAATTATGCTACACACACTTAACCAACCCCTCTGTCCCCATTATAGTTTTCAGAGATTGAATAACAACACTATGCTTAGTAGTCTTCTATTTTGTCCACATTTTTTACTGAAATCCCTTGCAAATTGACCTCACAGTCATGCATGGGCGTCCACAGAAAAAAATCGGGGGGGGGCAAAATTTTTTAGGGGGCAAAACATTTTTCCTGGGAAATATTTTACTCCCAGAAAAGAGTTAAGATGCTACTTTTCACAGTGTCGACAAAGGCGTATCCAGGAATTTGTCAAGGTGTGTGTGTGGGGGGGGGGGACGAAGCCCATAGACAGACTCTCAGGGCTCCGCGCCACCATGAGTTGGCGTGGAGCGCAAGAAAAATTTGGCCCAAAATGCTTCACAGATCGCTGGAAATGGCACTTCCAAGGCCTCTTTACCACATATAAAAAGGGGAAAACACAAGCAATATCGTATATATAAACTTTAAAAAATACCAAAAATATGCTGGGGGGGGGAGGCTTCTGGGGCCTGAGTGTTGATATTTTTATTCAATTCCTGTTTTGAGAGTACAGTAGAAATTCACACTGAGTGAACTGTTAAGAAATGCTGATGTTTTATTTTCTTCGTTATTTTCTTTATACTTTTCTTCGTTTTTTCAAGTTTTTGATTTGGGTCGTTTTAGGGCTTTTCATACCAAGTCAGCAATATACCCATTGGCAAAATTGGGCTACCGATCTTCAAAAAATTTGAATGGTCTCGATCTTTCTCAATTCACATATACTCCTAGGTAATTGGCCTCTGTGGGTCATTTATATGTTTAAGACCCATCATTCTAAGGATACTAGCACTTAATCTTCAAAAAGAGACCAAAAATTTTGATTTATAAACAGTGGCGTCACCAGACTTTTCATTCTGGGGGGGCACAAGGGGGGGGGCACAACAGTTCGATGAGGGGGCACAACTAGATAGCGGCGTATGCAGTATGTTGTGTGAATGCCGGCCTGGGGGAGGGGTCTAAGGGGAGGGGGTGTCCCCCTCCCCTTTGAAAATTTTTGAAAAATTAGGTGTCCTTAGATGCAATCTGGTGCCACATACGTTACCTTTTTGAAGTAAAATTTCTGTCAAAAAATAACGAATTTTTAGGAACTAAAAAAAAATTATGCATGGATTGAGAAATTTACATGAAAGTGAAAAAAACGTGCATGTGTACTGCCGAATCAACGATCAAATATTCGTTCAATTGTGGACTTTTCAATTAATGTGAAATTCTCATGATCCACAAACTGAGTGATTGGAGTCTTACGGGATTAAAGTGATCATAGAGTTTTGTATCCTATATTTCTCTTTTAAAATTTTTTGGAATTATTTTTTTCGAAGAAGAAAATACGGAAAAGTCTCCTTGAAATTGCTGGCACTGAGCTTGCATTACAATTCGCAACGCAAGTGGCAGGCAAATTCCATGGTACTGTACGTACCAAACAGCACCATTCACTGTTTGGTTAATAAGTCCGCGAGGCAGCATTTCCGCTACACTTTATCAAGGCGTATACTCACACACCTATCGAGGCGGCGAGGATTATGGATAGATTACCAAGACCGATGCTCAGCCTCCGACACAGAGAACACTGTCTGCTTTATGAGATGGGGCCATTTTGTTATTCGAAAAAATACAAATTTCTGCCTTTTCTTGTCCTAAGAAGAATCAAATCATATGAAACCCGGTAGTCAAATATTCTAACTACAGAATTTACAGAAGATCTATACATTTTTTTTCAAAATCTCAGATCTCAGTTGGGGGGGGGGCACAAGGTTTCCCAGGGGGGCACGTGCCCCCCCCCCCCCCCCCCCCCCCCCCCCCCTTGGCGACGCCACTGTTTATAAAAACGACCCTGTTTCATTTTGAAACATTTTATCAAGCTGCTAAATCTTGTTACTAAGGACGTTCACAATATTGTATGCTATATAGCACGCACTGCTGTTCAATTATTGTGACACAGTTCATAGATGTGCTTACATTCATATACGCACATACGTGCATGAAGCAACACTCATTGCAGAAACGCACGCATACGACGTTACTCTTACAGTAACCACGCGGGAAAAACTTTGTACAGCAATAGCTAGGCCTAGCAAAGTGTACGTGAGAACTAGGCCTAGGTAACTAATTAGGCTAGTAACCTACGTACCGCGGCGGTATATATACTGTACATACAAGGGAAAGACTGCCGCACTCAGGGCCGTCACGACGACGATAGTCGGAAAATCTGAAATACCAGTTGGAATTTCCGATATCTCGGTCTAGCATATTTTTAATACTGAGCCTCTGAGCCTATGTCAACTTTGTGTATATTTTCCAACTAGATCAAGTGAGAATAACGCCAAGTTTATTTTCCTCAATACAAAGAGTTATTTTCTTCGTGTACAATCGAATCAAAACTGACCTTTGTCACGGAATATTTGTGTATGTATGTATGTATGTATGTATGTGATGGATCTATTGTAATCATTTTCTGTCACAACTGTTTCTCAAACTATCAGAATTTTCGCAAACTTTTGAAAACTATCAAAGTTTTGCGCACTCTGTGCCCTTCAGACCTCTGCTCAGTGTTGTTCTTATTATCAATATCTTCCGACAGCAACTTTCGGAGAGTACAGCAGCAGAAGTTGAAAGCTGTTTACGAATAACCAGGTAAAAGACTGGCTGTTTGAGTGGCATGTAGGTTTGTTGGGTAATTGAAAGTGTCTCGATGCAGATTCTGAATGCAGATTTTTTCATGGAAATCTTAGTTAATGAGAAATTTCGGGGCGCTTTGGGCGCATGCGTCACGATTTACATTCCATCTCATGACCATTATTAAAGGGAAATATTGCGTTTGTTCAACAGAAAATTGTAATACTTTTTAAACCAATATTGACAGATACAGAATGATATGCAATTCAAAATAAGGCAGTACGGTAGCCTTCTTTTCAAGAAATAAGGCGCTCACAGGAAGTAATTCGGTTATTTGTTGCACAAAAGTAATTTGTTCACCCAAACTTTCAAAAATTCAAATGATGCAACTTCCGAATCTCTTGTAATGCATAATATTTTGAGGAGATAAAGCCATTGCTAGGGTTTATTGGTGAAACTGAATGATTTAATAATGATTTAAGGTATTTTCTTCGTATGCCATGTTGGTTTATTTTAAACGCAATATTTCCCTTTAAGTTAATTATATTAGGCGCGGTTTTATGGGGGTGGGGGGGGGGCGAAGGGCAGGGCCGGATTAGCGTTGTGTGGGGCCCCGGCACTTTCCATAGCGGGGCCTCTTTTACAAGTTTAACATCCTCCCCCTCGCCCACCCGCTTACACAAAATTAATAACACTCAACAGATTAAATTTTAGCTATTAACCGCTAATAACTAATAGTTGCTTTTACACATTATACAGTGATACATGACAGTTCTTATACATTATATGCCAGAGGTAGGGGTCCCAAAAGCCCAGGGCCCCCGGCATATGCCGGTTCTGCCATGGGGTTAATCCTGCACTGACTAAGGGGCTTTAGCCCCCAAATTTTCCCCAGCTCCCCAAAATTGCGCAAAATTTCATATAGATTAGTAGTGGTGAAGGCATAGATATGCTCAGAAAATATTCCAAATGGTTATTCATCAGGCCCGTAGCCAGTAGGTTCTGCAACGATTCTGTAACGATTCTTTCTATAACTTATATCTATATTTCTATAACTATTATTTAGAGGGCTACGCGTGCTTTCATCTTCAGTTCTGTCTAGTGGTAACGTCAAGTTGAACCGTTTCAAACAGATTGGATTTATTCAACGTTTCCACAAACATCGTTCTTCCGTGTAGCCTGAGGCGTGATTCTAGAGAAACACGAAAATGCATCGTTGCGAATTTCTATCCTCTTTTTCCTACTTATGGAAGATTTCTTCTTCAGCCTCGCCATCGTGGAAAACATAATTTGTATCAAAAAAGATTTTTCAGTTTCGTAGGGGAGCCTTAATGGGTAAGATAAAGAATGTAATCTCCGACGACGAAGATGCAGTCGCACCAACAAATTTCTTGATTTTGCTCTTATATAAGTAGGGCAGACTCTTCAATAAAAACCCAATCTTTTTCAACTTTCCTTAATGAAAACAAAAATTTGAAATCTTTTTCAATACAGCCCCAATTTTTGGGGGGCGCGCTTCGCCTGCCTTATGTTTCGAGTTCAGGGACCCATTGCATCTGTTGGGGCTAAGTGTAGCTGGCCCCCAGTCAGTGCGCTTGGCCCTCACGTAGGCAAATCAGCACCTACCCTGGCTGAGCCTGCAGGTAGGCTTTTATTTTTAGCACTGAAGTACACCCCCAATTGTTTCCGCGCGCTTTGCCCGCAATCCTCACAATCCACGTTGTATATATGAACATTATAAACACAAAAGTACCAGTGAACTTTTCTAGCCTAAACTAGGTGTACTCTTATGCTGACTCATCCCTGGGCCTTATTGTAGCCCATGGCAGCATGGTCCCCTCACCGTCCGAAAAGCACTCAACTCTTCATCCACGCTTGCGGAGCTGAAGAAGCATGCACCATCATGGACATGGCCTTGTTCCGTTCACTTGTGAGACTTTCCACAAATTGCCTCCAGGGAGGGGAACTTTATGCGCCCAGTTAGCGCGCACGTTCATACGTAGGCCCGATTTCTTTAAGCTATGATCCGTGTAGGCCTTGGGATATATCATCCCCTGTGGTTCCTTGAAACCGCCCTCATCTGTTGGCACCACTAGCAACAAACATAGTCTTTTCGGTGCCCGCCTTTGCGGTACTGGAGCGCCCTATGTCAGAATTCCTCAGGCTGGCTACGGGCCTTCCCTTTACCCGGTTTCACCAGGGTCAATGGCAACATAGCCCCCCTCCAATTATGTCCCTACAACCACGCCTGATTTATACATGGAACTGTTCTGATCATATTACCATCCGAAAAACAAAGCCTGATGATCGGCATTTCCAAACAACTCTAAGGGTCTCTCATCAATATGGGGGTCTTTCAATCTAATTTGTAGCATGATGTGGAAGGTTGAAAGTACGTTGTTGCCATTGCACATTTTTCAAAATTTTCGAGGACCGCTTCGCATTATCGGTATAGATGGTGATTGTTGATACACTCACGACGAAAAAGCATTCTGGGACGCGCTTATCAGTCATTCACCCCTTTTGCTATACATATCAGGGAGGTCTAATATCACCTTCTGCACCTATACTCTCCCTCCCGCCCATTCAACATTGCTGGAAACTGTTCGTCTGGATTTTCGATCAAAATTAGCAAAAATTCGATAGATGTAAAGTGCTTGGCGTCATACTCTATACTATCATTTGGATGTCAAGTAATGTCAATGCCCCTATTTTATATAATTGATCCAGGGCAGTTTCTGTTGACTCCATATGCACTTATTTTTCCGTAAAAACTTTGCCCAAATAGAAGGCAGTAAAGTAGCCAAAGGCCGGGGGGGGGGGCTTCAAGAGGTTTGTTGACAATGTATTCTTCTCTAAGACAACATCCTCTCTGCTTTCACCTAACTAAAAATTAGAATTCCCTAAATTACGGACCTTTTCCAGCCGTATACGATCAGCTCCAAAAATATCCTAAAAGATAACACAATTTTGCACCTAAGCAACGGTTACTTTAAATAAACGAAAATTTCTCAAAGGGGAGGGGGTGTAGGCCCCTTCCCTTAGACCGGCCCGTCCTCCAGGACGGCACCTTTATGTAGTGACAAAGGAAGGATCCCAACTGCTGTATACCGAAGCAGGCCGCATAAAAAGTAGTGCAATTTACGCGCCGCCACTCAGTTGGAAAGAACATCCAGCCTGTTGGAAAAATTAGAATTCCGGCACTTAGTTATGGACATTTTCCAGCCATATATGAGCTCCAAAAATATTCCACAAATAGCACCATTTTGCATGTAAGCAACTTTAATTAACGACGGCACCTTTATGTAGTGACAATAGAAGGATCCCCACTGCTATATATATAAAACACAGGGCGCATAAAAAAGGTACAATTTACGCTCCCCTATTCAGCTGGTCGTGTCGTGCCCATTTTAAGGCCGAAAGTACGCATACCAATGTTTTACATAAAAATTTCCAGACATTTCTGCACCGAAAAATTTTCTGATAAAGTAAATGAATGGTATAAGAAAGTGGAATTTTTTGGGGCCGACAAATCACAGATAATTTTTGCGACAGATGATACGTTGGAAATTTTAAGGGGGTTCAGCAAACTTTATACTCCCCGGGCGCGTAGTTTTTTTTCCCAGGACGAGTCAGGGAAAATCTGGCCAATGGACCAATCAGCTTCTTGGAAATAGGCCACACCTCTCATTCCAAAATGACAGCTTTTGGACCCTTTATGTAATTCTGACGCCGGATTATGAAAGAACGGGCCAAATAACCCCAATCCACGCAACCCTCACCTAAATTTTTACCCTAACCTTCATTTTGAAACAAATTCAATTTTTTGAAAACTCGATTTGCCCACGTTCGTCCTGGGAAAAAAAATAATGCTCCCGGCGTCGGCTCCCGGCGGGCAGCTATTTTGGGTTGGGGGTTATTTGGCCTGTTCTTTCATAATCCGGTGTCAGAATTACAAAAAAAGGGTCGGAAAGCTGCTATTTTGGAATTAGGGGTGTGACCTCTTTCCAAGAAGCTGATTGGTCCGTATGAATAGAATTCCCCTCGCTATCCTACGAAAAATAAACTCGCCGGCGGGCAGCCTGTGAGCTGGTGATCGCCATCTTTCACCTCGACGAACGTTGAAAAAAGATGAAGCACGCCATCAATAAATGGTCAGTGCTGATCGATAACACATGATACACAACATATACCGAAAACGCTATGGCACAAAACGATGCCGGGGATGCCGCTACCAAGTCAGTTTTAAGAGATCTACAACAACAGATCAAGACAGCTAAACTCAATTTACCGGAATTGTCAACAATAGCAAAAAAAGGCGATGAAAAGGTGTCTCTTGATCCGTTTCTTTGTATTGATGTCCGTTGCTAATTCGTATCTAACGTAGCCTAGGCCTAGGCTAGGCTAAGGCCTAACGGTAACGTTACTAAGTTGCTGTAGCACTAGCGGGGCCCTACATGTAAGGGTATCCAGTCAAAACGTCCCCAGACCAAAACGTCCCCGTATTTTTGCTACCAAAACGTCCCCGCTTTTTACCAAAACGTCCCCGTACTATTATATATGGGAAGTCAAAACGTCCCCGCCATAGAGACTTTGAACATGATTTTAGGAATCCAAATTAAAACTATCGGTTGGAAACTTGAAGAAAACTTGAGACATGTTAAATAAATTGAGTGTATGAGGATCGATTACGAAAGTTAGGCAGGCCTAGGCCTAAGATAACGTTAGAACTTTGGCCTACTAACGTTAGAACTGAGAACTGAGATGCTATCCGACTAACGTTAGGCCTAGTATAGGCCTAACTGTTAGTTTTACAACAGACAAACGTAGAATGATTACCACAAACACTTTGGAATTTAACATAAAAGGTTAAATTTTCCAGAAAATTTCCATTTCATTCCAATAACTGTACTTTACAAAATTATTTGAACTTCAGAGTAGGCATACTGTAAGGGAAGATAAAGGCTACCAAATCCGGGGACGTTTTTGCACGGGGACGTTTTGACCAATAGCGGGGACGTTTTGGTCAGGGGACGTTTCGACTGGTAAGCCATGTAAGTTACACTTCTAAGGCTAGCCTAGACTTTCAAATTCACTTGCCAAGTCGGGCAAGCAGCCACTGAAATCCACTTGTCGGGCATTTTTTTACTTGCCCCTTGCAGTAGGCAGACAAAATATTGATTTCCCACATGGCTGTTTACAGTCACACAGATGACAACAATCCTTGAAACTAACATTAACTTAGTCCTACTCGAGTCCTAGGCCTAGGCTAGGCTCTAGCCTAACAATTATTGGATTGCACCTTCTTCCATCTTTGACTGAGTTTTTACACAGTTTGGCCTACAGTAATACACTGTAGCCTAAATGTAAACATTTACAGTAATAAAGTCAAATATGTGGCTGCATACATGAGGGATTGGAGAGAATTCAAGGGGAACCTTCCCTCCCCCTCCAAAAAAATTTAAAAAATGAATGGAAAATGCTTTAGTATGTAGGCCTAGCATGGTGGGACCGGAGTTCGGTCACCTTCACGAATGCGCAGTGCAGTACAGTTGGTATGGAGTGAACGAATTCCGGTCCCTGTTGAATTGCGGACCCATTTGTATACAGCAAAGTGTTTGTGCCATACCCTGCTAACTTTTAGATAAACATTACGCAAAAACCTTCCTCTATGAAGACTTGGCCGGACTCCGCACTTTTTGCCAGAGAAGTGCGGTTACCACAAGCCTAACCCGACCTGTAATCACAAGCAATGCCATTGTTTGTTTATTCTGGAGAGCCGGGTCAATAAAAACCTCCATTCTCCTGTGTTCAATGACTGAGTGTCCAGTGGTGCAGTGTTGGCCATATTAACTGTTTGAGTGTGCAGTGGAGCATGGTTGGCCAGATACTGTTTGCTTTTGCAGTGGTGCATGGTTGGCCGGATCAATTCCCGCCAGTAGTGACCAGGTTTCATAGAGGCCTTTTTTGCTTAATGAAGGCCAAACAACCAGTAATTTGTCCACTTCAATTTGGCTACCCAGCCCTCCCAGGAGAAAATTCCCATTGAAACCCATTGATTCCCATAGGAACTTCCAATGGGACCTAATTGGTTTGAATGGGGCATAACTGGATTCAATGGGACTCCATGAATTTAATGGGTGACCCATAAGATTCCATTGGGTGGTTCCAACTGGGCACAATGGGTAATAATTCAATTGGATGCAATGGGTTTAAATGGGACCCATTAGATTCAATTGGACATGTGGTGGGTCCCATTGAAATCAATGGGGTCCTATTGAGATCAACAGGTTCCCATTGAGCCTGCTTAGTCCCTGTTGAATCCAATGGGGGATAAATACTGCAGCCCCATTCAATCTAACAGGAATTAGATGAACCCCATTAGATGTTAAATTTAATAAAAAGCTGAAAATGCATGCAGCCTGTGGAGCTTATAGTCAGCACTCTGAGGAGATGTGTGTGATTTATTGGGATGGGATTGGTAATGAAAAGGCCACTATTGAATCCAATGGGGTGAACACTACAGGTCCTGCTGAATCCAGTAGGAAGTGAGGAGCCCATTGTCTGTTATGTGATTTCAGGTGTGAGGGAAGGTTAAATGACACGCAAACACTGCAGTGTCATACAAGGGTTACACTAGTCGTTGAACAGGACTCTATGCTACATACACTTTGTTTTACTCCGCACTAGAGTCCTTGTCCTGCCTACACAAAAAAACCCACAGTTAAGGTTTGAGAGAAAAATTTATCAGAAATTGATTGTTCCTACACGAATTGTCATTTCTCCGATTTTAAAACAATGCAATTCAGTTTATTATCATTATATTGTAGAAAAATATGCATAAAACACAGCTCACAGGTGTGTTCTAGGGCCAAAACTCACAGAACTCGCTTCGACGTTCGTCAAAGTACGGCAGCCATATTGTCAGAATGGCTCATGGTAGCGCTTCCACATTTTGATGTCCAATTTCCTGAAATTAATTGCAGGATTTCCTTATATTTTGTTACATTTTCTTGGTTTCAGATTTTGAAGTCAATATCTACCGGGTTGAGGTGAAGGTCCATTATTTATATACAAATATTTTCTCCAAAGTCGAAAAATGTGCATAGATACGACATACTGTATCCTTTTGCATACTACCCTGGTTACAACTTTTTACAGGGAAGTCAGTCATGTGACTGCAGGGGCACTCTAAATTCTTGTAACTCACTTAGTGTTAAGGTCAGTTTTTTACCTCCAAATTTCACCTTCTTGCTCCCCTCTATTCCAAGAAAAACTGGTCAAGAAGCATAGATGCAATGACAAAGAACGTTCATGGAAAGTATGGTAATCATAGGTGAATATTTGAAGCTGTGAGGAATGCCGGTCTGCTGGCAGACCGGCTAACCACTGGAAATTTTGTGTAGGCAGGACAAGGACCGTGGTACGGAGTAGGTTCTACCGTTAACGCAGTACACGGTCCTGTTCAAGGGGGTTACACCAGTCTCAGATAAAACAGGTCATGGGGGTCCACCTAGCTCCAAGAATAGGAAAGATGCTAAAAATGTCTTTACATGCCTTCAGTTCAAATATCTTGCAAAAAGGCCCTGCTATGGGCAGTTTTCACTAATGAAGGCTGGCATGGAGAAAGTTTCAAGGTACCATGGCCAAGTGGGGGCCCTCCCCTTTGAAAATGTTTGAAAAATTGGGTGTCCTTACAAGGATCTGGTGCCACATACAGTACAGTATGTCCAGTATGGAAAGTACTGTATGGCAATTGCACACCTGAGATGTTCTAGATTTTTATTGCACTTGAAAATTCACATTGCATACCTGAGCTTTTAACCTTGCAGTCACACGAAGGCAAGGCAGTGTGACCACTTGGTGTTTCCACTTTTCAATAAAAGAACTGTAGCGAAATCTTTAACAAAATAGATAAAGCTTCCGTTGGCTGCCTACGTACTACAGTATGACTCGAGAGAGTGACCATTAACTTCAATTTTCAGTCAATTAATTGTGACAGGCGTGTGTGGTATGTTAAGGAGGCCTTCAAGGGTTTTGTTTAAATTTCTCCCAAGTATTTATTTCACACTTGACTTTTCGTGTGCACACTTGAAGTGTGCATTTGACACCTTGTTGCACACTGCACACTTCAGTTTTTTTCGTGCACACCTGAGATCTCGGCAAAAAGTGCCATACTTTCCACTCTGGCTTTACAGTATGTACATACTGTACTATAAATTCACTCAAAAACCAGGGGAAACAGTAACACAGGGTGAACCCATTATGGTAAGGCCCCATACAAAAAAAATTAATTGATTCTCATCACAGACTTCTGAAAAAAATCTGTTGCCTGGTCCCTTTTTATTACCAACCAATTTCCAGTGTGTACTTTCTGGGCCCTACTTTAAACTATACGTATATATCATGTATCAGTACAGTAGTGTTCTTGTCAAGTCGGCCTTACATATAGCTTTAAGGAGTAACACTCACCCATCTGATATAATTTAATGAAAGACCAGTAAATAGAGATCTATGCAAGATAGGCTGAGATGTAGATGAAAGATAAAACTGAGTACAGATCTGGATTCACATGTTCAAATGAACAAATACAAAAATACATGTTGACACCAGGGCTTGAAAATAAGCTTTTTCTCCCTGGAGCTAAAAACAGCTTCTGACAACCTTCATTTTGAAGCTTTTCTGGAGCAGTTTTACCATTGTCTGGAGCTGTTTTCAACTTTTCAAAGAAACCACTGTTCCCTGCATACACATCCTGTAGTCGTCTCCTATAACATTACTTGTACATTTAGTAAAAGAAATTCAAAATATCAAGACAGGAACTTCGACAAAGAGCATGTTTTTCTTTCGTGTAACACAGGGTAGTACTAAGTATAAGTGTGGTCATTCCATCTCTGAAAACTTGGAAGGGGACTGAGGGGCTGTGTGCATGAATGCGGCAGCTTTGGAGTGCCCTCATTGGCACCATGAATGTAGAGAAGGGAGAGGGGGGAAGGAGTTCATAAATTCTATCTCCTGCTCTAGCTATGGCTATGAACTCATCTTTGATTGGGATGGTGCGAGGTTCTAACTCCATTGGGTCTGGATTAACTTGGAGACTAATGACCTGAGTCTGTAGTACTTACAGTAGCTTCTCGTAACAGTGATATATAGGGGAAAAATTGTATTTTTTCAAGTTTTGAGATGCACAGATGCCACCCGGTCAATAAAATAAGACCCTGCGTGCTTAAGAACATGTTAGAGAACAAGCATAAAGAACAAAATAATTAGAAAAACGTTAACCTCTCAACAGCTCTTCAAGTAAGACAATTATTGTAGATACACGTGTGTAGTTTCGGTTCTCATTGTACACATGTGCTACACGTTAGGCAACAGCAAAAGTGCCAAGACATGCTGAAGAAAATCACATCGTGGAGAAAAAGTTTCAACCTAAAGCTTTCAAATGTATCACAGATTGGTATTTGAGGGTCTTTTGCACACGCCCATGTAAATGTTTCTGGCATTCCTGACCACTTGGAGTACTGAATCGTGGAGACGTCGACGCTTTTCAATTATCGATCCTGCTTCGTTGAAGTAAGGTAGTACAAACAGGGTACAATACATGCAGAGAGCAGCAGCTCACTCGTTTGATCGAACCATGCATTTTGGGCTGAAATTTCTTCCGTTAGGGAGTTGGAAACTTTGTTTAACCATTGCATTAGCCAAGAACCATCACTTTAGAATATCACTGGTTTATTCTAAATTTTTCCATCCATCTTAAATTGTTATGGGGAAAATTTTGATCGAGATTCGGAGGACTCTGCATAGCCACTTTGATGTTCACAGAAAGTGGAAATGTGAAATGTGCTGGTACCTGTACCAGCCAATCCCGGCCGGTGTCTCATGTAGGGCTGTGAACGTTTAGCAAAATTACTAAACGTTTAATCGCAAAATTTTGCGATCGTTTAGCGATTAATCGCAAGTACGTATGATCAAAATAGAGACTTTAAACGTGACTTGGAACATGATGAATATGTTAAATGCCTTAGTGACGCCCGGGGGACATAGTTTTCATGAACCTCAGACACAGATCCGCATAGAAGCTCAACTTTGATGTCGTATGTTTACGTGTGTGCCATTTGTATAATTATGTATTTCACTTTTTCAAAAAGAGTTGAAGTGAACATCTGTTTTTCTGCAATGACTGCAGAATGTTTTTTTTTCATTTCGTACGGAAAAATGGGTATTGCGATTAATCGCTGGTAGCTTTGTACTAAACGCTAATTACACATGCGATCGTTTAGCGATTAATCGCTAAACGGTCACAGCTCTAGTCTCATGATATTGCATCGACTGGGAAATCCAAATGCAATACATTCACAAGAAAGCTAACTAGCATCATCCATAATGAAATTTACTGCATTTTAATGATGTTTATTCCAATTTTATAAGCGGGTCACAAAGTCCCATTTTGTCATATTTTAGTTAATATTTCTGTGCATTGCACAAATACCTTGTCTTCCAGCTTTCTCGTCCATTAGAAGGTTTCTAATACGGAAATATTAACAACATACACTTAAATAATGTTGGGTCATATCTGTGATACCTTGGGACTTCCAGGATGATGGGCGCTACTTTCGGAAAAAAGTGGCGCCTTATAACACTCTTGTCGGTATCTAATGGACGTTGTTCAGCTGGAAATGAGGGCTAAACAGTGCTTATATTTCACCCTTGACACTGGCTGCTTGTGAGACTTATGAATGGGACATAATTATGCAGATATTCTAATAATCACAGAAATTTGGTGAAACTGTACCAAGCATTGTATGCAATGGGCACATCTGACTTACGTGCTACTGTACTTTGCAGTACAGAAACTCAAGCCCACGTGGCATGGAACTTTCAACAAATTCTCGTGTCGTGTACGTCTGTGCATTGGTATACAATACATGTAGTGTGCGAAATGCGATGCCCAGTACCACAACATCGTGCATGCTCTCCGGCTTAGGATTTACAAGCTGGTGGATGTCACAGCTCAACTATACGCAGTACATGCTAGTGTAACGTGATGCCGTACGTACTGCTACGTAATATTGCATGGATAGATGGTCGGGTCATGAACACAAACTTTATTTTTTAATGGTATATACTGCAAGATTTTGTGATAATTCTTTGGTGTAGTTTGGTGTAGAACATCTAATTGTGTGCAGGAATTTTTCCGTGATTTTGAGATTGTTTGCCTCGCGCACCTGGCGCCATTTTTAGCGCCAGATGAACACCCACTTTTTTGTTTTTCTGGCGCAGTCGCGGCGGTCTCTGGCGCTTTTGCGCCAGAGCGCCAGTCTATTTTCGAGCCCTGTGACACTCTGAGGAGCTATTCTAAATTTTAGTCTCATTGATTCATTTGTTCATTGAGAGTTACAAGGTGGTGTATGATCGAACGAAATTATTGGCCACAACTCCCGTGCAACAAGCCATAAGATTCCATATCTCATAACCCATGTTGGAGTTACCGTACAGTACACATGCTAAAATTTCATCATGGTAACCCATCAGAACCAATTTTTTTGTGTTGTCACTTCAAGTTCAGTCTCCCGTGGTGCAGACTTTTGCCAGTAGGTTTTACCATGCCACACGTCATTTGAGCCAAATTTCCCCATGGGTGGCAACTCAAAAACTTACAGGTACTGTAATACTACTGTGGTATCGTACAGTACTTGCTTGGCACAGATTGCTGACACTAGCTGACTGCGCAGTCAATGACAGTTGTGTATGATTTGATATCAGTACGGACTTTCAGCACATTTTCAGTGAATCAACAACAGTCTGTGCATGGCAGAACATACTGAATTATTAACACAGCTGAATGATCTCAAGTATGGGAAGAATGTTTGATTGTGGGATTTGGTCGGAGTGATTTTGGGCAATAAATTTTAATGAAAAAACTGTCAGAAATGATGTCAGAGATCATATTTTCTTATTTAAAAAAAATGAGCATGGGAGCGATGACATTGGCCCGGGAGGCTTCTATTTTTTAATAAAAAAAAATCCACTCCGTGTCCAAAATTGGCCCGGCTGGTGATGAGAATCAAGTAATTTTTTTTGTGGCCTAAACTGAGGCCTACTGTACATACAGTAGCCTGTGCTACTGTACTGTTACTGTATTGTATACAGGGGGCATCATGATTTGATCACTTCTAATGAACTTTGTGAAGGTAAACCAGAGAAATCCTAAGCTTTAGCTGGAAGGAGCATCCCACAGTAATGGAAGGCGCAGAAGAGTCACATGCTGCGGGAATGTATTTGAATGGTGCAAATAGTAGTTGCTTGTGTAACTGAGTAAGTACTGTATGTACAGTATGTTCTCCTTTGTGGGTATTAAACAATCATTTTTTCTTCAGTTAGGGTCTAACAAAACTAATTCATGCTCAGCAAGCCAGATTCGTACTGCAGGACGACCAGGGGCATAAATACAGGGGGTGACGCCCCCCCCCCCCAGTGAAAATCAAAAGTTGGTCTCTGAGCGCCAAAAAGTCGGTCTCAAATCCAGTTCAGTGTGCCTTTTGTAACGGTAGACCGGACAAGAACAACGTTTGAAGTGCAAAAAAGTAAAAAGAAAAAAGTCCTCGAAAATTCGGAACATTTGTATGATGATATTTCAAGAGTTGCTCCATAGTCATATATTCCAAGTTGTAATGCAGTATTCAGAAGTAAGTACGTATATCTTCCAATGAGAATAATGGGGTGGGACGACAGCTGTTCTTTCCCAACACTTCTGGCCAAATGTTTACCAGAAAATTGATTTGCCCTTGAACAGATCTCTTAGATGTCTCCAGAGCCAGATTAAAGCCTTACTCAGTTCATACTGCATAGTCTTGGGCCCTTACAATGGTATTTAGAGTTTGGGTAGCACCTTTTAATTATTCTGTAACCCAGAAATCAGAATAACAAGCCACTCTAGCCACTCTAGTACAGTACTTACAGAAATTAGTGTACAGTATGTAATGAACTGTTTAGACAACATGGATACAGTAGTTTCTGACCCAGGAGATATTGTATACAGTAATTTGTCACTTCTTCTTTTAGTGGGTCATCTCCCAACCCCTGATTTTTGCACAGCTAGGGCCTACCAATCAGATACCACTGCCATGGATACATATTTGATAGCCAGCCTAAGCCACTAAAGTGGGAAGTCAAATCTACTCTTCGAAGAAGTCTTGAAATACTGTACCATATTATATATCTTATTAGCCCTCTATTACTGTTTATTACAGGTACCGTACGTACTGTAGGTCAGTAGCCAGTTTCAAGGCCAAAGTATATATGGGGAAGGGGATAGGGCTTATATGCATGGATCCATCATTAGCAGCTGTCAATGGAATTATCTTGAAAAACGGGAGTTTAGCCATCTTCAGTGGGAGCTTTGGAGAGGCAAATTTAGCTTTCATCTTCTTTGCAAGGTGCTGAACATGCCCTCAAACCTTGACACAATATTGTAAGGAGAGTCCTGATTTTATCATGTACCTTAGTTAGTTAGATGAGATTTAACACAAAGATAAAAAAGGTAAAGTTTAATCAAGGGTTCAAACACGGTTCAAGTTCAAGTTCGGTTTCAAATATTTACAGTTCAAATATGGTGCAAGTCCTTCCCTTTAGTCGCCTCTTATGACAGGCGGGAAATACTGTGGGCATATTCTACATCCCCCAGCCCACAGGGGGATTGTGTACCTTAGAGGCTGTCCCATAGGCCGTATGGGCAGACATTTCACAAGGGGTGGAAGGTGTTGCCCTGAAATTTTCTTTCAGTTGTAGTAAAGGCTTTTTATATTTAAGTTTGTCCAAACGACATTTTTGGCCAAAAGAATTGACAATTTTGTGCACAAGGGGGGCCCTGCCTCACGCGCATTTATGCAACCCCCTTTGTAGGCCTTAGTGATTGATATATATGCATCCCCCATTGGCCTACATCCCCACCCAGATGCAAATTTGGTTGTATCTTCACTGCAGTTTTGTGTACAAACTGTTTGGGCTGCAAACTTCTTCATATGCTTCAGGGAGGAAATGTTTGCAGTTAGCAGAGAGAACACTTTGCAATATTTAAACTGCTTGACTCCAGGCACAGTTTTTATCAGTTAATTCTGCTGTCAGGCTTGATCTGCGTTCATTTGTGAAAGTATCCACAATGTTCCCATTCGCTAAAGAAAAGCAGCGCTCCTTATGCGTACGCACAATCTCAGACTTGCCAACTCTCACGGTTTCACCATGAGTCTCACAGTTTGAGACATCATCTCACAGTGAGAATGTCAGATCTCACGGTGAAAATGCCAGATCTCATGTTGAGAATCACTTTTGAGGCAATGCCAAATGGGTTTCCTTCCATGCAGGTTAAGTTATTATTGAACTGCAGATGTACTGTATCGTTGTCACAGAAGTGACTAAAATGTGACTGCCCTCGTATATACTGTATGTCGAACTAAACCTTCCACAATTTTCAAACAGTCTGCTTTATACATACAGTAGATGGCATCTTAACTTTATAAAGAGGGTGAACAAAAAAAAACTAAAATATTCTTAGTTTAGAAAACACTTATCATAATAACATACGAGACATGTTTAAAATCTTCAGGTTTGGGATGTGATTTCCAGGTTTTCTTGTGAGAACCTCAAGGTTTGCCATTTTTGAGGTTGAGAAGTCTGCAATCTGGGTGCATAAAAATATTGCAGTGCCCATACAACTACATTCCCATGGCATGTGACCTTTCTGCAGGGAATAATTTGATGCACATCTTTCCATTGACATGCTCCTTCCAGCTACAGTACATGTAAAGCTTAGGATTTCCTGAGGTACATGTTAACCCATTGAAAAGAAACATGAAGCAGGCGTTAAACAGTAAAAGTGAATGAAACTTTCCATTCGGCCAAGAGAATGGAACTCATAGATTTGCGTCCAGGAAGTATTGAATACCGCAGGCCCGTAGGCCTACTTGCGGTTATTTTTCATTCATGTGGGGGTGGGGGGGTGGGGGAAGTTCAGCAGCTTAAGGGCTTTTAGTTTCAAAAATAAAAGCAAAGTCATTGAAAAAAACTTACATTCGGTCAACACCTGCTGTACCTACAATGCCTAGGTACTACCACTCTGTATGTGTCCATGCACTCTGGTAGTTCAGCTACGGTACAGTAACTCCCATTTCCTTACATTGCAGGCTGGGGCACTGCAGCTTCCCATTATCTGACATGATAGCTGATCGAGTACATCATGTCAGATTTTTTCTTGTCTAATTTACTTGTAAAATTTGTGAAATTTAACATCATACTGTACCACATCATGTACAGGTAGGAGTCCAGTAATTTCCACCTGTGCTATAATTTTCAGTTAACTTTGTGTGGGATATCCATCACGGTGTAACAGTCACAGTGTAACAGTGGATGAATTGAGTTTACATGACATAATTATCTATTTAAGAAATCAATTGCCACAGTTCATACAGTACTTGAGCTAAGACATTACAGAAAATTACAAACTTCCAAAGTTAAAGCTGTTGGAACTTTTACATAGTTTTGGGCATTCATTTTTGGGTAAAAAAAGTCATGTCTATTTTACATCACGGTGTAATGACCATGATATATTTTCCATATTTCATAAATACATCAGATCACTTAAAATTTTTTAAGTTTAGAGAGCCCTTAGCCATAGCCATTGTGTTACAGTATGTTATCAGCTCTGTGATAATAAAGTTTTGGAAAAAAGCCAATTGAGCTTTGAAAAATTTTTCCATATGCCACCACGTACTGTACAGTAATGCTTGGAACTGCCCAACAATACTGTACTGTACAGTAGGTCAAATGTTTGATACAGTCAGTGTGCACAATTGGTTTTAATCATTCCTTCCTTAGCACTGATTATCAGCCATTGCTACAGTATACTGTAGCAACATCCTAAATCTTAAATACAGTACGTATTGGTTGCAATATTTTGTTGTGTCATAGTCTTTATAGAATCAACTATGGTTCACTTCAGTATTGAAATTTCATTATTCAAAATAAACTGTAGTTAAAACAATGATAAATTTATGCTCCCAATAAGTTTTCTAATGCTTACAGAGGTATTGGCTTTTGTGGAAATACTGTGCATGTGTTTGACCATAGACCTTATGTATATGATGTTACAATGGAGAAAGTGCTCCCTCTTTTGGAGGAAAATGGAGGAAAAGCGCATATCATTGCAAGTTACATCAGTAAATGCAGACAGCTGATTCGTCAACCAATTGTGTATGCGCGTAAGTCTACTACACTTGCAGCGAAATCCACGCCGTTCATGCACGTGTGCTCCATTGTTTTTACCCAAAATGACGTCAGCGTGATGTCATTGCATAAGGTCTACAGTATACTGAAATTATATTTGCAGTAATGACTCCAAGAAAAGTGGGGTCGACTCTCTGTTGGCATGCGCTGGCTACTCTGAAGTAGAGTTACTGTTGCCCAAGCCAAACATATACTGTATACTGAATGAAATTCTAGAAAACGTTCACAGGATATTTGGGAGTCTTAATTGTAATTGTCTTTAAATAAAGAATAGTGTGCTGTATTTCTTTTTCAGTTGGTTGAAAAATTTTTAACTGAAAGTGTTGAGGTCCAGGGAAATCCATCAGAGGTCCAGCAAAGTCAACTGTATATAGGTAAATATATATACCAAATATACTGTTCCAGAGAAATTTAATTTATTTACATTGATACTGTACAGTTTATTCACTCTTTCCAGTTTTCTCATTAATAGTTTTAAACTAAGTACAGTATGTAAATTTGTTTAAAATGTGTTTAGAATAAACTGATTTGAAGATTCATGATGACCGGTATGTATACATGAGGTACAGTATTGGTCTCGTTAAAAGTACTAAAGACATCTTTCCCCTTCTCTATTACACCAATTGCCTCAAGGCTGGACATTGCCATTGTCCAGATCATGACATGTGATACAGCTTGTTGGAAAGAGATAATTAATTAGCTCGGCGATGGAGATAGCCTTAGGCGTTAGAAAGTGACATATAATCCTACCCCACGAAAGTCCAATTTTGTGGGGTCAGAAATCTAACATTTTTAACGGGTTCAATACGGCATGAGTGCACTGTACATGTAACTGATGGGAATATTCAAACTGTTGTATTCAGTGTCACAACCATGAAAATTCAAGAAAATAGTTCATTTCTCAGACACATACAGTTTGTATAGTACTGTAGGCAGGGTATTTGGCTCCTGGGTTCATTGTATTTGTTGCTGTACCAGTGCTTTTGGAGGATTTCAAATTTTGGGATGGGTGGGGAAGAGGGGGCTGGTGGTTGAACCATTCAATTTTGAGATTGGTGGGGCCAAATCATTCAATTCTGGAGTCTTTAAGCTTTTTCTGAGGTAATGTAGTACATTCTGAGACAAAGAGCCATCAAACTGAAATTATTGGGGGCTGTACTGTAGCCCCATCAGGCACCTCTGGCTCTGATAGCCTTGTTTACTCCAGGGCTACCAGTTGCTATATATTGTCTTTTGAATGTTTCAAAATGCTGCAAAAGCACCAGATTACTGGATAACATAGTACAGTATGTCCCCATGATGGAGGAGAGTTTCTGCAGTCGTAACTTTTTTCCCACTGGGAAGGGGAGGGGGGGAGGTGGTGGGGAGATTATTGCTCAACACCATTGCTCAAGAAGAGAATTAAGGAAAGGTGAAGTGAAAGAGATAATACTTGAAGTCTCCTGTTTTGGGTCAATGTTCAATGCATATCAAGTCAAAAAAAAAAAAAAATGCATCTATAATTACCTGTATGTTCTGTAGGATCTGTCCCTATAATCATGACCTACAGTACTCTACGCCCCATTGTCAATGTGCTTTGTGTAGTATATACTGTATACAAAGTATGTAGCAAACTCAAGGCCCTGATTGAGGGCAAGATCAGACCTGCTTTTTTCACTCTGTTTATTATAATGAAGTACTGTATGATGGGTTTCTTGCTCCATTGCAGTGGTCAGAGTTTAGACAATACTACTGTAGGATCAAGTGGGTGAGCTGCAACATTATAGTATCTTTGCAAATTATTTATTTGTTCAGGAATGCAACCAGGTAGTTTACTGTGTACTGTACAGTAGATGCTAATAGTCATATTGTACAGTATGTAACATTCACTATAAGTATGCAAGTGATGTTTCTGTGAAAACGTTTTTCTGTGATATTGAATGTACGTTTCAGTAACAGTATGCAGCTCTTCCCTAGTGGGCATGACAGGACCAAAATAAGTTCTACGTAATGTAAGATTGAATACAATAATGTATTTCAATTCACACACAGTCATAACTGGTGCAATTTGGCACTAGTAGAATTTGAAGAAAAATGTCAAACAATCCAGTTTCAAAAAATGCCACAGGTCACCAGACTTTTATGATGCAATTGGTACAAACACTGCCCTACTGTATATAAGGATGCGTATCTACATGTGGAACTAATTTATGTTGAAACGCTGAGGTAAGTTACCTAATGAACTTCATGAAAAGGCTTTCATCACAATACAGTACCTGTGCAACATACACTGTACAGAGCACAAAGGGTGGACCTTGTTGGGGTCTTCAAGGCACATCATTGGCCAATATGCATGCATGCATATTTGCGAGCAGTTTTACCTGTAACTTCCCTACATAAACCTTAGAAAGAGCGCAGTCGGTGTGCTGTAAGGAACAACTATGCACATGTACTGTATGGACAGTCCATTAGAAGCGCGCCTTTACTCTGTGTAAGTCTGTTCACTGACACCGTCTTTTTGTGAATCAGTCACCGTGCAATGACGCATCATTCAGAATGTGGGCACTGGTCAGACACGCTGCACACTGGTGTTTGCAGTGATGTATCCATGGGTCTGCTAATGCACTTTAGCATGTGCACAATTCGGTGTGTAGAACGATGGGTGAGCTGCCTAGTACTGTCATGAGGCTAGAATTCAATAGGAGGATTTAGCCATCAGACAACTTAATACTTCTTTATTTTTCACACGCGAAAACGGCCTTTTCTCGGGGAACTTTGGCTAAACAAGCCTATTGAATTATAGCGGCATGGTACCGTACAGTAGTGCTACTGACCATGGCGCCAATGACGTCACGTCTTAATTAAGACGCACTCACATACTGTACATTTTTTCGCTTTTGGATTTCAGATAGGCTGAGTCTGGCCTGTCTATGGAATTTCACGTGGTTGTATCCCAGTATGTATGGACGTAGTTTAGTCCGGAAAAGATTTGTTTTATTTCAAGCTATCACAAAGATTATTACAGAGCAACTTACTTTGGCCCTGTCATGCCCACTCTAAGTAAATTTTTTAAATGTCATGTTACTGTTTATGTATTGTGCCCTCCACTGGTACTGTACTGAAATTGTAAATGTTGAGTACTGTAAACATTATGCAATATGCATGACATATGTACAGTACAGGTACAGTATGCAGGGTTTTTGCAACAAGTCTTGCCTGTATGGTCATTCACAAAATTGTTAGAATAAGAATCATGGATTTACCATTTGTCATACTGTAGACACTTTTCAAATAGCAAAATTGAAAGAATTATTTAATGGAGTTTTGGTGTGCATCATTTTTGTCAATGGCTCTTTACAATGGCCAAAAGTGATGGTTACCAAACCTGTATCCCATAACTCTTTGCAACTGCAATTTGGAAAAGTGTCTGTATGGAAAGCTTTTGAATCTTTGATGTTTTTTTTTTTTTTTTTTACATTACTGTAGCTTCGTTTTGGGGATTTTCAGATGTTGTTGAGACCTTAGTACAAAATGAAACAATAAATGTAAATTACCAGAATAGAGGCACTTTATGGACCCCACTTCATGCTGCTGCATTCCAGGAACATGGGAAGGTAAGGACAACGTTACAACATGCTTGTCTTGCTTATTTACTCAGAATATTCAGAGATTTTAATACATGTATACTGTAATTTGCATGTTTAACCGTTCATATAGATCAAAGCAAATAGTGCAATAATGTGTTAAAAATATCGGACAGATATTTATAAATGTAAAAATATACTGTAGCACACGGTTAACATCAGTTTGTACTGTGGTTTTATGTTCCAGCCCAGTTTATTTTATTGTCAGGGGTACAGGTAGGGAAAGAGCATCCAATAATGTGATTGGTTTACATGTTTAAACACAGAAGCTACAGTACATACAGTGATGTACTTGTGGAATTTATATTTAAAAAATACTGTATCTCTGTGGTTACTGTAGAAACTGTACTTTTAATGTTAGTTGGAAGTTCATATTTCTCAGTTGTCATCATAATTATGACTGTTGCATTGTATTTGTAGGGCCCCTGATTTTCTGCTTCACAAAATGGTAAATTCCGTTTTCCCATTTTCATTTTCCGTTTTTTTCCGTTTTCAACTTTCTCTTTTCCGTAGATTTCCGTTCTAGATATAAATGACTATTATAAGTTTCCGTGATCTTCCGTTAAATTCATTTTCTCTTGCAAGTGTCCCGCATGCACACCTACAAGTACAAACCTGGTTTATAGTTATTGTGCGACCGATCATCTGTCAGATAAATCGGGAATAATATAGCATGGGTAAAATTTTATCACCCAAAGGATTACCACCACCGATTTTGGAAAACTGGAAACAGGGCTAAAATACACTTCTGGTTTTTGCAAATAACTGAATAATTCCCCCAAACACACATTTCTTTAAGTTCCTGCACAAAATATCAGCACTGATACTTACAAGATTTGCAAAATTTTAAAGCTCTCCAAATGATAACGATCATCCAATTGTTGCGTCAAAGTTCACACAGTATTATGTGCATGTCACGGACAATCAATGCCGTACATCTGCATAGTCTACAAACCATAAATCAATGCCGTACATCTGCATAGTCTACAAACCATACTACAGGGCGACATGCAATGACACCACTACGTTTTTCCAAGTTCCAGTGCTAAATCATGTATCATTTTTACACACGTGCCTCTTTATCCTGAATAAATTATTCCAATTCCACATTCCTATTCGTTAAATTTTTAATTGTCATAACACGCACGTGCGTACATATAAATTGCCAAAACAAGTGTGTCATAACTTCCCAAGAAAGTTCCTTGGGAAGTTGAAGTTCACCTTCGTAGTACACCGAGTACGGTGTGCAATACATAATGCAAGGACAGTGTATTGCCCGCGCTGTTACATACCGTAGGGCGTTGGTCATGAATGAACTAAGGGAAGCGGCCCCGTGTAAATTCATGCACCCCCACCGGCAATTATCCAGGGAGTTGCAACAATTTTTTCGATTACGGGAATATATCGGGTTTGCGTTTCATTATTTTGGAGAATCTTTTTAAACTGGACGTACAGTAAGTTTTGGGCAAGACAGTTTACAAAAAATGTATTCATATCGATAGGGCCCCATGAGATGCGTACACCAAGTAGATTGAGTGGAAATTATAGTGGCCTTGAAGTGCGAAGATACTGTAACGTTATGTATTTTTGCAGAGAACTGAGCGGATAGGCTACTAATACTATGTAGCACAACTTACTTAGCACAGTACAGTACAAAACACGATACACGGAATCTTCCGACATGATTGGTGAATGAAAACTAACAGTTTGGCATAATAGTTTCACGTCACGTAAAATGTGGGAGCCTTTATACCTATTTTCTGTTCTCGAATCAGATACGTACGTCAGAAGTGTAAAAGTCCTCAAATACCCTTGAATTGTGGAGAATAAATTTGTCAATGCTTCGTTAAAAATGCAAAAATCTTGTTCTGTGTTTACTTTTTTTTGAACGCGATGTGAAATCGCAAATTCCGTAATTTTCCGTAAAAAATCGTCAATTCCGTTTTTTCCGTATTGATCGCGGAAAATCGGGGGCCCTATATTTGTTGGAAATAAAAGTTGAATTAATCTTAATTTATAATTGATGCCCTATAGTAACTTCTGTCCTGCAGTCATATTAAACTCACACAAAAGTCAGAGAAGCCAGTAAGGTTTATGAAGTACGTATATATAACTTCATGTTGGTGTCCAATTAAACATTTTAACTCAAATTTTAAATCCTTTTTACTTTTATAGAGAGTTAGTAACAGTAACATGAAAAAACTTTTGATGAAACTTATGCAAAGACCTTGCTGGATACTAATTCTGCTATCACAGAGAGGTCGAACAGTGAAATCATGCAAAACCTATCAACTCCTAGGGGTTGTGTCTGAATGTTATCAAAGTTGGCCAGAGTGTTTAGTAGGTGATTGGTCATCATAGTTGTACTGTACTTTGTGTTGATGTTAAGTGTCGTTATTGGTCACGAAGCTAGGGTCAAATGGTGAAATCTATGCCAAAGCTTACCATAAAGGGATCTTTCTTTTTTGTGGACTTTTAATATTTTGCCATTGGAATCATTAATTGATGGGCCTGACAAACTGGGGTATAAATACACTGTAGCACTTAATTTTAAATAGCTGATTTACCAAAAGTGTTACTGTATGCCAACAAACATTACAAAAATTGTTTTAAGCTGGACAGTAGTAACAGTACCAGTTGATCAGGCAACTCTGACCTGATTAGCTGTGACCATTGACATCTGTAGCACTGAAGGTACTAGACTGTCCATGTAACATGTCAAAATGCATTGTACTGTATTCAACATGTGTATGTTCACTCCACCAGGGGCTTCAGACTCTTCTGTTTGGGTGCGTAATGAAACTTCATGAGGGAAATCATAGATGAGCTACTGCTCCATTCAAGCTCCTGTTCACATTTTTCAAAGTATTACAGTATATGCTCAGGGAGGAGAGTAGGCTTTCACGGTAAACTGATTATTACATCGATACCGGTTTTTACCGGTTTAGATTCAGTATGATTATTGCATGAGAAGAAAATGGAAAAATTGAAAAAAAAACGAAGTAATCGTAAAAATCAAAGTAACCATTAAATAATTGAAAAAATCGTGGAGAGAGGGTATATTAATCATCTCTTAGACCGAAAAACTAAAGATTTTGTGACAGTTTGTAAGGCTAGACTAGGCCCCAACTTGGTGCTCATGTACAGGTCATATACAGTACACACTGTTTGGCGACGCAGCACTCGGCGCAATGGGTTACATTTAACAAATAAAGTATGTGGAGAAAAAACCAATTATAATCGAATTTCGATTATTAGGGGTCGGATTGTATCGATTTGTCTTTTCTGGAAATATCGTGAAAGCCTAGAGGAGAGCAGGGGTTTTGAAGATAGAACATGTTTTGTAATCTGTAGATAATGGTGGAAAGAATGGATATCCTCTTAGCCTCATTGCTTCAGCTAGGTGCTATACTACCCATGTCCAGTCAGTTGTAGCATCTGGGCTACTGTACATTAATATTCAGTTGAAGAGCTGTAAGGGGTTCTCATGTTAATATAGTGAGGAATTAGTTGTGCCCTTGTCATCATTGGACGTTACTACAGCACAGATAAATCTGTGTATAATCAGTGTTCTACTGTGCTCTCATGTTAGAAGAATACCTGTATACAGTATGCTCCAGAAATGAAGAAGAGTTTTGTAATATCAGGCTTTTCAATTCAGCCACCAATATCAGTTACATTAAACAATGAAAAAAAGTAAAAGCAGTCATCTGTGAAAACCATCCTTTGTTTTGAAACAGCTAGTACAGTATCTTGACTTATGAACCATTAATTAGTATGGGATGTGGTGAACATGTCATAATTTGAATAAGTTTGGTGTACTCTACTTTCCTGAAAAGTTGGCTTCTGGTTTGTCTTTCAGATAGTGATGATGCTCCTGGAGAAGGGTGCCCAACCAGAACTTCCAGATGCTGATGGAAGGTATGCATGTGTAGGTCAAGGGAGGGTGTGAAAGGGGACAGTGAACTATTGCAATTCACTTCACAAACATACTGTACAGCAGCAAAGAGCTCAATGAAAAACTGTCCATTCTATTGTACATGCTACTGGTCAGTAGACAAATTTTGTGCTTATTGTTGTTCCTGTTTCACACTCTAGGAAAAACAGTCGTCTGGTCACATGACATGCATGTAAAGGGTAAAGGTTGGGAGGATGAGCAATACTTATGTTATGAATATGAACAAAAGTAACTGTACTTCCAGAAGAACAAAATTTGATTTTGCCTGTGTCTGTTCTAATAATCAGGATTTTATCACTTATCGATGGATTGCACAGTAGTAGACTGTTCATGTTTATGATGCAATATTCCAGTGTTAGCTGATACCTGTGAAAACATTGCTTATTGATGGACTAGCAGTGAGAGGAGGGGGCAGATCAGTGACACATTAAAGACTTGTGGATGGATGTACAGTGGAGATGCTAAATTTAGTTGAGCAACTCACTATATACAAAATACAGTAGTACAGGGTCGAAAATAAGCAGGGGCGATGGGCGATTTGCCGGCAAATTTAAAAACATCGCCCCTTGAAGAAGAGCAGGCAGGCGAAAATTAAAACAAGCGAATAATACAGCTCATTTGAAGTACAAAAGTTGATTTTAATAGTTGCTAATCAAGATGGGGCAATTGCTAATCTATTCAAACTTTGATAAGTAATTGCTGCTGACCAATTCTAGCTCACACATCATAAATATTTTGTACAGTTGAAGTGTAGCAAAAACAATGAACCATATTCATTGTCTCGTACTTGGCTACTTCCTTTTACAGATATTAGAAAAAGAGCCCTCGTGAATGACAAAATAGCCCCGTGAACACATTCATGAGGGCATTTTTTTACCCTTTCAGATGAAAAATAGCCCTTGCGGGGCATTTCTTAATTCCTACACTGCAGTAGTACTGTACAAGGCCAGTCAGATACACAGACAGTGCCACTAATCTTACTTGTTTACACCACAGTACAGGTTTTTAAATAAAATTATGATGTGCTTAAGTCTATCAGGTTTGTTCATTTTTTTTTTCAACATTTTTACAAGAGTACAAGAAGGTCCTCTTTCTTAGGACACCTCCCTTCTCCCACAGTGTATTTTTTAAAGTATGAAAAATCATGATTTTACAAGAAATAAATAGGCCTTTTACAATCTATTTTAAAAAATTGTATTACAATTGGCAAAGGCATACTGTACAAGGGTCTTTGACCTCATCTATCTCAAAGTATGTTTGGAAGTACTGTGAATGGATAATCCATCATGATGCTTTCATGTGCACGTTCCTAATGTGCACATTCCTAGCACAGCAAAATATGTGTTCAAACAGTTTTTTAAGTAAAAATGCAAAGGCATGTTTTAATTTTGTAATTTTCAGCAACAAGAGGAAAATAACTTCATTGTCCATAAGAGTTTGATGTCCAAATAGAATGAGTCTTTTTATGCATTTTATTTTTACTTAGGACAGCAACTGATTTTGCCTCAGCATCAGACAAAATTTGGGCTCATTTTGCTGCAGTTGGTTGTCCCAGGACCACCAAGCAGATGCTGGTCCAGAAGGGTATTATTAAAAAGGTGAGATAAGGGGCAATTGTCTAATGTGGGTTTCTTAAGAGGGAAATGTCTAATCCAGGGGTTTTCAAGAAGCAAATGTAACTCAGGGGTTCTCAGGAGCAGATTTTTTATCCTTGAGTTCTCAAGTATTTTTTTGCTAAGGGTTTCTCTCCTTGAGTTTGTATTTAATGAGAATTGTAGAAGACAGAACTTAGTGAAATTGTGTTGTCATAAAAGAAAAAATCAGTTCCTTGAATAAGCCACATGCCACTCAAGGGCTTCAAATGGCCTGCAGGCTGCTACATGAGAACCTGTGGGCAAATCTGTTTTGAATGCACGTTATTTCAGTCCCTTGATTGCATAGTGAGTAAATTTCTTATATCCTCGTCATGCTCCAAGTATACCTACAGGTACTGTAAGTCTAAAAATCACAACACTATTACAGCATCATACATAATGTATACAGTGTAAAAATGTACAGTCCTTTTTTACTATTTTCACCATAATTGGTTCCATAGTTACAATTTGTGAGGGAAGACTCGACTCTCCAGAATTCAGTTAGTGACTGATCCATTGGTAAAATTTTCAAATAGCAGTGACACTATAGTACGCTGCAATTTTGTCGTTACACATAGCCAACTGAAGAATGTGAAATAATCAGCAACCCAGAGAGAGGTCTGGTTGAAAAAGTGACTAGAAGTTTGGTACAGTATGTAACTAAAGTAGTTAGGTATAGTAAGCCATGGCAGGTGTATTTTCATTGATTGAAACAATACATCCTGTATTTACTACTTTTTACTTTTCATCAAATGATACATTAATCCTAGATTAGATGAGTGCCACAATTAGTTTGAAGGCAGAAAGCAATGAGGGTAGACTCTGGGGTCTCAAGTGGCCCCCCACAGGCCATTTGCAGCCTGCTGCTGTGCTGCATGCACTTAAATGGCTCTTTGAAAATTGCGGGGGCCAAAAATTTAGATAAGAAAAGAAAAAGTAAGTAAACCCACTGAAGTTCTGACTGCTATGATTGTTATGAAATAAAACCTCAAGTGAAAATGGCCCGCAGTCAACATGACTGGAGAACCCCTGTACTTGGGACTGTGACCAAACAACTCCCCTGGGACACTTCCCATCTGGACAATTTTCACCCATGGTTAATACCCCATAGAAAGATGGGAGATACTTCATATAAGACTACCTCAAACTGAGGTGAATAGACAACTGAAGGGAGATGAATAGGTTGAATAGCCTGAAGTGAATAGGATTAGTAGGTGTCTATTCACTTCAGTTTGAGGTTGGCTTACATGAAGTACTGTATATACCAGATAGGGGACCACTTTCCACATCAAAAACATCAGTATTGCCCTGGGTGGGAATTGCCTGTGGGAAATTGTCTGGGTGGGCATAGGACTTATACTGGGGGTGTTGTCTGAGGGGAATTTTTTTTGGGGGGGGATGTGGGGTAATTTCTCAAGGGGCAGCTGACCTGAATTTGAGTTACTTAAAGGCAGTAGGCAGTCACCCCAAACAAAGTGAGTGTATCCTGTCACTCTAGTTCATGAATGGTCTATTTTGATCATGTGACAGTATTTTTGTTTAGTGAATTGTGGAATTCAAGGAGAATTTCGCCTTGCTTTACCTATTGTTTGTAATAGTTATGTTCAAAACGTCTTCAGAGGTGCTTGTAATGCAATAAGAGGAGATTTGAAAGAGTTTGCTGATTTTTGAAAGAAAATTTTGGGGCGACTGCCTGTTGCCTTTAAATAATGATTTGATTTGTAATTATGATGTTATGGGGCATGTGAAATCTACACTGTAGTTGCTAGTATAATAAGTTGTCAGGTAATTATGAATTATGATATTATGGGACCTTTTGAGAGACTTCATGTAGTTAAAACAAAAATTATTGTTTGATAGTTTTCCAAAGCTTGATAGAGGACATACAGGTGTAGCATTTTCAAAGCCTTCTGTCAGAACCTATCACACTGCCCAGAAAGATGTGTGAGAGTAAATTGCTGGATGTGGTAGAGGGGAAGGATGGCAGGGGGGTGGCATGGAAAAGCATCTTTTGCACAATTGCTCAACTAGATCTCAGCCTGAAGTTCTCTTTTAATGATGTAGAATTTGAAAACTAAGCAAGAAACTGAAGTTAACAAACAAAAGTTTTTTCAGCTTCTAATTAAATGTTTCTGTTCAAAGTGTCTGTAATGTTAAAGTGGATCCACTTTAGGACCAAGTTTACCAAAGTTTCTATGTTTTTTTTTTTTTTTTGTTTTTGTTTTAACAAAAGTTTCAAATATACAAACTGGCTCTTTTTTTCCAAATTTAGAGCGTTAAAAGTAAATACTTAAGAAAGAAGTTCACAATATTAATGCACCAAAGAAAAAAGGTTGAGACAGACAAGAAGGAACTGCATAGGAAATGTCTTGTGGCTGTTTGACATCAATTCAGACTTTCTACAAGACTTCCTCATCATTTTTTGGGGGGGAGGGGGGGTCAAATGGTGGCCCTGTTGCAGCAAACAGACCTTATGGTTTTATTGTCCAGAAGCTGTTACAGCATGTTACAACCTGTCTTACTGTGTGTACAGTATGGAAATCAGGTGTAGGAAATTCAAAGCAAGCCAGCAATTGATGGTCATATTACACCCTTGAGCTTGCTAGTGTGCTTGCAAGCAGAGGTTAACTTGACAAGATACTGCTGGCATTAATACTTTCACACTCCACTGAGGATCTTATTGTCTTAGCTGGCCAGCTCATCCATGCATGGTTATTACAGTACTTGGTGAAGTGGATTGTAGTGGTGGTCCAAAAAGCAAATGCTTGCTTAATACTTATGTGGAGAACTTGCACCTTGTGAGCCTTACTTTATATCTAAACCAGACAAGATAAAATGATGCAAATTCTTGATGGAAAAGTTCCTTGTTTTATCATATGCATCTACTTAGATGCAAGGGCATACCTCTCTTAATACTGTAAACAGCAGGAAAGTTGCTCTCCTTCATGCTTTGCAATATGTGATTAAGACATAGTACATTGCTTTCTTACAGATACCAACAAGTGCTGGTGCCTCAAGACCCACATCCTCTGCAAGGGCTAACATGAGAATGGTAGGTTTAAAGCATTACACATCCAAATCTCATGTATCAAATGTTTCTTGGGAATTTATCCTAACTGCTGTGACTTTTTACTAGACAGCATTGATGGGTGTATAATCTCCCTCTTAATCAGTGCTGTCTTGTGCTGTCAGAAAGACTGAAGCAAACCGACCCTTCACCTGCAGTATAGGGTATCACCTACCTGGTAGTACTAGTGCCAGTTTGTGTTGCTCTGATGAAAAGTAGTTACAAATCTGTTGATACTACCCATGCATGCTAAACTGTGAATAGTAAAACCTCTAAAAGAAGAAGACGGATTATGAAATCTGTGTTTGGCCTTGTGCATTGTTTTAACAATGTTTTCACAGACAGGTCTATGGTTGCTCACCAGAGTCCTTAAGTGCAGCACATTGATTATTCGTAATCAACATTTTGAATGTTCTTCCCACAATACTGTAACTCCATAAGTGCTACTGTTAGGGAGAAACAAGGGATATCAAGATAAAATTAATGCCTTAATACTTGATCATTGTTACAGTACCCAGTAGTCAATGGGAGACATGATGTGCTTAAAGAAAATGCAAGCTGGTGTCACATGTAATGTTACAATTATGCAGCATGAGTTCACCCCTTCAGCCCTATGCAAGGTCAGTCAAAGATGGGTCATTGACAAATGACAATAATTCACATGTACGTCACTGTGC
Organism: Holothuria leucospilota; assembly: GCA_029531755.1. NCBI lineage: Eukaryota > Metazoa > Echinodermata > Holothuroidea > Aspidochirotida > Holothuriidae > Holothuria > Holothuria leucospilota. The sequence continues at coordinate 32,871,306 of CM055978.1, forward strand.
CAGTACTGTCAGTTACCAAATTACTAAAGGGTGAGGCTCTTTACCTTAGATGTCAGTCAGTTCTTACTTTTGGCCAGCCATTGTGAGTGAGCAGTTACACTCATTACAGTAATGTATGACTGTTTCCAGGCATGGCATGTGAGTGACTTATACATGTCCATCCAAAGTACAAGTTGTACCTCACTCCTTTGACTTAGGAGTGTGTCATTTACGTAAGATGTAGACCGACTGCAATGGTCAAGTGGTTAGAGCATCCGACTTGCAGCCAGAAGGTCAAGGGTTCAAATCCTGGCCGGGTCATACCAGAGACTTCAAAAATGGAACCTACTGCCTTTTTGCTTGGTGCTCAGCATAAACAGTGGAGCAGGGAAAACAAGCCAGTGAGCCACAACTGGAAAAAAAGGCTGTGGTCATCTCGACTTGAACCAATTGGTTGGAAACTGGGATGTTAAACCTCATCTTACCTAACCTAACCTTACGTAAGATGTAAGTCACAAAACTGACTGAGATGTGCATCAGTGTACAGATCTTAAATGTGCAATATGACTTACTTTTGACTCACCATACCTGGGGTTAGAGTGGTGAGTCATTTAATGGATAAAGTGCATAAACAGTTTTTTTAAGGTCATTACTGAAAATACATTTCAGTTTTCAAGTTAATATATTGCATATCAACAGTGCATACATTGATGATTGTCTCTGACTCATCGAGATTTTAAGATGTATCTATTCTGATATTCTTCACAAATATTAGGCAGCCTTTTCAAGACCAGATTCTGCATATGCTATCAGACCAGATGCCGGGTTTTCTAAAGCTAGAGGCAACAACTGTGAGTACTGAGTCACTTTTAACTACAGTATTATAAACATTTAAAGAGGCATGGTGTGTTTACATTGGATCAACATCCATCTGGCATCATCATCATTTATTGTTACTTTCATCATTTATTGTTACTTAACCATTCAGTCTCACCCACAAACTCAGGCAATAGCCTCAGTATCGTTTCCAAAATATTAGATATTTCAAGAGTGATGAATGTCACATCATTTGAGATTTGCAAGTTAGGGTGAACAAAGTATTCCTTCACTGCAAAGCAGTGAATTAAACTTTTGAGAGAGTCCTAGGTATTATTAAAAACAAAATTATCTAACTTCAAAATTTTTAAAGGTTTATTATTCTCTAAATGTACTGTAAATCATGGCTTCAAAGGTATGAATACTTTCTATACCACAATCGCAGTAATTCTCTTTTCTTTTATAATATTCAGGCATTTATTTTTATTTTATAAGGGATAAAGGTATTTGCTGTGGTGTCTTCATTCGGTCAAAGATATGTTTTCTTCAGGATTCAAATTTAATGGGTGAAAAAGGATTGCAAGCAAAAAACAGCCATGTCGGCTTTAAAGGTCTGCTTGAAAGTGCATCAGTCCAGAGCAGACGTAGACTTTGGGCTAAGCAATCAAACATATTTGCAAGCTTATGTTTGGGTTTAACCCTAGAATGCCATTAGCAAAACTCTTGCACCTTAAAATGGGTTTTAACCCAAGCACTTGTGAAACACATTGGAGTACTACAGGGTGAACCATTCTGCAGTCTTAGGACCACAACAGGATTGTCAAGGAGTATATGAAGCATTTTAATTGGCATTGTAGATTGACCTAATACTATAGGATGGTCCACCCACTATCAAAACTCTGTGTGTAAACTGAGTCCTGTCATTTTGTCATCCAGTATTTGTGAACATCAAGTATATGTGAACTTGCATCCCAAGGTTATTTCATGTTTCTTTGTCATAGCTTCACAAATGTCAGCTTTGCTTGGTGGCGATGTATTAGCAGGAGAAGAACAGAATGAGCAACAGAACAAACCCAACCAACAGCCTAGCTTCTCACTTTGGAGGACTTGAATCTCCCTCACAGAAGCTGTCTAGCCTGCAGTCAGTCTTGAAGAAGGCTAGGATATGTTCAGTGTGATCATATTGCCAGTCCCTCCAAGACAATTTCTTGATACAGTAAACAAAATTTGGTAGTGATATGCAACCAAGTCTTGTTTGCTAAGGCAGCAGTTGTAAGGGAAGAATTAGGGGTCACTTGCCAGTCATAGAATTTTTAGTGCAAGTGATAACCTGATAAAGGGCCTCGATCCAATCAAAATTCAATTATGTTATACAATCAGGTACATTTTGTGAGAGCTATGTGTGCTGCTAAACATACATTCATCTCTGTGATGCTGTCACCATGAATCCACATTAAGGGGTTGATGGAACTTAGTAGACATTTTTACCAGTTTCTGAAATTCCCGTATGTCCATTTAAACCATGATGCTAATATGCAGGGCTAGAAAAATGATTTTGTTTGGGGAAGGAAGTCAAATTTTCCACAATTCCTTGTGTGTTTTCATGTACAGAAAAGGTAAAGTTCCCTCCAATTGCGAGAATTTCCCCCAAACTAATCAAATTCTTGGGAAGGAACCTCCTAACTTCCCAACTTTTCATCCAAATTAAGTTAACATGAAGCACAGACAGGGATATAATTTTAAATATTCTATATTCTCTGAGGGTAGGTGAAGACACTTATGGTTGAAATTGTCATTTTTAGGATCCCACAAATTTTAAACCAGGCCCAACAGATGTTTGCTTTTTTTGCCAGGGGAATTTAAATTTGAATTGTACTCCTTAAATAATTATTCGGTGCAGTGATGGCATTATGGGATGACATATGGAATGTGTACACAAGAAAATTTAATGTGAGTTAATGAAAATAAAATTTTTAAGAACTCTGTATGCAATTAGTACCAGAGGAGGTGCCAAAAAGGTCTTAAAATATTCCTTTGGGCTGAAATTTGGGTTTCCTAACAGTTTCCTTCAGGACAGTATCCACCTGCATAGTTTGTTCATTGTCCTTACTGCTAAAACAGCATACAGCAAACTTGAGTGATATATGGGGTTTCAAGAGTTAATACAATGTCTGTAGGTAACTCTAAGGTTGGGCAATAGAAAGTCACTTTTCCAAAGAAATGTTCAATATGCCTTCTTCTTGAAAGCAAAATTTTTCAGGTATTATGCAAAATGTTACTATTTTTAGAACATATATTGATATATTTATTCAAGACTGTATTCAATTTAGGGCAACTTCTTTTATACTGTGCTCTCATGGAGGCTATAAAAGAAGAGGATAGCCACAGGGCTACTTATAGGGTTTTAAGAGTGCAGGACATTTCTGTTTTCATTCCAGCAGTAAAAGAAACACTAGATATTTACTATTGTACACAGGTAATACTAAAAGGACACCTTCCAGCATTTTCGTCACCAAAATTCAGTTCAATATTCCACCTTGATGGACCAAGTGCACAGAACACTTTGTCTTTGTTACAGTGATATAAACCTTTGTTTCTTTTTTTTAAAAAATGAATTACTGTACATACCATGATGACTTCTTGCTGGATTTCATTCTTCAAAATTTAATGTTTCACCTTGATATGAACAGTTAAACAAGTGGATATGGTTGCCAATTTTGTACTTTTGGGTACAGTGTGATAGATTAAGTGTTGATGTGGCATGTACTGTACACCCTACTGAAAACCATTCACTCTTTTATACCACTGTGCAGCTGCCATTCCTTTTCCAAACTTCAGTTTTTCCATCTTGAAAGGAACAGCTGCAGAGAGAGATGATTTTGCAGACCTTCATGACTTTCTTACTGTGTAAAAGACTTGTGATTTGTTGGTGTCTGTTATCAAAGTTTCTATTTGGACATTTATCCCATACATACATGTTTATCACAGTACCTTAATAATTAGTGACCATTTTTGTGACAGATTCTCAGTGAGGTCATTCGTTAAGAGTGACCCTATGGTTGCATCCTATCTGTGAGTGTGTTTGTATGTTGGGCTGTGAACGTGTAGCAAAATAAACGTTTAATCGTAAAAATTTGCAACCGTTTAGCGATTAATCGCAATTACCAAATCACAACAGAAATACTTGGTGTGTGCTGATTTACACAATAAGTATTCAAAATGAATTGGTGATGCCAGGGAAAGTAATATCCGCGAAGCATGGTTTCTGTAAAGGTTCTACTTTGCTTTACTTTGATGTCTTACAGTGCTATGTGTACCATTTGTAATTTTTTCAAAACGAGTATCCATATGGATAAAAATGGATGTAAAATGGGTTTTGCGATTAATAGCTAGTAGCTTTGTACTAAATGTTTATTCCACATGCGATCGTTTAGCGATTAATCCCTACACGGTCACAGCCCTATTTGTATGTCAAAATTTATTGAACACTTTTTGCCTTATCCATTTTCTTTCAGTCCAGTGACCGATTGCAACTAAAGTTGGACTGTGGTTGCAACATGGACATTGTTAAATGTTGCAAAGTTTTTCAATGTCCATATAAGAAGTTCAAAGGCCTTATGAGGCCATCTAGTAAAATAGCCTAAAAGTGTAAACATGGCCTGAGTCAGAAGTAGAACAGTACTGGTTGTAACATAACTTGGATCAACATAACTTGGCTGCAACATGGACACCTTCATTATGTAAATGAGATCAAAGGTCACATATTCAAGACCAAGCCATGTAGCCATACTACAATTTTTTTGAGGAGAAACAACCAATAGTTAGGTTGCCACCAGAATCAGACCTAAAGGACTTAGCTTGGGAAGTGCCTTGAAGGTGTGAGTGTCGGTGGGGTATGGGGGTCTCCCAGTTGGAAGAATTTGAAAAATTATATCATATACACACCGTTTAAGGCCACTTATTGGGGAACAAGGGCGACTTGGGTCTGCCCCACCCCCTACCCCCATAACTACGTGGCTGTCAAGTCCCAAGTCATGATGTCAAGTAATGAACCACTCAATAATTTTATCATTTTTCCAGTTTGCAGTTAATTTGCAACCTATACATTGATCCACAACCCTGTGTCGTGATCATGTCAGCTAAAGTTAGCTGGGAAATGAAAACTTCATTTAGCATGATCAGTAAATTTCTTGCAAGTCTGTTTGGTGTTCTGTCTATAAGTTTGCAAAATAAGTATTCTTATAAGGTCACCTTGCTGTGAGCTTGTAATGTTGTGACTGTCTTTTCATTTTACAAATGCACTGCTAAACCTTGAAAAAGTGAGATCACTGTTCTTCTATGTAAAAAACGTGGGGAACTAATCCTCATTTAAGATGTACTAAATGAATACTCTAATATTTATCTTACACCCTGTTCATCGTTTTCGTATTTTGAAATGTTTTGTACGTCTTTATTCATTTTGACGGATAGACTGCTCCACCTGGAAAAGCTGAATTTTTGCTTGTTTCTTGGAAATATAGTGAACTAGTTGGACTTTAGTGATGACATTTGTATTAAATATATTTATGCTGATTATGGCAAAGCCTGGAATTAATTTGTAAAATGTACAGAAGATATTTTTCTTTTTTGAGGTTATTATCTTAAGCCTGCCTCCGAGGACAGTTTATCTCTTAAAATAGTTTGTGGACTCAAAAGATGTTCTTGCCACAACTATGAGGTAATAAATGTATGACAATATTCAAGTTGTAAAACATTGAAAGATTCAGTTTTGACCTGAACTCTGGTGAGATTTGTAGACAAACACCTAGGGTTCCATTGGCGTGGGGAAGGGGGTAGGCAGGGAATAATTTATCCGGTATCGCATGCAATTTGCTACACAAGCTCAAGCTGGAGAAATTGCTACACAAATCCAAAAATGTGTAGCACTTTTTTGTGTACATAACCATAGGTTTTCAGTGATTTTACACTACAGAAGGAAACATTTCTCAAAACTGCTATGCAAAATTTGAACACTAAATTATTCCCTGGTGGGGTATATATATATCCATCTCTGCTAGTACTAAGTGGGGGAAATCAGAAAGATTTTACACAAATTGAAATTCGTGAAAAGTGGAGGGGTCATTTGGAAGAAAGGGAAACTTAGCCTTCTTCCTTGGGAAATTCTCTGTATGCCACTTATCCATCATTCCGACTTTTCTTGTTTCCTGACGGCATCGTACTAGTAACGCCAGTGTTCCCAAAGTTGATTTAAGGTGTCATTCATGTGTAAAATGAAAATATTAAAGAGAGAGGCAATGAAGAGTAAAGGTGTGCGTCGGTCTGGTTTTTTGATGCCCAAGTCACCCAGTCGTCCATTTGGACACAACCATGACCACCCGAAGCCAAGGAACCATCGTTCTCAAACCTTTTGAGACCAAACTGGCATCGGTTTAGGGTTTAGCCAAACCGCCTAAACCGAGGAAGCTCTCAGACCACCCAAAACACACCCGAAAAATTCAGAAGCAAGCTTCCATGGAACAAGTATGGTCCTTTCAGTTGATAAGATCTCCATGGTATGCAAATAAAAGAGTGCAATACATCCTGAGATATTTTCGGAGTATTAACATGGACTTTAAATAGCGTTTACTCCAATACACAGAGACTGTAACCTGTATGCTTTGGCATTTTTGTGCTGTGGGGCTTGGTAACAGTACCTTGGAAAAAGGCATATGTTAAATTAACACTCATTGAACCGTTGGTTTTCGGCTTTTCTCGGATTGGGTCAAAAACAGATCACCCGAGAACGACATGAAGTCGGTTTCATGACAGGTCAGGTTTAGTCACGGTTTGGGCGGCCTCTGCACACCTTTAGTGTAGATCAGTCTAACTCTGGTGGGAAAGGGGTAGTTGCAAGAGATTTAGCTGTTGCCTGATGTAATTCGTGGCATCAGGGAACTTTGAATTTGGGTATAATGAGACTTTGGATTACGATATGATGTGCATTTTTGCCATATGTGAGATGTTTGGTGTAGGTATTAATCTCAGGGTTTAAGAAAGGTGGGTGTTCAGGAAAAGAGGCAAATGACGGTTGGTGTGAGGTTTGCAATAGACCGTATGCCTATGACGTCACAGAACAGTGCGCCCTCCGATAGAGGTTAGAGCGTATCGTTGCAACTAACTGTAACAAATGCAGACAGCTGATTTGTTTACCAGTCCGATGCGCGCGCGTGTGAAGTCTATGTGGTGGGTGCATTGTCCTAACATGACGTTGCGTGACCTCAACGCATAAGGTCTGTAGAAACTATACAACTGAGCTATTGTATTTTGGACGATACCTGGATATATCTGCAAGACATGTAGTAATGAATTAGTGCTATATATGCTTTCAGTTATACTGTAGTAATGCCCTTGGACATATCTGCCTTGCAGATATGTAAGTGTTGCCATATCAATGCCTGTCAGGGATACTCTACTAATAATAAAAATTCTAAAAGTGCCCCTGTTTGTCTTCTCGTTGTTGGTATCGTTTTCTTCTTGGGCTTGTAAGATTTGTGTAAAAAGACAATTTCACCTTGAACCGACCGATTTAATTGTGATGTGATGTGTGAAGTTTTTTGAAAATTAAGAAAAAAATCCAATTCCAATGGAAAAATTTCTCAACTGTTTCAAAGAGCTATGATACTAAAGGAGTAGTCTTTCGTTATCTTATCATGTTTGCCATAAAATGATATGATACACGCTACATGTGAAGACTTAACCCCGTGTGTCTTAGTCCTTGTAATTAAGTACATTGAATGCTTTACCAAAAGCAATGTGCTATCAAGATCAACATTTCAATTTCCGTAGCGTTTCCATATCTGCTACCTTGCAGTCCAATTTTTAACATTTACACAGATACAGAACATGTGGTTTACCGGTAGAAATTTTGTTTACATGTGAAATGGGTTACCAAAAGCATCAAGTCGTACTAAACTAAACGCTGTACGGCATTTCCAAAAATTAACTTACATTTATAATGTCACAAGTTTGACATCAGATGAAATGCGTTTATGAACATTGAACTTTGGCTTTACTCTAAATTTTAACTTTTTTTTTCTTTTTGAAAAGAATGAAGTATGGACCGACCTTCCGTGCCCTTAGTCTTTTGTACAGTTTGTATTTAGGCTATGTTTTCTGCTGTGAATCCCTCAATGGTCATCTTGATAAAATATATGTGAGTATTAGTAACATCGTACATTCTTCATTATTTCTCTTTGATAACCTGTTCTTCTTTCCAGTCCCGTTGAAACGCATTTGAACGTGGTTCTGCATGATCCCTCTAGTGTGTGATTGTCAAATTCCTCGCGGTGCTCGAGTAGCTAGGCGAACCGCCAAATGGGACCTCAATACAGTTTCTTAATTACATACAGTACAGTAAGCCGTAGCTCAGATAAATAGTAAATCGCATGGTCCGATCACCGGTGTAACGTATCAGGGACGTATTTCTGGCCTGATTGTGGAAGGGATGGTTTAGAGCATCGGTGGGGGAACCTCCGGCCCACGGACCATATGCGGCTCGCGAGACAATGTATCCGGCCCGCAAAGCAATTCATAAATGGAAATTCAGAATCACTTGAAAAGAAAAGTAATTGATAATATTCTTTTAGCCTATGGTTCCCATCGTTTATCCTGCTTTAACACAGCATTTGTCCTACACGTACCACTTTCCAGGTAGTTCACAGAAAACTGCTGCGAAACCCTACCAGTATATTACTATAACTAGTATGCACAATATGACATGTTTCGTATGACAAACCAGGAGCAAAATCCAGATACTTTGAGTATTAGGCTACATCATAGCATTAAACAGAATTGCACTATCGCAATTGCCAACCTAGCCCTTAAGGGCTAGGTTGACAAATGCCCCCCATGAGACCGAAGATATTAATGCACGAGTATATATTGATGTCTCCTTTCAACTAGTATAGCTCACTCCAAAGAAGATGCAAACACAAGTAATTTTAGGCCTATACCTTGAAATACGATTACGATTAATGGTATATTTACAAATAAAAGACCTCTCGACAGTAGGTCCCTGGATAACCAACAACACCAGTGTCATATTTACAAATGTGCAAAACTCTAAAACTTCTGGGTAATTTCAACGAAAACGTAGGACATTCCACTTTTTAGGAGGTTGCTGAAAATTTTATGTGTGAGAGACCATTGAAGACTCAAAAGAGATTGAAGATTACATCCATTGTTACAAGTGACTTTAAAATAGAAGTTCTGCTAAGTTCTTTTTAACTCGAAAAACTAAAAAATCAAACATTTAAACTTGTCTTCTCATTATTTCCAGTACATCATGTACGACTGGATGTTACCTACGCTTCATTATCGCAGTCCGTTTCTACTTGTTAGTTTCTGTAAGATAATTCTCGCATGTTTAAGGACATATCTATGGCAACGGCTATTCAACGAGTAAATGAAAAAGACTTAAACGGTTCTAATCGTGCTCTTATAAAGCTATTAAGTATACTTAAAGCCAGGATCGAGTCATTTGCCCAGCTGTATTTCAAATCACAAGGATACAAAACTTGCATAACTCCGAATCATACTTGTCACAAAAGAAGGGTAAGTCGTCGCCTGTTTGCTAAGGTATCTTTTTCAGTTAAAAAAATCGATACTTGTGTTTTAACTTTATTACATTAATGGCAATAGCTGCTCAAGCAAAATTTTTAAAAAGAAAAGATGTTTAACTTTAGATCATAATGTTTCTCAGAAGCCTAATTACAGGAATATTTCTTTCTCCCCTTTCTCTGTGTCAGATTATACAAGAAAAGTTCGAACGCTTACTCGAAGGGACTAAATTAAGATGCTTTTGTAACAAAATGTATCACCATTTTCATATAAAAATGCATCTAGTGAAAGCAAGTAATCTATTTTCTGGCTTTGCGAATTCTATGGAAAATTCCTCAATTTCAAATCTGAGTATTCCTATCTGTCTAAGTAAGGAAAATTTTAGGACAGCTCATTTGCTCTTCAATGCATATGTCTATTGTAGTTGCCTCCATTATGTCTTTCTGCATTTTTAAAGGAGATTCCAACTCGCCGAACAAGCTCGTATTTGGTTTCTTTAGAATTACAGTACGGATTTAATGTTTAAGTAGATTTCAGTAAGCAGAATTTCCCAAGCATTATTTTAACCTGTTTAGATGTATCTTAGACTTTTGTTAAGGTATCCGAAAAAATAATATGAAAGTTCATGTTGTTATCTTTACCCTAATTAAGGTTAACCTTCTACAGGAAGTTCAATAGCAACTCTCAGACTTGACGTAGATACCCCAAAGCCTAGTTGCTTTTTGTTTGTTGCACAGGAATCTACAATCCGATATACTATTGAACAATACTCAATGTCATATTCCTTTTTCTCAGCCATTTCTGCCAATACACTTGGGACCCTCAACTTAATCACCCAACTTGTAGGGTTTTTCCCCCTTTAGGCAACACGAGTAAAACAAAAACCAGTTCTGGGTAACTTTCCTTAATAAGAACCAAATATTTTCAATTTTTCTTCAACAGAACCCCAAATTTTTCGCCGCGCGCCCAAAATTTCGCGTTCGGCATCCTTTCTGTAACCCATTGCTTCTGGCGGGGCTTCAGGTTGCTGGACTTCTCAGGGGAGCTTGGTTCCTTCGTTGGGTTTATCTTTCGGCCAACACCCCTTGCTGGGTCTTTATGCAGGTTTTACTATGGTAAATAATTTTCCTGCAAAATTTCGCGCAATTCTCACAAGCGAAGTTATATCACCCATAAACATTATTAGCACAAAAATTCCAGTGAACTATTCTAGCCAAAGCTAGGTGAATGTCCAAAGTTACATGCCGGACATCAAGGGGCTCTTATGTAGTAATCTAGTACCATGAGTAACATTCGTATCGCGACCACAATATGGTTTGAAGATAAATTTACTCGTACCACAAATTTATTCCAAAATTTACTTTTTCTGTTCATGCAAAATCTGGTTCAAAGTAGAAATACGATAATGACCATCCGAATTGTGAACAATGAAGAGATTGGTTTGCTCTCACTGTCATTCAAAGTCCTGCTCAAAGCTCCATGCTAGTGTTCCCATTTTGTTAATTCGCCAGACATTCGGGGAATTTCCCTCTGGGCCCTAACAAAATCATACTGGACCACACCAAGCCTGCCTAATGGCAGCCCCTGGTCCCCCCTCGCCGTTCACAAAGTACTCAACTCTTCACCTGCGCTTGCGGAGCTGAAGAAGCATAATCGTGATCATAGTTTTTTCCCTTCACTTGTGGAGACTTTCCAAGTCTCTGTATTGCAAAAGGAGGGGAAAATTTCCATCAGAAGATGAGAGAAATTTTCGCGCGTATGTGCACACGTAAAACCGATAACTTTAAGCTATCTGTGGTAAGCTTGAGATATCATGTATTTCCCGCAAACTGTAATCATATGGTGGCACTACTGACTACAAACATAATCTTCTTGGTAGCCCCTCTATGCGGTTTCGGTGCCCCCCTATATCAGAATTCCGGGCTACGGGCCTGTGTTCAAGACCGTTCTATTTATAATGTTCTTTCCTTTCTGAAAGGTTAAGTTGTTTTTGTCAACGCATATCAATACATGTTATGTATATAAGAAAAGTGCAGCTGTGTGGTTGTCTAATTAAGTGTCTAAAGTATCTGAGTTTGTGTGCGTTTGAACAAAACTTGTTGCAAACTCCTCAAAAACGGTAGGTCCGATGATCTTCAAACTTGGTGAGTATGTACCTGATCATAAAAACTCTTGCAAGCGTAACTGATGACTTCAATTCATAGATCAAAGGTCAGAGCTCAAAGATTAAATTTGATAAAATTGGGATTTTGCCATTATATGTCTATCCGTATGAAAGAAAAAGTACAAAAACCTGAAGAAATATGCTAGGACGAATAATATACACTTTGAAATAGTGTTTTTGGATGCTGAGGGTGAGGTCAAAGGTTGAAATGTAGGTAAATGGTCACATTTGCCTTACGTTTGGAAAAAAGGTGTCGCGAACGCCTCCTAGACCATAAGTCCGATGAAAGTTCAAACTCGCAGATAGGGACCAGACCATAAAAACTCGTACATGAGTAACTGATGACGTCATAGGTCAATGGTCATACGTCAAAGATCAAATATGTTAAAACTGGGATTTTGTCGTTCTATCATTATGTAAGAAAAAGTATGAAAACCACATGACGGCTAGGACTGTTAAGATAAATTTTGAAATAGTGCCATTGGGATGCTAAAGGTGACGCAAAGATCAAAATGTAGGTCAAAGTCAAATAAGCCTAATGTTTGAGAAAAAGGGTGTCGCGAACTCCTCGTTAACTACAAGTCCAATCAAGTTCAAACTTGTTCGATAGGTAACTGATTATAAAAACTCAAGCATGCGTAGCTGATGACATGATAGGTCAAAGGTGCCTGACCTTAAAACCTCATGCATGCCTGATTGATACCGTCATAGGTCAGAGATCACAGTCCAAATTTGCTTAATATTGGGGTTTTGCCATTATTTGCTATTAGTATGTTAGAGAAAGGTAGAAAACCACTTGAAATGCTAGGACTGAGGTCAAAGTTCAAATGAGCTAAAAGTGTTTTACCCATTATTTGCATAACAGTATGTTACAGTGTGAAACCGTATGAAATTTCTTTCCCCCCAAGGTATGTAGAGAATTTGGGGAAGATGAAATATGCAACTTAACTTACTGCCCTCTTGTGGTAATTGTATTGGTATTGCGTTGGCCGACTTACTTTCAAGTGCAGGTTCATTAGGGTCACAAAAACCTGAAGTAAGCAGAGACATGAATTTTTACTATACTTGGTTCTGTTTTGAGCTGTAAAGCTTGTCCTTTCCTATGATGCTAACATCCTATAGTGAAAATTTAGATATTTGGAATGAGAAAGTCCAGTGCAAAGTGAGTCACCTCACCTTTCACCTTCCTAAAATGTTTGCTAAACCCCCAATCCTCGGCTTCATGCCAGCCTCCCGACCTGGGCAGACTCTTATGTCTCTCAAACTTAAAACCCGCAAACAGTCAGCCAAAGGTCGCAGCGACTGTGGTAAGTAGCAGTGTTATATCTGCAAGCCCTACCATCAAACGTCCTTCTGCAACGAAAAATTTCTACTAACACCCCTCCTCCCGCATTTCAACTGCGAATCATATGTCATATATATTTTTAAACGGCTTTTATGTCGGCAAAACAGGAACCGAGATTTAACAACCACAAAAAGGCTAATCTGTGACAATACTGCTAGATTGTCTGTGGATGAAAACTTCAATTTTCTGCAACATTGTATTCAGAACCTTAACTTTACTTTTATGGCTCGCAAATTTAACTCTACGGCGCACCACAAACGAATGGAAATTAATGGGAATCTTTGGCTTAAGTCACACATCAACCGGTGGAATAAAAGACCTGGTCCCTTAATAGATATTTGGAACCACTTCCACAAACACTTATAATTTTGTTTTGTCTTTGCAGCTCCGTATTGCATTCCTCCCTTACAATCTTACTGCATGTTTTAATATATATATATATATATATATATATATATATATATATATATATATATATATATATATATATATATATAAATATATATATATATATATATATAAATATATATATATATATATATATATATATATATATATATATATATATATATATATATATATATATATATATATATATATATATATATATATATATATATATATATATATTGTTATATATATATATAGATAGATATATAGCTTATTACCACCTTAAGGGGAAATTGTTATATCTGCTTGTACTTAGGGCGAAAAAATGATAATAAAATACATAAGAAATAAATTCGCCCTAACGTCTAAACATATAAATTAACGTTATTTCAATGGCCAGCCATCCGTTCGTGTTGACAGCTAGGTGTCCGTAAATTTGACAACTTTGAAGTAATAGCATCTAGTTTGTAAATCTTAGAGGGCGCCCTTGTAAGTTTACGTATTCCTATAGGAAAAGTGTGTGGAAACGTTAAGGCGAAACTTATATTTCACCCGAAAATTTTTTTCCCCTTAAGGTCGACTTTTCAACAACAACTTTCCTCCTAAGTGCCGAATTAGAGAAATATATATATATATATATATAAATATATAAATATATATAAATATATATATATATATATATATAAATATATATAAATGTATAAATATATATAAATATATATATATATATATATAAATATATATAAATATATATATATATATATAAATATATATATATAAATATATATATATATAAAAGTAAACGTAATAGGCATCACAACAGGACACAAAGTATAGAATGAGAAGAAGTCCAGTGCAGTAATGAAACGTTTATTCACAAATTTTCGGACGACAAAGCGTCCTTCTTCAGGTCAAGTACTAGCTTACAAACTAGTGCTAGTACTTGACCTGATGAAGGACACTTTGTCGTCCGAAAATTTGTGAATAAACGTTTCATTACTGCACTGGACTTCTTCTCTGGTATATATATATATATATATATATATATATATATATATATATATATATATATATATATATATATATATATATATATATATATATATATATATATATATATATATATATAACACCAACTGACTCCCACATGTATCTGCATCCTAGGAGCTGCCATCCTAAATATTTTACCAGAAATATCCCATATAGCCAGGCCCTCCGACTCCGTAGAATTTGCTCTGAGGATGAGTCGTTTAAACGGAGATGTGACCAGCTGGCCAATCATTTTGCCAAGAGGGGCTATAACCCTAGGGTGGTAGGGGATGGTATACGGAAAGCCCGTGGTGTTGCTAGAATTGACGCCATCAGATATACTAAGAGGGTTAATTCTGATAGGGTTCCTCTTGTGACCACTTATCACCCTCACCTGCCACCTCTTAATCATATTCTTCGTAAACACTGGCCTATTATTCAGTCCCATGGTAGGCTGAAGAAGATTTTCCCAAGACCTCCTGTTATTTCCTTCAGGCGCCCTCCTAGTTTGAGGGATATCCTAGTTCGCGCTGCGGTCCCGCGTATCTGTGATGACGTCGGTACTGTTATTCCTGGGGAGATAGGTTGCACTAAGTGTAGTAATGTTTCTTGCAAAACGTGTAAGCATGTTATTGCTACTACAACATTTACCAGTCATGTTACGGGTGTTACTTTTGACATCCGCCGTCCTACTAGCTGTAGGTCGGTGAATGCTATTTATCTCATACAATGTGGTAAATGTGGTATCCAATATGTGGGTGAGACTGGTAACGAGATTAGGCAGAGGATGAACAACCACCGTTCTAATATCAAGCACTCGGTGAGACATGGGGATAAACCTGTGGCGGTTCACTTCTCTACCAATGACCACACGGTTGACGACCTCAGACTTATTGTCATTGATCATCTGGGTTCTGGGTCCAAGTTTCGCCGCCTGTATAAGGAGCGTTTCTGGATTGAAACCCTGTGTACTGACCGCCCTTCTGGTCTAAATATTCCGAGTAGGTGATTTTGTTCGTCCTCTGCTGCCCTCTCTCTATTTGTCGTCATTTTTGTTTTGTACAGCCTTGATGAAGGACCCGTGGAGGGCCCGAAAGCTTGGCAGGGTAGTTTGTGTTATTAATGCTTCTTTCTATATATATATATATATATATATATATATATATATATATATATATATATATATATATTATATATATAGGTCGAAAGTTGTGTTTGGTGTTCGATCATGAAGTTGAATTCAATCCCACGTGCTGGCATAGCCTTTTCACACAAGGGAAAGTACAGAAGAAATAAATTCAGAGAGAAAAATCAAGTCACAACCAGGAATTGAACCCGGGTCTCTCGCGTACACTTGGCCATTGTGACACTTGTGGTTTTAGACGTAGAACAAGGTACAAATACTGCCGCACTCACTTTTTCTCTCCTGTTACCATGGTAATTCCCCAAGCGGGGTAATGAATAAACAGTAGGTCGAAGTTAGGTAGATCGAACGTGGAATAAGTAGGTCGAAAGTTGTGTTTGGTGTTCGATCATAAAGTTGAATTCAATCCCACGTGCTGGCATAGCCTTTTCACACAAGGGAAAGTACAGAAGAAATAAATTCAGAGAGAAAAATCAAGTCACAACCAGGAATTGAACCCGGGTCTCTCGCGTACCGGGCGAGCGCCTTAACCACTTGGCCATTGTGACACTTGTGGTTTTAGACGTAGAAAAAGGTACAAATACTGCCGCACTCACTTTTTCTCTCCTCTTACCATGGTAATTCCCCAAGTGGGGCAGTATTTGTACCTTGTTCTACGTCTAAAACCACAAGTGTCACAATGGCCAAGTGGTTAAGGTGCTCGCCCGGTACGCGAGAGACCCGGGTTCAATTCCTGGTTGTGACTTGATTTTTCTCTCTGAATTTATTTCTTCTGTACTTTCCCTTGTGTGAAAAGGCTATGCCAGCACGTGGGATTGAATTCAACTTCATGATCGAACACCAAACACAACTTTCGACCTACTTATTCCACGTTCGATATATATATATATATATATATATATATATATATATACATATATATATACATATATATATATATATATATATATATATATATATATATATATATATATATATATATATATATATATATTGAAAAAGGCCCAAGTATCTGTTTTATGGCTAAGTTGCTATAGCGTCCGTACTTACAAGCAGGAGGTCCCGAGTTCGAATTCCGGTGAAGTCAAGTTTCTCACCTCACCCAGATTCCAGCAGAATCTTTTTTCTCCCGACTTGAGTATTCAAGAAACTCATGATCTAAAGTTGTCTTCTGTTAACAAGTTATAATATTCATATTGCTTAAAAAATAATGCAAGTTTGACAGGGCAACATCTCGTTCTTATGCCTTGTAAGTGCATGTAAAGTGATTTTGACCTTCTTTCATATTTTAATGTTGGTGAACATATCTCTGTTTTGAATGACAAGTATCTTCATAGCAGAGGTATCCTTAAGTTGTGTTTTTGTTCCTCCCTAACTTTGTTTCTTGACCCTAAGGAAAGTTGCTAGCCAACAAAACCTACGAAAAATAGAAAAGCAGGTGAAATGTGGAAAGGGAACTTCAAGTTTTACTTCACAGTAATATCCGGCTGGATGTTTCTTGCAGTGTTTACAAAAAGTAAGTTGCTAACATTTTTCGCAATTATTTCATTAATTGCATGAAGCAATAGCTATATTTACGAAAGAAATGTACTGAGAAAGCTTTGTGGTATCCATATAAGTGATACACATATTATAAGCAAGCCTATTTACAATCTTATTCAATGGAATTTATTCCAAATTTATATTCGAACTGGTAATATATATATATATATATATATATATATATATATATATATATATATATATATATATATATATATATATACATATATATATACTACCATGGTAACAAGAAGAGAAAAATGAATCAAAGCGAGGTATTTGTAGCCTGTTGTCTCGTCTGAAAATCACGAGCCGTGATAGCATAGTGGTTAAAGACGCTGATAGTAGCTGATGGCGGGTTCAAACCCTCGCTGCGGTGCAATTTTTCTCTCTGGTATTTTCTTTCAACCTTTCCTTATTTGATAAGGGCTATGCTCTATCCTAAGGTTGTTTTAAATTTAAATCGAAATCAATACTATATACACCTTCGACCTACACATTCTAACTTCGATCTACCAAACTCGATCTGTTATATATATATATATATATATATTGTCTATGTTTTTCAGGTGATTCAGTTTGCTACACTCGAAATGTCTTGGATGGCCGTAGGGCGGTGATTATCCTTGCGGATTGTAATGGAGATCCTGATCAGATGTGCAAACGGTTCGCTTCAAGGGAAGATGTAACTGTGACTGCTTTATTAAGTGAGTGATGAACGCTCTTCTAAATAGTCAATAAGCCTCCATCAAAATTTGTTAGCTTACTTCCTTCAAAACCTTGCGTGGGGACACATATACAATGGTTCGGGTAATAATCAGACTAATACCTTGTTCTAGGTTAGAGTACTAATGCAATCTGGAGCGTTCTCTTAAGTTTGCAAAATACAATTCCTGGTATTTATTAGACCAAAGCAGGAAGTTTCTATCACCTCCCTGGCCAAAGCATAGAAAATCAGCCCACTGATATGCCTTTTTATGTTAACTCATTTCTCTCTACTTGCCTTTTATATATAAGTACAATTTTAATCTGGTTTCATTTAATTTTCGGTAGATTCTCCTTGTTATAACCCAGATGAATACGCTTCAACTAGTGGACGATCGAGTCAGCAGAATAACTGTAATGGCGGTAAATGTTCTCACTTCTATTCATACTGTCCTCGTAAAAGTTACATCTGCAAAGAGTATTTTCAGATTCCAATGTGCTAACTCCAGTTGATCATGAAAAAAAAGAATAAAATATTGCCAGTTAAAAAACTCGCCTTCACATGTGCTGGTTGTATTAACTTGAGTTCCTTCATGCAAAGCAAATTTTTTATCCTTTACAAGCTTTCATGCAACCATTTATAGTTTAATATACAAAGGTATAAAGAAACCAGAAAAGCACAAAGCTTAGTGATTCCTTCCATCCTTCACACGTGTTCATAGTTGAAGGTCGTGTGACATGAAAATAACATAGTTGGATATTTGATGTAAAAAGCATAAAAAATCCAGAAAATAGCCACAATTCCCATTAAAATCCATCAAATATTGACCATTTTACAGGTAAATTTCTATTTCACACTTGTATTATGAATAAACATGAGCTAAATATGCAAATATGTGACATCCAAAGAGGGACATACCATATATGGCACATGTTAGCCTTTGTTTTTTCAACCTTAATTTCAAGGACACTGGTAGCATTGTTATTCCCAGAGGGGTTTATTATAAAAGTTAAAATTTTTTCCTTGAAAAATATTGATATCACTCACCAAACTGTAATCTGTATGATAAGTAATTAGGAGATAATTTAAATAGGGTTAACAAAAGAAAGCTTCACACTGTGCAACACTCCACATCATTATTTTTGCATAGGCAATTAGTTTCTTCAGAAACCATCAAACTTTGAAGACGTATATTTTGAGAACGGTAAAAGATATTGAAATAATTCCAACGGATCTTTGATTGGAGAACTTAATTCTTTAACTGACAAGTGAAAGAGCTCTTTTTGGTGGTATGTCACACAACCTTTAAGTAACTAAAATTAGAATTAACAGTTACAGTAAAAGTTATGCTTTTGAAAAAAATATATGTTGTTCTCTATAACTGTATCCTTGGCATGATGCAAACATTCAGCTCTAACTTTTTCGGTGGTCACGACTGAAACGACACAATTCGGAGGTACCACCTTCTGTCTAATTAGTTTACGAGAGTTTCAAATTTTCACCTCTGGTGACTTCAGATGACTTCTGACCTCCAGCAAAACTCATAGGTTCTCTCTCTTTCTTAAAATGACAAATCAATATACCAAGTATGAAAAGTACGTTTCATCCCTGTCTTGAAATACCTTGTTTTTTCAGGGCTTCGGTTTTTGACCTCTGGCGACCTCAAATGACCTTTGACGTCCAATGAAATGACCAGGGTTCTTCCTCTTAATGTGATGAATCTATATACCAAGTGTAAAAAGTGTCCATCCTTGCTATCTAACAACCAATTTCTACGAATTCTGCATCTTCACCTCCGGTGACCTCAGATAATCTTTCACCTCTACTAAAAAATAACAGGGCTCATTTTCTGGCAAAAATGTATTCACATGTCATAAATGAAAAGTACGCATGTCTCCTACTTAGAGATATCGTGTTTATAAGATTTTCGGTTTATGACCTCTGGTGACCTAACATGGCCTTTGACCTCCACCAAAACAATAGGGATCTTTCTCTTTATATGAAAAATCCATATGCCAAGTATGAGGAGTATCCATCATTACTATCTTGAGATATCGCGTTTACAAGCCAAGCGTCACATACACACATACACACGTAGCACCTACATATACGTTGGCCAGCGTAATTGCATAGATTTCTTTCGCCTTCGGCAAGGAATCAAAAGGAATCGCGATATTTTAAATTTTTTATTTGAAGGTCTGCGGACATGTAAAACTCACACTTGCCTATTTGCCTATTTCATGTAAAAGGCATTCCATCAAGTATTGACCAGTTTACAAGACAATTACTCTTTTTGCAGTTGTATCATGAATAGGCATAAGCTAAATATGCAAATTTGTGACGTGGAAAGAATTTCCCATAAGGTATGTGTAATATTATCCTTTGTTTGCTTAACTTCCATTCCAAGAACAATTGTAATGGTGACATGCCCTGAGGTGTTTATTTTGGAAGTAACTATTTAATACTTTGAATATATCCACGTAAAAACCAAACTAGTAACCAACTGGTTGGTATTTAAAAGATAAACTTAAACAATTGAAAAGATAAACTTAAAAACTTGACAAAAGGAATACACACACTGTGAAACACTTCACATCATATATTTTTGCAAAGCAAAGTCTCAGAAATGGTTTAAACTTTGAGGATGTATATTTTAAGAAGTGTAAAAGATATTCAATATGCTTCAACAGATTTTCCTTCAGGAAATCTTAATATACCTTTTTTGAGTGAAACAACTGTTTTGGTTAAATTTTTCCAGGTACCTTTAACCTGTAACTTGATAGATTTCCTCGTTCTTAGCTATTTTATTAACAATGAAACATAGCACCGACACCAGGCAGAACGCATAATTCGTGCAAAACCTTAACCGTAACATAGTACTTGATTTTCCTAGCACAAGTGCGGGAAGTATGACACTTGAATATTATGAAGTCCAAAGACTTTTGTTTGTTTCATAACGCAGGTTTTACGATAACTGGGGAGACACCCGAACAAGTTGTATGTCATTCTGCATCCCACAAGAAAACCGAGCAAGTAACGGCTCTATAATCTCATCTCTCTTTCTCTCTACTAAATTTACTTCTAGCACGTTTCCAAGTTAGATGAAAACATATGTCTCGTACACCTCCAAGACTAATCCACAGTAGCTTGCCCATGAGTTTCAATCCCTCACCTCCATACTAACACGCAGCTGACTGTACAAGTCATACATGGTGCACCAACAAGAAGAGGAACTATTGTCTAAATGAATGTCAGTCAAAGTGCAGTTACAAATGCAAAGTGCAAGTGCTATTCAATTTGCACCAATATTTCAAGTTTATAGGACAAAACTTAAAACGTGGTCAATTTCCAAGTACTAATTGTTTTGAAGTTGCTTTTGTTGCTGCTTTATGTCTTAACTTATGTGTGTGTGTTTCTTACTGTTTTTTTTCTTCTTAGTGTTTGTTACTTACACTCATATTTAGTATCTTGTTCTTGCATGTCATTCTTGAGCGCATTAGATAACTTTTGGTTGATAGTGCGCTTTATTATGTCTATAATAATAAATTGTATTCAGAACTAAAGGGCTATTCCTAAATATGTTTTTGGATGTCAAAACTCATTGAAGCTACAAATTTGCCTGCTCACTGCAAAGTCTCGACGAAGTTGAAAAACTTTGCCAACTATGAAGATCCCGTCAAAATACATAACATACAACATTTTTTATTAGAAACATAAGTTGAACTAGACACAACAAGCTTTAGATAGTGAGAAGAAAGAACATTGACAGTAAAGCTTACAAAATCAATTCTCTCTGGTTTGTTTTCTTTCAAGAAGTATTCTGATATTATCAATTCGTGGCATCGTAGACCAACTGGTGTCTTTTAAAAGTGTTCAGCTATTGATTTTAATTGTCGAATTGCTAGTTACTTTGCAGATTGAACTGTGTGCTATTTCAAT
Source organism: Holothuria leucospilota (assembly GCA_029531755.1). Classification (NCBI taxonomy): domain Eukaryota; kingdom Metazoa; phylum Echinodermata; class Holothuroidea; order Aspidochirotida; family Holothuriidae; genus Holothuria; species Holothuria leucospilota. Next base: position 32,892,958 of record CM055978.1, read on the forward strand.
GAAGAAATGAATGATGCTAATTTTTGTGCTGAAAATTTTCTTGCAAAATCGATTATCCAGGCACACCACTTTTTTGAATTTCTATATCGCACTTACTTTTAAGAAAGGTCTAATGCATGTGGAGATAAAGCGGCTATCAATATATTGTACTTTTTCGATTTATGAAGGCTCTGAATCACTTCGTGGAATTATCCTGGCTAAAGAAAAAGAAATCAAAGAACAGTGGCGTGTCCGGGGGGGGGGGCGGAGCGGGCCATGCCCTATTGAAAAATGAGTAAAAATAAGAAATGAAAAGAAAGGGGAGAAAAAATGAAAAGAGAAAAGAAAAAGAAGGGCGAGAAAAAAAAGGAGAAAAGTGGGATCGAGAGAAAACGGAAAAATAAGAAACTGTCCTGTATAATCGAAATGAGTTTTTAAAATTTAAACTTAGCCTACACCTTGTGGGCTCATTTGCGTAGAGCAGGGGTGTTCTGCTGCGCGTACCTGATTGTTTGGTGGCAATAAAGGGGAAGTGCACCCCTAATTGATTTCCGAAAATTTTAAAGTGAGCCTCAAAGGCGTTTAAGTTATAGATTTCTGTAGGGGGTAGGGTGATGTCTGTTTCTGAATCACTGATGAATCTATTTTAATCATTTTTATCCACAAGTCGTTCTCAGAATATCACAATTCTCGCAAATCCTTCTCAAAGTACCACAATTTTCGCGCGCTCTGCGCATTTACAGAGTCACCACATGGCTGTGTTGCCATCAATACCGCCTCAAACATATTCAATGGTGGAGTTCTACAATTACATAGATCAGTGGCGCCGGCACGGGGGGATGGGGGCGCGTGCCCCCAATCGATTTCAGAAAATTTTCTTGAAAATTTTAAACTAATTCCAAAAGGCGTTTAAGCTATAGATTTCTGTAGGGGTATAGGGTGAGGTGTGTTTTCGACCGGGTGATGGATCTATTGTAATCATTTTCTATCACAAATCTTTCTTAAACTATCAGAATTATCGCAAATCCTTCCCAAACTATCAAAATGTTCCCGCGCTCCGCGCGCTTCAAACCTTACCTCAATATTGCCCTTATTATCAATAATTTCTGGTAGGAACTCCCGCAGAAGCACAGCAACAAAAGTTGAAAACTAAATTATAAAGGTTTGTCAAGGGAGGGCACGTGCCCGGGCGTCGAGCTTTTGGGGGCGCTGAAATAGGAGAATGAGAGTAAAGAACTAAGCTCTTTTTAGAAAAAAAAAACATGACGAAACTGGTGTATGTCGTCAGACATAAATATTTTCCAGTTACTGATAAGAATCTGAATGTAGTTGTTTTTATTGGCAAATTTATAGATTGTGATTTCTTTTTGGTGTTCAGTCCATTTCGACGGTTACTCCTGTTATCCTGTTCTGTAATGACTACATGTCGCGGATATTTCGGGTATTTCAGTATACAGTTCCAAGGCAGTAGATATCGAAAGGTGGAAATATATACCACGACGTCGAGCGAATGTTAGGACTGGTTTTATCGTTGACTATCCAAGAACTTTTGACAGAATCAGAAAGCAGTGACTCTATCATCAAGGAAAGTTGCAATCGCGTTGGCGACTTAATTGTACAAAACCGACTTAGATAGCAAGGAGCTGTACAATGAAGTAATGGATTTGCAGGATGCTGTTGAAATTGAAAAGTCTAACAAACACCCGCCAGCATCACAAACGCAGTGGGACTCCTTGAGATTAACGTAAAGTACGGTGATGAGAACGTTTTTCGCAACTTGCGAGTAGCAATTCCAATCATGTTGACAGTAGCTATTTCAATCGCTAGTTAAGAGCGCTCATTCAGCAAGCTGAAGCTCATCCTGCCATATCTCAGAGCCACGATGGTTAGTTAGTTTGTTAGTTACTTAATTAATTAGTCAGTCAGTCAGTCAGTCAGTCAGTTAGACAGTTAGTCAGATGTCATTTAACGACACACCAACACGAATGTGTTATATAGTGTCAGCTAGATAAAAGGTAAAGTTCAAATACGGTTCAAGTTCAAGTTCAAGTTCGGTTTCAGATACAGTTCGAATACGGTTCAAGACCTTCTCTTTAGTCGCCTCTTACGACAGGCGAGGAATACCGAGGGCATATTCTACAACCCCCAGCCCACAGGAGACGCACAACAAAAGCAGTGGGCCAATACAGGTGCACCTTGCCAAAAGGTGCCCTGAAGGCAGTTGTGGCAAAGGGTAACCTCATTATCCCCACGTTTAAAGAATTAAAGAAAATCCACAACCTGATGCAGTTTAAAGTCCTACCCAGGACAGCAGAGCCACGATGGGACAAGCGAGACTATCTGCTTTGGCACTACTTAGTATTGAGTGCGATGAAGCAGACAACATTAACTTTGATCATGTGATTAACTTATTTGCTAATGCAAAAGCACGCAAAATGCAGTTGCGAGTTTAAACAATGTTACATGTTACAAACAGGGGGGTAGCGAAAGTGTTTTCTTTGGGGGTGGGGGTGTAGAGACTACGTTTTGCCGACAGATCTGGTAATGCGTAGCGCGGAAACGAGCTTTAGCGGGTTGGGTCCAGGGGCTCGCCTTAGAGCACATGGTGGGGTCTAGGGGCAAAGCCCCTCGGGAGGGGGCAGGGGGAGAAGCCCGCGGAAACTCTGAGGTTAAAGCATATCTCTGAGTGAAAAATTAAGTCTCAGGATGGATATATTTTTGTTCAAAATGCATCAAATGCAAAGATTCCCCATAATTTTGACGTATTAGGCTATTCTGTCGTCAAGCCGCTATAGTTTTAAGCGGTTGGGATCCAGAGGTCCGCCAGTGTTTCAGCTAGGACGTTTTCTCAATGTGACATTTACTGATCTGTGGCTTGGGGGACACCCCCTCCCCTTTGGAAATTTTTGGAATTTGAAAGGAGCCTAGGTAGCAAGTGGTGCAATATTTGAGTGGATTTCTGCCCTAATGAGGAACCTCAAATCTTACACCCGGGTAGAATTTGCTTGTCAGATTTTTATTGTGCGACATTTGTCGCCGTTTATGCACAAAGAGGGGCTGGCTAAAACACTGGGCCCGCCATAAGCAACTGGTGGGGTCCAGGGGGCGAAGCCCCCCGAAGCTCTGAGTTTTTAGCATAATCTCTGGGTAAAAAATTAAGTCTCATGCAGAATAGGTATGTTTTGGTTTATAATACGTTATCCAATGCAAAGATTCCGGATAATTTTAATGTGTTATTCGTCCCGTCATGCCACTATACTTGAGGAGCTGGACCTGTCGTTCAGAACTGGAACACTATGCGTTCAGCATTTGAACACTACACGCGTCAGGCTTTCACATACAGTAAGTGTTCAAATAGGCGTCCGACGTTCAAAAGGGTAGAAAAAGTGTTCAGAATCTTAACGCAAGCGTTCAAAATATGCTTTGAACGCCAGGACGGGTTCTGTATCTGTTTCATTTTGGTGTTCAAAAGTTAAAAGCCTGAGACTGCAGTGAAGGGAAGACACCCGCGGCACGCATTATTTTTTCCCAGGACGCATTATTTTTCCCAGGATGCATTATTTTTCCCAGGATGTTTGTGGGTAAACCGGATCCACGGGAGTTTGCAAAATATGTTTGAAGTCATGGTTAGGGTTTAGAAAACGGGCTAAGGATGCCTATTCCATGGGTAATAGGGTGCTGCTCCCCATGGTGATGATAAAAGTGACTACCGTAATAATGTGCAGAAATTGGTTTTTCAAGAATGTCATATGACCCGAAATAGTGCGCCTATATGGAAGCCTTTAATTCCCTTCAAGGGTGGCGCCAGGATTTGCCCGACAGAGGGGCCAACAACCCAAAGCCTCAACGAGGCCGACAGAGTGCCTAAACGATGTTTAAAGGGAAAATTTGGCGCGCGAAGCTCGCCGAAAATCTTGGGCTCTATTTCGAGAAAATTTGAAAAACTGGGCTTTACCCTAGTAAATTTGGAAAATTTGGGTTTTTAGAGAAGAAAATTGGGAAGTTTGGGGGTTTTATTGAAGAATTTGCCCTAATTTAGACCAAAATTAAGTAAATCGTCGGGGCGACTGGCCGTTGTCGGGGACTACATATTTTATCGTATACATAACAGCTCCCTGACGAAATCGGAAAATTTCTCCGACGGAAGGGCCAGCCTTCCCCCACCTGGCGCCACCACTGATTCCCTTTCTTTCTCGGAGTTGCCGACGGACTCAGTCACTCGTCCAATTACACCGACGGCCGTTGATACGGCCGTATACGGCCGTCACATGCATAATCAATTTGCCGACGGGCCTTCAACTTGAATGGGCCAATTAGATGAAGAGCTGAAAATCGAAATAGCCGATAATAGCCTGGCCACGCGCTCCCGTTCTTTCTTTCTCTTTTTTCTTTTCATTATCCGTCGTCCCTTTCACTCCTTTTCTTTCCCTTCTCTCTTTTTTCCCTCCTTTCCTCTTCTTTTCCTTTTCCTCTCCCCTTTTTGCCGACAGACCGAAAATTTGCCTACGGCGACCAAATATGGGGGGGGGCGTGACACCCCCACACCCCCCGCTCGCTACGGCCCTGGTTACAAATTCAGCAACTTACAAGACTCTACTAAAAGATGAATTCAGAGAATAAGAATACTAAGCTGTATGCGATAAATATAACAGCCATGCAACCTAGGATAATGGTAAAGTTGTATACAAGGTTGCGAATATCGTAATTCAGTTTCAATAGTAAGAAAGAACCGACTATCTATAAAGAATAATAATAGTTATTCGGGTGTAAATAACGTTATTTAGACAGTTCACCTATTTTTACAGTACATGGTACGGTACTGGTATGTTTAAAGCCTATACAGCCAATATCAGTTCATTGCACTATATTATAACTATAATTGCGGGCGCAATTTTCTACTCTTGCACCCGGGCGCCAAAACCTAATCACCATGCAAAGTCTGGATACTTCAGAATAGCAAGTTTCAGGGAAAGACTTTGTTATTCCTGGAATAATACCCAGTTAACAGGATAAACTTAGCAATTAGGTTTTGTCATTTCTCTTATTATCAAGTTATCAGAAGAAAGTTCATTTCTTGATGTTGTTTCTTTATTGACTTACATATTCTCGCAGTACAAATAGGTCTTTTCCGGCTAAGTTATAGGGGGCGTCTCCTTCTGATCTGAATGTTTTTCTTTTCTTTTTTGGGGGGGGGGGTAGGAGTGTTTGAGGGTTTAACTGCTTAATGCGTCCGCGCTTCCAGGGCCAGTTTAACCCAATAATCAAATCAACCTGTAGGGTACGGACTCCCAATACTTTTACTTTAAGGGAACCCGAAAATTTCCACAAACGAGCATCCTTTGTGGCTGAGCTTTCATCTACCTTTGACCGAGTAAAACAGAAATCCTCCCCTAATATCTACATACCAAAATATGGACTGGCATGAGTCTTATAATGTTTTAATCTATAATATAACTTGGCAAGAAATTTTGTTAAATTAAAATTACTAAGTTAAATGTACTCAGTAAGGCTTTGACTGAAACATCTCATGTTGGGTGCGTATCACTAAGTCTTACTACGAATGATCCACCGTAAACTTGTCATAGACCATATTGGTGTATCATCATACACGATTTCATTAGTCCGTGAATGTCCTATGCCGATAGGCCTAAACGAACGCAAGGGACCCACGTTTTGTACACACCTCACTCGCCATGTCGTAATTGCTAGTTTGCAAGAAATCAAGCAAGAGAAAACTAGTGCAAGAATTTCTTACTTAATTAAAGTATCGTAATCCAGTGATTTTCATATAGTCAGTGGCATGCAGTGTTATGGTACTCGAAAAGAACTCGGTACTCGAGTACTGCTCGAGGACTTTTGTCAAGTACTCGTGCTCGTACTCAAATGTTGGAATACTCGTACTCGTCAGTCGGTACTCGTACTCGAATTTCAAAGTACTCGTACTCGTACTCAATTTTTTAGTACTTGTACTAGCTTCCAGCCGAGTACTGTACGCGTACCGGTTAATAAACTTCTTGTAAAATATGTAACATAAAACTAACAATTAGTCACAACATTGATCGGCATAAGTTTTGTTTGACATTTCAAAGTATTGTTACTTAAACGACACTCTGGTATGCACCTATAATGTGTTGTAATGTGTACTATTTTAAGGAGTTCTAGTGACAACTTCTAGTAAGTATATGATCCTACTTGCCGCTAACGCACCCTGCGACGTTGCGGAACAAGTAGATTGTTCAAAATAATGTGCACAGTAAACTGGCGACTTAAAGAGTTTGCATGAAGCAACCTAACTTATTTAAAACTTGAACAAAGTTCGTAACTATAGGTTAAAGAATAAGGCCAGACATTTCCTTTTTTGATTCCTTGCTGAAGGCAAAAGCAATCTATGCAATCAAGCGGAAGATTGTATGTGTGCGTTGTCACGGGTAGGATAAAGCAGACACGACCGGACGAAAGTCTATGAGAAAACACGGTACCTTCACCTTAGTCCTATAAGTTTATTGCACCAAACTAAAAACCCTGAAATAAATGTACAAATATTTAACAGAATATATCGTAATTTGGCAATTGGTTAAAGATAGCCTAGATAATATAAACACAAAAGACTGAAAGTGACTGACATTTCTCTGCCTCGTCTTTCTGAGGCGCAGTATGTATGCATGCATTACTCTAAGCTAACATTTACACACGTAAATACTTTAACCCCTTGACTTATATTTTATCGTTGCATTTTTTTTTTGTTTACACATTTTACGTTAAGCAAATTTTCCGCCTATATGGCGTCTCCTGACCCAAGCACATTTCACTAAAGCTAAGTGTAAGGTTTGTAAACAACATGAAACATCAAAACAGTTTACTTACGGAACTAGGTTAAGTTTCCGGCCTTTGACAGGAGAACGACAGGCCTTATTTAAAGATGGTGATCCACGACTTTTTAAATATAAAATCTCAGAGGTGAGGAGCCACAAATTTCCCCAGCAAATTCTAAACTAGCTCACAAAGACGCTAGAACTAATACGGGCTAACGCCCAACGGACATCGCGTGTTTCGGATACACCTTTTCAGTCCGACACGTTTTCATTCCGAAAATGAAATACAAGTCTTCATTCCGAAAAAACGAGTTTTCTGTCCGACACGTTTTCATTCCGAAAATGGAAAACACGTTTTCATTCCGAAAAAACGAGTTTTCATTCCGAAAATAAAATACACATCTTCATTCCGAAAACACGAGTTTTCAGTCCGACACGTTTTCATTCCGAAAATAGAAAACACTTTTTCATTCCGAAAAAACGAGTTTTCATTCCGAAAATGAAATGCACTTCTTCATTCCGAAAAAACGAGTTTTCAGTCCGACACGTTTTCATTCCGAAAATGGAAAACACGCTTTATTCCGAAAAAACGAGTTTTCATTCCGAAAATGAAATGCACGTCTTCATTCCGAAAAAACGAGCTTTCAGTCCGACACGTTTTCATTCCGAAAATGGAAAACACGTTTTTATTCCGAAAAAACGAGTTTTCATTCCGAAAATAAAATACACGTTTTCATTCTGAAAAAAAAACGAGTTTTCAGTCACTGTCTTTGTCATTATCACTATCACTATCTTTATCATTATCTTTATCATTAATAATATCCTAGTTTACTGTACAGTCTAAAAACGGTGTTTAGGAATTGATCATTTTGAACATTTTTTCTAAGCACTTTCATCCCCGCACTTTTTAATCATGTTTATATGCTAAACACGTGTGTTTAATTCCCCCCCCCCCCCAAAAAAAAAAAAATTGTTTTAAAACACCTGCTAAACATCACTGTAAGTTTGCAATCGCTAGACAAGCATTTTACTATGATTTTAACGTGTTTATAAAGTGCGGCAAAATAAGTGTTTCATTGGTGAACACGTTCTTCAGAGTGCATAATAACTTACAATGTTAAAAACAAAATTGCAACTACACATACTAAGATAAAAAGGCACCCTGAGCCGAGAAGCTTCCGGTTATTTATTCAGCCTTCCTTAACTCTAATGAAAAACGATAAAGTGCTTTCAAATGTCCATCTATAGAGTTTCTAAAACACATGCAAAGAGCAATAAAGAATTAAAGCAACTGCTGTTCAAAGTTTGTCCTGATTAATCAGCACAATCAGCACAAACTTTGGACAGTAGTAGTACTTTAAACATAAAGCTTAAAATAAACAGAAGTAAAGCAACAAAATAGGATATTTAAAACCAGCTGTAAGTGCGTCTCATTGAAGTTAAGATAATACTAAAAAAGTTAAGAACAATGGTTAGCTAATAAGGACCAGGAAGTGGTATCAGTCAAGACCATTTCACATGAGAAAATTACACAGAAAGGGGTAGAAAAAGTACCTCTGAACTGTGCCGTAGAAAACTTGCTCTAAAAATCTCTAGGAGGATGCAACAAAACAAGAAGATAAAATTGCACTCTTAAAACTAGCATGTAAATTTGTTGCATTGTAGTTAAGAAAACTAGCTTAGACCAACGTAGCTTAAGAGAAATAGGAGGAGTAATTGAGCAAGAACATTTCATAAAACAAACCGCCAAAATGAGTAGAAAAACTCCTTTCTTTCATTCAGGCCTAGAGAAAACAAAGTGTTCTGTTCTGTTTGTTCTCCAAAGAGGTATCAGAACTAAATATGAAAAATACATACATGTCAAAAATTATAGAACTAAGACAAAAGAAAATATATTTATATATATATATATATATATTTATAAAAGGAAGAAAAGAAAAAACACATTATAATACAATGACATAGTTAACTGTCATGTGACCAAAATACTGGCACCAGTTTTGAAAAGAAAGAATAGGTAATCCGCTGTTTGCAACTAGCAAAACTTTTCCATGATTTTTCAACCAAAAAAATTCTAATTTCTAAGGGCAGCTTTATTACTTGACTGAAAAAGTAATTCTATTTGAGTGGCACTTGCTCTGGATCTAAATATTTTGAAATACATACTACGCTCATTGGAAAAAGGGCATTCAAAAATATAGTGTAATTCGCCACCGATTTGGTTCTCAGAACAGAAAAACAAACTCACGTAAATCAAACCTTGGTATTTACCACAAATGGAAAGAATGTTGGTATTACTACATCTGTATTAACAAAGATTTACAGATTTACAGAAGTTAAGTCTCTGTTTGAATATCGTATATATTTTACAATTAGGGATTATTTTCCTCTGTAAACCATTCTTGTTCATAAATATCATTTAGTCCCCTACTTATTGAGTTATTTACCCAGGATTTTCGAGAAGAGACTTGCACACTGTCTATTTGGCTCACGCCTAAATGTTCTGGTTACAAAAGACATTCCAGACTTATTTAGTTTGAACTTAGCTATCCAAGGGGAAAACTGTAAAAACCATTATTATCAAGAGCTCTTAAGAATTGATACATCACGTATGACAGCTTATGTTCACTACTAGTAATAATTCGATACCAAAATATTAATCACCCTAATTTCAATTGTTTTAAAGGTGATCAGTTGTCTTGAAATATTCTTTGTGACGTCAGCCTTTTCTTGACATGTTTCTGCAGTCGTCACTGTTCAAGGATACACCGTACAAGCATGGTATAGCTAATCGGTAAGCAAGAAGAGACGGCTTGTAGCTGTATACCTACTAGCTATACCGATGTCATCATAGCTACTTGTACGGTGTATCCTTGAACAGTGACGACTGCACAAACATGTCAAGAAAAGGCTGACGTCACAAAGAATATTTCAAGACGACTGATCACCTTTAAGTAACTTGTGATGCCCAAGAATACCATACACCATACAATTTGTAGTATTTTTACCAAGCTTTAGGATAGACTCAAGAAATTTACTATGAAAATTCTCTATTTGTTTTAGGTCTTCAAACCTCCAGATTTCACATCCATACAGTAAAACGAGTAAAAGTAATTGATCAAATCCAATGGAAGACAAAGACTAGAACTTTTGTTTAACATACCGTGAGGACTGTGTTAATACTAGACTAGCTGTAAGTCTGCTCTATAGTAATGAACTTAATATCCGATACCTGATGAGAAGAATTGTAATTAGGGAGCTAGACCCTAATCATTTACACTATTGGGAACGAAAGTTTTGGTGATCTCGTTGTGTCAAGGACATAGTGGGAAAGAATAAAACCCATTTCTTTAAGTGCAGCATTTAGGGCCATAAGGAGAGGTGGGGCCCTAAATGGCCCCCAAAATGACCTTCATTTACACTTTTGAGAACAACACTGATATTCATAACAATTTAAAGTACTAAAACCAGTCGATTGAAAAATGCAACTTAAGAAAACAAAATCTGCGACATTCTTTACTTAAGAAGGGCCCAAAGTGTACCCAAAATAGGGTCTCATTTACACTTTTGAGAACAAGGATGAAACTCCTACTGTAATATCTTCAGAAACACTTCTGAAAGCTAAAAGTGTGCACTTTTAATGACCAGTTCTTTCTAAATAAAGTTGCACCTTCAACATTTAATTCCATTTTAGTTTTGAGATTTTTATGCTTTACGGTGAAAACTTCATTGCCTCTTAACTCAGTGCAAATGGCAATTTGGCCACTCTCCAGACCTTCATGGTCCCTTTAAGAATTAGTTTCAGTTTTGCTCTCACAAGTGCAACTTGGAACTTACTTAAAGTGTTCCTTAAGTGTGAAATTTCAAAAGTACATGATACTGAACTTCAAGAAAAATGCATCCAAATGTCCAACTCCGGCCCATCGTCACAGGACATTCCTGGGCTTAGATATGGTAAAGCTTATTCACTCAATATTAAGTGGTAGAATGCGCAATGATTTGTGATGTCATTTTTCTGCAGAAACGAAAGAAATTCGCAGAAACGAAAAAAAGTCGCAAAACGAAAGAAAACGTTTTTGAGGTTGGCCCTAATTGTCTTCTGTAAGTTCAACACAGGAAGGATTGGGGAAGTCACAACTGATGAGATCTAAAAGTATATATGGTATTCCGGCAATCGGAAAAAAGAAAAACAGGCATTGTGGGTTTTCGAATTTTCCAAAAATTTTATTGCGATGGTTCTGGACGGCGATTATAGGCTAAGGCAATTTAACAACGCTGCATAAATTTGAAGGCGATAACTTTTCCTTTGGATATCAAAGTTCATCGTTATTTGAGACCCAGGTAATTTGATAATCAAGGAATTAGACAACATCGTAATTGTAGGAGAAAAGTCGGTGTTGGGGTATTTTAGTACTTTGTAAGGGCGCCTTCCCTCGCAAGATGTGCGCATGCGAAAACTTTGTAACAATGTCTAAAAGTTCGTGTCGTTTGATCATTTTTAGTAGAATATGTTCTCATGAAAAACGACCAAAAGTCGACTTTTATTAACCTCTCGAAAATACTCGAAAATATCGCTATTGAATTAATTATTCCTCTTGAAAAATGCCTCCTTCATGGTTTTTTAATTCCTAAAATAGAGCAGAAGTTTACCTGCACAGAGATTTCTCGTTTGTAATTTTCTTCCTTTTAGAAAAGTTGATTTCTTAACATAATTTTGATTCCTCTTTTCTAAAAGTAGGTTTTTCCCGTATACAGTAACACAAAAGTGTTAAATTATAGTGTGGGGGTATTTGTGATCCCCCACAATGGGCTCTTAATGTGTTATAACACAGAATTTTTCTCGTTAGTTTATTTCTTTTTTTTTGATTAAATATACATAAAAAGAGGGGGCAAATTGCTCATCAATAGCATACTTTTTAAGCAAAAATTCGTGTTATTGCGTGTAGTCACTACGGAACCATTATTTTCTGATATCGATTTAATGCAATATAAATTACTTGATCGGGAAATTCTGGCTGTAATAATTGTACTTTTTCGGTGATTGAGAGTGGTGCAGTATATTGTTATAGGGCCTTTTAATGTGTGAAGATATGCACAATGAATGACAGGCAGTTTGGTGCACACAGGTGTTAAGTGAATGATCGCGTTTTTGCACCAAATAAGATAGCAAAAGTTGCATCCTTCACACGTTTTTAATGAAGTTTTCAACTTTTCACCCTGATGATGAGGTATTGGTCCTTAGAACAATAAAAGCACCCGATTTTCCCATTAGTGTGCTCAGTTCTCAAAATCAAAAGCTTAACGTGTTTGAATCCCAAACACTCGATATATAGGATAATTAAAATCCCGACGACCCATGGACCTTGAATAAGACATGGGATGAGTTTATCCCTCAATTGCTCTAGCTTGTGTCGGTTTTAGTAATAACCATAGGATTACGCAAACCGCCACAAGCCACAATCGAAAGTTATATGATGTCAACACAGGTTATGGGTTGTGGGGGTTGAGGGGGTTGTGGTCAGGCGCGGATCCAGGGGGGCCTGGGGGCCCGGCCCGCCCCCCTCGCCACGAAAAAAAAAACGAAAGGAGAAAAAAAGAAGAAAAAGAAAAAAAAGAAAAGGAGAAAGAAAAATTAAGAGCAAAAAATGAATAAAAGTGTCTAAGAACGTATCCAAAGTATATATTTCTGTAGGGGTTGGGTGGAGCTAACGCTGGATTATCTCTTTATATATCTTTCAAAGTGGTTGGCGACGAAGGGAGCGCTACAATGTTCGAAAACAGGTGAATAGCTGAGTAATGATCCTTGACTTAAGATCTAAATAAGTAAACATCGTGACATATGTAGTATGGGCTCGGCTAGCTGCACAGAAATTTAGTAACAATTTTGTGTTAAAGAGTGAAATTTTTTGTAATCTAGAGGGATTGAGAGGCAAAGTTTTCGCCATACAGACCTTGCAGAATGAATACAGAAGACAAGCTGTCAGGTGAAGTGCTATTGTGCACAGTGGCACCAGCTGTTGCAGGCAAAGTAGCGGCGTGCATACCCTATTCGATTTCGAAATTGTCTGAAATGTTTTAAAATGAACTCAAAAGGCTTTTAAGCTACAGACAGTGGCGTCGGCACAGTGGGCAATGGGTGACGTGTGTCCCCCTCCCCAATCGATTCTTGAAAATTTTTAAAATGGTCCCAAAAGTCGTTTAAGCTACAGATTTCTGTGGAGGGTGGAGGGTGAGATGTATTTTTGATGACTGGTTTATTTGTTCTAACCATTTTCTTTCACAAACTGTTCTCAAATATCATAAGGTTTGGAAATTCTTGACAAATTCCAAATTTTCGCACGCTCCGCTAGCGTCAAGCCTTGTGTCAGAGTTGTCCTTATTATCAATAGCTTTCGGTAACTACTCACGGGGGAACAAAGGAGCAAAGTGCTTTTTAAGAATTCTCAGTAAGAAGATTCGTTTCTGAATAGCATAGGTTGGTGGGAAAGTGACAGTGTCAGATGCAGGTTCTGAAATGCAGGTCCTGTCATAGACTAATATTTTATTCAAAATTTCGGCGCGCTTTGCGCGCATACGACAGGGTTTACACCCGATATCATATACCATTGACAAAGCTATGACGCAAGAAATTATTCCAATGCAACATTTTTCTAAAAAGTACATCTCCTTCTCTGTAGGGCTCTCATCATTATGGGACCTTTGACTAGTCTAGCACATGATTTGAAAGACTGAAAGTACGTAATTACCGTTGCTTATTTACCAAACATCTTACCGCGACGTTCAATAATGACGGAAATCTTTTCTGAAACGAATTTTGCCTGTCCACCATCCCATTTTCCTATACCTAAAGAGAAGGTGATATATCATATCTCCTCCCATATGGATGTCGGGTAGTGAGAATCCCGTTGGCCCCTCTTTTGTATACTGTAACTAATTTAGAGCTCCCGGGGAGGCTCTATAATTTTCTCTGTCAACCTTGGATATCCTTTTAAAATGTAAAGGAAAAATTTTATTATAGTCCAAGAATGTTTCTGTGGACTCCACGCAGGTATAGTTGCGTGTACAATTTTCCCATGGGCGTGGATCATGGGGGACGGGGGGACGCGTCCCCCTCACTTTTTTGGAAAGGGGGACATCGTCAAAAAGTCCCCCTCACTTTTTCAAAAATGATGGAACAGACTGCAATTATGCCTAGGAAAACGAAGTTTTTAGAAGTAAAATAACCTAAAAATCCTACACTTTTGTTGCAAAAAATCGCATCTGAGGGCATTCAGTTCTAGAAAAATTTCCCTTAGACACCTCCCCCATGCCGAAGATCACAAAACTTATTGCCTCCCCGTGACGCAAATTCTGGCTACCACCAACTGCTTCTTCCACGCCGCCAGGACGGCGATTCACAAATGAGAAAAAGTCCCCTCCCTCCCACACACACACACTTTTGGAGATGGATCCACGCCCATGATTTTTCCTGAGACTTAAGGAGGTTTGAAGACAATATGTTAATCGTCTCTTACTCCCCTCTTTCACCCGAACAAAAGTTAGAATTCACTAAATTGTGGACATTTTCTAAACATACCGTCACTTTAGAATGACCCAAACATACCACCATTTTGCATATAGGCCCCCTAAAATTAACACAAATTTCTCAAAGGGGAGGGTAAACCCCTTCCAGGGATTGTACCCTCATGTACTAATAAGAAAAGGCTCTCCCACTCTTGTATATAGCGTATACAAAATCCAACTGCCTAAAAAGGCACGGTTTAGCAGTTATCTGCGGTTCCCCCAATCACCAACTCACGCCGACACCATCGGTCATAGATTTCTGAAGGGTATGCCCTTCAGAAGTCCATAAAGAAGGTGATATATCATCTCTCCTCCCATATGGATGTAAGGTTGTGAGAGTCCTGTTGGTCCCCCTTTTCAGTGTACAATTAATGCAGAGCTCCCGGGAGGCTCTATACCGAAAATTTTCGGCACGCTTCGCGCGCAATTGTTTACCCTCACGGAGAGAGGTACGTTTTTATTGAGTGATGGATTTATTTTTATCACTTTTTACCAAAAGTCATATGAAATCTTTCACGATTTTTGCAAAGTTTTCTCAAAATTTCTTGATTTTTGCTTGATCTGCGCACTGTTAGTCTTGAATTGCTTTTTTTACTATCAATAAGGTCCCAAACGTATTCGCATTACTCATAGGTGGGGTTTTACCATGAGCCAATTATTCGTGTGCATAAACGTGATTTCAGAGTCAGCATTGTAAGGATGTAAAACAACTGATATTCATTTTTTCACCCGCCTCTTCTTATGAGATCTGACAACTTAGCATCGAACCAACCTTCTAATTGATAGACACACATAAAGGGAATTGACACCGTTAGTGATAGCAATGGTTTCAAATGCAAATTCAAATTTTCGGCGCGCTTCGAGCGCAATTGTTTCAACTGACGTGCTATACCCGAATACCGTATAACGAAAATAAAACACTCATTATGACAAAAATCATTTCAAGTTACTTAAAGGGAGAATGCAGTCACCCCAATAAAGAATTGTATAGTAGACTATCCGATTTCCTGAATGGCTCTTGAGAATCATGTGACAGTATTTTTCTCGCTCAATTGTAAAATTTACAAGAAGCAACTGCTTGGTTTACCTTGAATATGCAATATTTATGTCCTAAAATATTATGAAAGATACTTGGAAGAGAAATAAGAAGAAATTTGTGACATTTAGCTATAGTTTCAAAATAACTTTGGGGCGACTGCTTTTGATCTTTAAACGGGCTCATAATGTTGGCGTGTAAGTTTTAAGATAACTTAGATTCTCCATAACTTCTGCAGGTACATATAGTAACTGATACTGAGCCATACACATCAGATTCCATGCAACATGAAAAGGTATAAAATCTCACTGACATAAGAACTGGAGCCGATTTGTGAGCTCTTAAAATGCAATATTGCTTCCGGGGGCTTCGCCCCCTAGAACCGCAAGGGGTCCAGCCCCTGGACCCCGCCAGGGGCCCTACCGCGGGCCCCTGGACCCCACGCGTAGGGACTCGCGCTTCGCCCTCGTGGTGCACCTTCGGTGCACATGAGGTTTTCCATCTTGGGCCCCCCCCCTCAAAATTTCTGGATCCGCGCCTGGTTGTGGTCGTTGTGGAGGTCTCAGAACTAATCCGTGGAAGCTGCGATGTCAAGGACACGTACACCGATATAACACATGACAGGTAACAGGAAGGAAGCCGGAAAGGCAGTACTAGGTGAAAAGAGCAAGGAAGGCAAACAAGTCTGCGTGGTACGCTGGCGGTTAAATTGACCTACTTAATTAAAATGTGTTGTATGTTTTCAATACCATCCAACAATACATTAAAGATCACTTGTTTAGCCCAATAAGCTGGCCATACTTCATTATTTCGTTTCGATATCTTTACTAATTAACCTGCAAAATGCAATGCCGGTGGGGTCACCCCGTCCGTTAACTTACAGATAGTCGCTGAGTTCAATGGTGCAGGTTTCAGATACACCGGACATTGTGATGGTAAAAATAAAGTCGAAATTGAGTTACCTGAAGTACGCCTTCATATCTTCTAGGTTAGTCATCGGACATCACCCTTTCTTTGCATATTTTACAGATCTCGAAAGTGCAATCCTATAGCTTAGCCAAATATCTCGAAATTTAAGAGTTCAAAGGCGATCGAATATTTTCAAAAAGTTATATAAATTTTAAAAAAGCAATTTAACGGAAAATATCATGCAGGGGTCACTTTAAAAATGTTTTTCTTAAAGAGGATGCATGATACAAATATGTGTTTTCTTGTATAGTAAAGATTACTATGAATGAATAAAAAATCGCCTAAAGTTAAGAACATGTAGACATGAGAATAATTTAAAAAGTTAGCAAAAGGGACGTTGGTTTTATCTTATATCTCAACAACAGAAAGTCCGATGGAGATAAGGATTACGGCCTTGTGATCCTCGGGGTCGAATCACTATAATATGGTTTTACTGCATGGTAATTCTGAAGGGTTCGGTGAGATTTTTTAAATTTTGTATTCCTTGGGTACCCCTGTAAAATTAAATTTATTAATTTGACCAGAATGCAAAAAATACATGATTGAGGTTTCGATGAAATGTTTCATTGGAAATTATAACACGATGTACCATTTATTATAGTCACCATAGGTAAAATGCTATCTTAAAGTGTTGGAAAATCACACTTTTTTTTATCATATTAGATCTTAGGAATCCTTGGGAAGTTTTTTCTCTTGAGCTAATAATCTCAGATGACGTTTTTGGGAATTCTGGGGATATTTTGCTTCGTGACCTCTGGAGACTGATTACCACAAGGACACTTTTGGGAATTCTTGGGAAATTTTGCTTTCTAACCTATGCTTACACCAAAATAATCTTTGGAGTTCTTGGGAAATTTTGCTCTTCGCCATCTAGTGACCCCATTTGACATTTGACTTCCAATAAATCATTAGGGTCCTTCTTCCTATCATAGTGCGTCCACATACCAAGTATTAAATATATCGAAGCTTCCTACCATGAAATATTTTAATGGGGCTTTTTATTCCTTGCCGAAGGCAAGCAAGGAATCTATTCGATGGTGATGACGTGTGTGTGTGTATGTGCGTGTATGTGTTTGTGAAGCCTCTTCTATTCGCGATATCTCAAGATAAGAATGACCGACATTTGCTATATTTGGTATAGATTTTCCATGTTGAGAGGAAACTATATTGTTTTTGGTGGAGGTCACCAGAATTGAAATACTGAAGACTTTGTAAACACGATATCTCAAAGTAAAAATGGGAGATTTTCATATTTAGTGGCTAGATTTGTCATGTTGAGAGGAATAAACCTATAATTTTAGGTGGAGGTCTAAGGTCATGTAAAGGTCAGCAGAGGTTAAACTGAAGAAAATTGTACAAACTAATATAGTCAGGAAGTACAAATTTTAAGGCTGAACCTTACTGACAAAGCACACCTCGGCAAGTAATCATTAAGTCTTTGGGCTTTCTGGTTAGACTTTGGCACCCAGTGAACCCAGATGACCTTTAACCTCCGCCAAATTCACACTCTTGCCATAGTACATCAATATACCAAGTTTGAAATAAATCCAAGCTTCCTATCTCCAAAACTGTGTTAACAAGGTTTTCGGAGTCTGACTCCTGGTGACCCTAGATGACCGTTGACCCTCATCAATAACAATAGGTCCCTCCTCTCTATATGGGGCACCTGTTTACCAAGTTTGAGAACTTTCAAAGCTTCCCTTCTTGAGATATCGTGTTAACGAGTAAAGTGTCACAAACTCACCCATACATCCACATACACATACACACATAGGCTACACACACATACACACACACACACGCCATCATGGCATAGGATTCTCTTTCATCGAAACCAAAAGACTTTTAGAAACCAATACATTTTCAATGGTACATTGTTATCCTTATAGGCGTAGGAAGCTATTCGAGATTGAGGGGGCGGGGGAGGCTGAACTTTGTTTCAGAGAGCCGTCCTTTTAGGAGGGGTCCCCTATCCTTAGGAAATTTTTGAGTATTTGGGGGTCTTAACGTGCAATTTGATGCAACAAATTGCGTGACTTTTAAGAAAAATTACTGCAAAGTTTGATATTTTTACACAGGCAACAAATAAGGGGTTTTCATCCTTGGATTGAGGGGAGCGAAAGCATACTTCACATCATACCTCCAAATTTTTGAGTGGGGGGCTAAAGCCCCCAAGCCTCCTGCTTCCTACGCCTATGGTTATGCTGTATTCCATTTTTCAATGAAAACGTGCATTTTATTTTCGGAATGAAAACTCGTTTTTTCGTAATGAAAGCGTGTATTTTATTTTCGGAATGAAAACGTGTATTTTTCTTTTCGGAATGAAAACGTGTCAGATTGAAAACTTGTTTTTTCGGAATGAAAACGTGTATTTTATTTTCGGAATGAAAATGTGTATTTTTCTTTTCGGAATGAAAACGTGTCAGATTGAAAACTTGTTTTTTCGCAACGAAAACGTGTATTTTATTTTCGGAATGAAAACGTGTCGGAATGAGAACTCGTTTTTTCGGAATGAAAACGTGTATTTTATTTTCGGAATGAAAACTCGTTTTTTTCGGAATGAAAGCGTGTATTTTATTTTTCGGAATGAAAACGTGTATTTATTTTCGGAATGAAAACTCGTTTTTTCGGAATGAAAACGTGTATTTTATTTTCTGAATGAAAATGTGTATTTTTCTTTTCGGAATGAAAACGTGTCAGATTGAAAACTTGTTTTTTCGGAACGAAAACGTGTATTTTATTTTCGGAATGAAAACGTGTCGGAATGAGAACTCGTTTTTTCGGAATGAAAACGTGTATTTTATTTTCGGAATGAAAACTCGTTTTTTCGGAATGAAAGCGTGTATTTTATTTTTCGGAATGAAAACGTGTATTTCATTTTCGGAATGAAAACGTGTCGGACTGAAAACTTGCCGGACTGAAGACGTGTCGGACTGTTGGGTGCACCCCCTGCTATCGACCTGAAATGACGAATGCGGGCGCACCCAGTAACCCTCTCATAACCAGAACAAATTTAATGTCACACCCTAGCTTTTCCACCTGGCCTCCTGAAACCTCCCAAATTCTGCATTTTATGCAAATTATGCTAAAAAAAGTATATAAACCCAGTAAACATCGTGGCAAGATCGGTGAAGCAAGCAAAGCGCATTTAAGTTTCGACCTTTGCTGCAGCAAACCTGAAATAATTTTTTCTGTTGTTGTTTCAGCCATCACGTGTGCCGTCAGCGACCTCCCACACGTAACGAAAGGTTCCTTTGAGTGTTCTATCCTTTCGACTTACGTCAAAATGGGCACAATGTGTACTCTGAGGTGTGAAAAAGGTTTCCATCCAGCTTCAGTTGATAAAGCAGTGTGTCAGGAGGGAACACAGAATCAAGGTGGGAAGTGGTCTGATGGAAACCTTACTTGCCGTGGTGAGGCTCTTTACTTAATTATTTATTGTTCTGATCTTTCGCAAAGTTAATGCTGCATTTGATCTCAGATGAAAATTCGTACGGTCTAGGTGGGAGGAGTCTAGGAGCCGGTGCTCTCACCCCCCAAAATGACGAAAATGTCAAGGTACACTTATTGTTCACTCACACGTACGCATGCACATTCAGACACACTCAGAAGAACACACAGAGATTCACAATTCTGTTAATGCGACAGACAGATTAATAAATTGAGCACCTTACAACAGGACAAATGTTGTCATTTCCTTCACGCTTTCAAAATGTGTTTTGCTTTTGCCAAAGAATATTATACCAATTTCTTGTTCCAGATTAGTCTTAAACTTACGGCAATGTCGAACTTAAAAACTTACTTGAAAACGGTGAAAATAGCGGTAACATTTGTTATACCAGCATTTCCGACACCGAACGTTTCCAAATTGGAAGACAACACTCCAACTTCAGAACCTTCATCACTTATACAAATAGGTCAATCAAAAATTTTCGTTGATTTTGATAAAAATTTTAATGTTTATCACAAACCAGACACGGCAGCAAAATCTTCGCCCAACTTGGTACCCCGAAATATTTACCCCACTTCGCCCATGCATCAGTCCTTGCTTATGACGTCTAGTTAAATAGGCGTACCAGAGAGCTGGCACGGACGTACTGACTGAGGACACCTTTCAGATGTTAGAACCTCACAACCGTCATAAATATTATCGCTTAGTCACGAGTGATACCGGCTCTCCGAGTACGTAGCGTTAGCAGGGTGGCGTAAAGATTTGTCCGACAGAAGGGTCAGCCTCCCCGACGGGGAGGGGGAATAGACCCGAAGCCCCGGCAGCCCCGAAGTCGACAGGTGGTGAGAAGAGAACTGGCGATTTGAAGAAAACCTTTGCTGTTCCATTGAAAGGCATCTTTTGCTTAAATCCGAATAAACTTAAATTGTCGAATTGCGTGTTGATTTAGTGTATTTTTTCTTTAAAAATATGAATTTTGAAGTTACTCTTTCTGCATTGTGTGAAATGTAATCTACACTGTTCATTTTTGAATATTCAAAGTTTGATGCCAATCAAAGAGCTGGCACCAAATGAAAATTTTGATATTCCCAAACCAAAAATGTTCTTTCAAATTGGTGTAATAATGAGTGTCTACCTTTAGGTAAATTGAATCTTGGCCTATATTTAGTATGTGAAAGGAAGTGATCTGAAAAAAACGTGCCAGGTTTTTCACAAATGTTTGGGAGAGCATGGGGAAAATTTTACAACCAAGTGAAGAGTCAAGAAGAAGAAAAAATTGAGAAACCCTGGTGAAGTTTCCCTTGACGCATTCGGTAAATATTACCACAAAGCGCCACTTAATACATTCTTGACCCCTCTGACCAAACTTCTATAGCTCTGTTACCGAATGTAGGCTAATCTGTTCATAAACTGATAAGCAAATAATGACAAAAGACCACTTTTAGCTCATTTGACTCTCTATGTCGACCTTCAACAAGTACACTATATTATTTCAAAATTATCTAATCACTCTCTACCTACCATGCTTTTTAATGTTCTTTTCTAGCATGCTGATATGCAAATGGTGGGTGAAAGCAAATTTTAATACCTTTGACATTTGATTTCTTGATTTTTGACCTATGACGCCATCGATTAATTACGCCGGCACAGGATTATACAGCCCAGTACCTATCCAACAACTTTGAAATTGATCAAACGTGGTTTCATAGGAATTCACGACACAAGTTTTAGCAACATTTTGGCAAAGAAGGCCTCTGACCTACGTTTTGACATTTTAACCTCTCACCTTGGAAGACGGAAAAAGCACTTTCTTAAAATATGACCCATCTTTCTCAACATATCACGTGGATGAATGATTTCGTCTAACATACTTAGAGCCAAGTAATGGCAAAAATTTATCCTTAGCTAATTTGATCTCTGCCTTTTAAGCCATTACGTCATGAATTATGCATGCACAAATTTGTGTAGTCAGATACCTGCCCACCAAGTTTCAGGTTAAATAGACTTACCATTTAGGAAAAGTTCGCCAGACACTTTCTCCAAAAACTTGGGAAAACCAAAGACAATAACAGTAATACAGAAAGAGCTTTGGAGGTTGAAATAATTTTTTCTGTTGTTCTTTCAGCCATCACGTGTGCCATCAACGACCTCCCACACGTAACGAAAGGGTCCTTTGAGTGTTCTACCCATTCGACTCATGTCAAAATGGGCACAATGTGTACTCTGAGGTGTGAAAATGGTTTCCATTCAGCTTCAGATGATAAAGCAGTGTGTCAGGAGGGAACACAGAATCAAGGTGGGAAGTGGTCTGATGGAAACCTTACTTGTCATGGTGAGGCTCCTTACTTAATTATTTATTGTACTGATCTTTCGCAAAATAAATGCTGCATTTGATCTAAGAAGGAAATTCATACGGTCTAGGTGGGGAAGAGTCTAAGACCCGGTGCTCCCACCCCCACCCCCTTAATGACGAAAATGTCATGGTACACTTATTGTTCACTCACACGAACGACCACACACCCATGCCCATTTATAGACACACTCAGAGAAACACACAGCCTCACAATTCTGTTAATGCGAAAAGCAGATTAATAAATAGAGAACCTAACAACAGGACAAATGTTGTCATTTCCTTCACGCTTTCAAAATGTGTTTTGCTTTTGCCAAATAATATTATACCAACTACTTGTTCGAGAATAGTCTTAAAATAACGGCAATGTCGAACTTACTTGAAAACGGTGAAAGTAGTGGTAGCATTAGTTTGTCATCCCAGTATTCCCGAAACCAAATGTTTTCTAAATGGGAAGACAACACTCGAACTTCAGAACCTTCATCACTTATACAAACAGGTCAATCAATAATTTTCGTTGATTTTGATCAAAATTTTAATGTTTATCACAAACCAGACACGGCAGCAAAATATTCGCCCAACTTGGTATCCGAAATATTTTCCCCACTTCGCCCATGCATCCGTCCTCGCTTATGGCGTCTAGATAGGCGTACTGACTGAGCACGCTTTTTTCAGATGTTAGAACCTTACATGGGCGGAGTTTTCTTTTCAACAGTGGGGGGTTTGACGATCTTTCAAAAATGTACTGTGTGAAAAGTCAATGGGGGAGTTCTTTGAAAGTGGGGCTTGTAACCCCTCAACCCCCTGTTTCTCCGCCCCTTGAACCCTACAGGTTTAATCAGTCATAAATATTGTCGCATAGTCACGAATGATACCGGCTCTCCGAGTACGTATCGTTAGCAGGTGGCGTAAAGGGTTGATGGGCTCCGTCGGAGATAATATACATGTATAAAACTCCTCTTTCTGCCCTATGAAACTTGGGTCTGCGAGTTGCTTAGTGTACTGCACAACAGACTCAAGAGTTGCCAGATGCTATGCGCTATGGGATGAAATTCTCGACATTTATATGAAACTGTGCACTCTACGTACATATTAATTAAGACGGGAAGGGGTTGTACTATTCAGCTATACGGTAGGTAGTGTGGAAAGAAAAACACCGAGATGAATCTACAACGCTCAAAGTAAGAAGAAAATATCGGGGTGATTTTTTAAGAAATTGCCCTTTTCGGAACAAAAGCAGGTAAACTGTTTTAGCGAACGGTCGCTTGGGTTTAGGGGAAAAACTTAACCAAACAGACTAGGGCCCATAGACGAAATTGATAAAATTCCCTGACCGAGAGGGGTCCTGGCACCACCACAGCGTGATACCTAGTAATGGGCAAATTTTTGTAAAATCGACTCGCACCATTAAACAGCAACAATGAAATCAGATTTGCTTGCTGCTGAGCAGCAAGCAAATCTGATTTCATTGTTGTGTAAAACAGTGCTTCCGCTCTTAACAGGATGCAACGTATGGAATGAATGGGGTGAAACTGAGTATAAAGTGTTAACCAGTCAGCAGAGTTGGGATGAATCTCGTCAACTGTGTGAAAGTGAATCAGCTCATCTTGCTGTTATCGAGAACGGAGAAGAGAATGATTTCCTTCAGAAGATGGTGTCATATTGCAGTTCTTACACATACGTTGGATTAAGTCGCGTTGCGACAGGTACTTAATTAACAATTGGACAGCAGTATTTCTTTAAAAGTATGAAATTGTAAAAAAATTATCGGACAACCAATTTAAAAAGTTGGCATTACAAATTGCGTGATTACATGAGCTCCAAAAAAATAAAATATTTCCAAGACTGAGGAAAAAACAATACGAAAATAAAAGATAAAAAGGAATAGAACAAGGATGCAATTACTCACGGCCATAGTGAAAAACAGAGTTCTCAGTACTAACAGAACCCAAATTAACCTCCAAATCTCTTTAACTAAATCAGTAACATTTATAAAGTTTTGTATGTGTTGTATTTAGCAGCGGAAGAACGAGATTTCAGGTCTTCCCTTTCAAAGGTTACATGTATCTAGCATTTCTTCGCTATGGCATGGCAGATTTCTAAACATGCACTGTAGTGTATCTCTTAAATATTTTAATTTCTTTGAAAATTATCTTCCAAATGTTACATGGTGAGGTGCAGTTTTCACCTTTTCAAATAGACCCATTTCTGTTGCTTCTTCTGTACTTTTGGAATCATTGCATTTATTCCCGGGCGAATTTACTTATCATATTAAAAACGTAATCATGATTTTTTCACCCAAGTTTCTCCTCCTGACAAGACTACTATTGCATCTTTTAACCTGCAGGTCCGTGGAAGTGGATTGATGGTACTAACACAACATACACAAACTGGGCAATGGGACATCCAGGTGGATGGGCCGAGGATTGCGTGCATATCGGGAGTTCAGACGGGAAATGGAGCGACTTCTATTGTGATGTACATAGAGAAGCCGTTTGTGAAAGAGAAAGCATCTTGAGTGAACTGTTCCTCTCAAAGGGTGGTTATTAATTCAAGTTTGATGTTTACTTACTAAGGACACTAGCATGTCCTCTGTTTTTGATAACTCGATCCATGATTGCATATGCCTTCTTTTCGTGAAGCTGCCTGCCCATGTCAAGTATCTCATTATGGAGTATTGGTGGTTTTAATCAAGTTGAAAATACTTATTGTATACAATCTTAACTACGATTTAAAGTCATTCACATGGCAAGAAGTGTCTAATTTCTTCTTCAGCAACTTGTGTGAAATAATTTACTTACGGTTACGGAGAGGCCTGCGGCACACGTTTTCACAAATTTAAGACAAATTTGACCTTCGACCTACATTTTGAAATTTGACCCTACCCTTAGCACCGAAACTTTATTATTACTAGTTTTCCTTACATACAGATAAGCAAATAATGGATTTTTTCATTGTGACCTTTGTCCTCTGACCGTTGAACTGTGGCTAATACCCATTTTGTGTAAGTAACATAGGTGGGATCAAACCAACCGCATAAACCGTCAGGTCAGAAGATCAATATTAGTTCTCAGAAGTAATGAAAAAAGAAAACCTTGTGTAAAAAATCACCATGACGCTCCAAGTATGAAATAAAAAAACTGAAAGAAATGTTAGGGGTAATTTGCCCAAGAGTAAATTCATATCCAAAAAAATATGTTTCGCCTATTGTAGAAGATAAAAACTGCAAATTGTTGCGTTGATCTGTGTACTGCATCTTTAATTTTAGCAAGTAAGCAAGTATATTAGTTAGTAAGTACAACTATATTACTCCATAAAAAGGAAATTCAAGCATTCGCAGCAACAGCAGTAAACACAGTAACAAAAACAACTTGAAAAGAAAGAACGGTCGGAACCTTTTTGCTTTTAAATAGATAATTTGAAACTGATTTGCTAGTGACAATATCTTTTTCTTTTTAAGATCTAAGATAAAACTGTGTGATATGTAAAGAGTGATGTGAGATATTTGTAGTATATTCTAGTTGCATAGTTGGAGATCGACGTTTAAAGACCTAAAAGTGGTCTTTTGTCATGATTTGTTTATCAGTAAGCTGGGAAATTTCTCAACCCCACGGTGTTTAGATAATAAGAGGTGGATGACATATGCATCTCCATGGATTATCCTCTTGTTATTGTCTAAGATGTCTACATAATTTCTGACGTGGCAATCTCTGTATTTAGCTGTTTCGTTATGCAATACTATGTAAATTCACACGATTGATCACCATGACCTCCATTGTATTAGCTGGAATGAAAACTTAAGTTAAGGCGTTTGGGACCTAGAATAACCTGTGGTTTCCAATTTAATTCAAAAATACGAAAGGGAAAAGAAAGCAGATGGCAACTAGAGTTACCATTTATAACGTGTTGCTAGGAATACCTAACAAAGGAAAAATATGAACTGCATGTAATTCATGTAACATAAGAAACTTAAATCGTAACTTTTCACCCATACTTGAACATGCTCCACTTGGAATGAATGTCCGGCTCAACAGTTAGGTGGAAGAAGGCGTAAAGTCCTTTGCCTATCTTGTGACGTTTTAGTCAGGATTTTGTTTTTAATGTACTTTTGACTGCAAGGTCGACACCTTCACCCTTCAATGTCATTATTTTGTCTTTCACATGACTCTGATGCAATGTCATATCCTCAACTGGCGCAGAGAAACTTCAACTTTGAGTCTGACTTCTTTGCGAGAGTTTAGACTTAACATTTCATCCCCGTGTTGTTTAATCAAAGTAGGCCCCTATTTTGACTTTTAAATAATTATCATTAAAGGTTAAAGAAAAAAGATTTTGATCTCTTTGTCCATTGTTTAGTCGCTTAGCGTAATTGGTTGTCAAAAAGTCATTGTTTTTACTTGATAGGTCATAGATAGCACACTATGTTGGACCAACGTTGGCAAATGGTCGGCAAATGTTGGCAAGCGTTGGCAATAAGTTGTGTTGGTATATAAATGTTGGACCAACACAAGGCCAACCTATATTCAACAACATTTACCTAACATTTTACCAACGTTGGGCTAACATTTACCAAAAAATTGTTGGGTTTCATTCATTGAACCAATGTTAGGCGAACATTAGTCAGCCCAACTGTTACACCTTATTCGTTTAACCAACGTTTGACCAACGTGTAACAACCACATTTTGGGCCTTACTCGATAAACTAATGTGTGGCCAACATGTACCAACTAAGTGTTGGGTCAAATTCCTTTAACCAACGTTGGGCGAAAATTACTATCATACAGTAGTAAAACAGTATTAGAGAATTTATGTATAGGACTGTCAAAGCAGTAAATCGAGGTTCAAAATTCATCAGTGGTACTTATCTGTGATTTTATCATGTTAAATATAAAAGATCAATAGTGTATGTGGCAATTTGAAAAAGTTCAATTATAAGTCATCCCTCGACTGATGTGTTGAATCTGGAGGACACTTAAAAGTCGGTCTACAACCTATGGTTGGCCAAACCCGAACACTGGATGTCGGTGATGGATTGCTAAAGGCCCACATCGGTTGGCCAATGGTAAGCAGCCCAACATTAGCCCAACAATGTACCACGGAAAAAATACTGAGCTGGTCATTTTGTTATCAACCCAACCTACAATTGTGTTAATAGCAGCTATTCCTAAATTTTACATTCACAGGCTGGGAATATTTCACGAAACGTTCACTAACAAAGTGGGAATTTTTGATGAGACAATTTTAGAAAAATGTTTAAAATGCTGCGAAATTCTAGTGGAGCACCAGGTTTATATACCTTTCGTCTGAATGGAGCATTCCGAATTTTTAAATGAGATTTGTCTTTATCACTTAATGGTCGGTCTAATTAAAATAAATTGTGGCTGGCAATTGTGAATCCTCGCAGTAAATCATGTTTCTCAGTTGTGCAATACAACATAAAGAAGGAAACATTGTAATATCATAAAGAAAATTGTATTATTAAACGTTAATACTAACAAACAAGTCTCAATGAATATGTATTAGCTAAACCAATCTTCTCATCTCATATATGAATTTTCAATGAAAATTCTTCTACGAGAGCATTTTGGCGATTCTGTGGGTAGTTGTCGGTTGCGTTTTGCTCCAGTCCGGTTTGGGTTCTTTGTTCCTCAGTGCCTGTTTCTATGTACTTAAAAGGCCCAAAGTGGTTTTCGCCCCTGGCTTTTCGCCAGAGAGTCAGGGGACAAAAAGAGAGAGAAAAAGTGGTCAGAGTGCCCGTACATGCTTCAGCGTGCCAACTGGACTTGACTGGCGCAGGAGTATCCGTGGTCACGACGGCGCAGCTCCCAGGTGGGACCTGTTCTATTCAGCCAGTTTAGAACGGGACCACTGTCGGGTGGGTCAGTTAAGTCAAAGTTTCTCCCTTGGGGACGTTGTTACTCCTTCAGGGAACAGAACTCCTTTCGGGAGTATTGTTTGGTTTTCGCCCCTGACTCTTCGCCAGAGAGTCAGGGGACTTTTGGAAAAAAGCAAAGTGGCTAGTACTAGCAATGCTGGTAGCTTTTAAGACTTGTAGAAGGTAGCTTCTCTGACATATTTCTTTATGGATTGCCATAATGAACAGTTAATTAAAGAGAAGTTTTAGACAAAACGAGTTATAGTTTAGTTGGTACAACAATATGCCAACCATTCTTTGCACTGAGCACCCAACCATCAGATAACATTAGCCCAACCGCTGAAACAACGTTGGCCCTTTGCTACAACAATGTACCGGAGTAAATGTTGGCATAATGATGGCACATTGTTTCTACAACATGTTGAGTAAACGTTGGCGTAATGCTGACCCTTGGTTTCGACAACACGCTGGATAAACATTAGCATAATGCTGGCACATTGCTGCAACATCACGTTGGTAAATAGATGACGTGACGTTGGTCCAGTGGTAAGTCAACATGTTGGGCCAACGTCTAGACAATGAGCAGCCAACCTTCAAACAAATTTTTCCTATGTGGTACCAACAAAATGTACAACCTTTTTCCAACGTTGATCCCAATGTTACTGTTCTATATATTGAAAAGTCAAAAGTATGTGATTCAAAACAACTAGGCTATCATAAGAAAAAAGCCAGCTTTATGATACTTCAAATTGTTATATGTCCATATTTCAAGAATTTCCCAAGAGAAAATCCCCATAAACCTCATAGCAAAATAAATGGGATTCCGTAAGAACTTCATAGGATCCCATAAAAAAATTAACAGGGATCCCATTAAAACCCATTAAAAATCAAAGCTAAGGTATGGAATTTGGAACACTTTGTATGGGATCCAATAGAATTTAATGGGACCCCATAAAATGAATGGGAAATCAAAAAATCAATGGGACCTAAATGCCGTATGAGATCCCATAGAAATCCAAAGCTAAGGTCTGGAAATTGGAAAAGTTTGTATGGGATCCCATTTCTTCTGTTTGATCCCATGAAATTCTATTGGTGTTTTCATGGGATCCCATTAATTTTTTATGAGATTTTTTGGGAAATTTTTTCTGAGTTGAGCCTCTGCCAGCGGATGCAGCATCTCCCGATGAACAATATTTTCGTTTGTTTTCCAATCTATTGGTTTGACCTTGAAGTTAATAGGGATAAGAGTTTCTCATGGGGAATTCAAAGATTGCATGTATCCCTGTTACGGGAACATGAGATAACGGAGGAAAAAATTGGTTGCACATAAAAGAATGTTCTTTAATAAGCGAATTAAATGTCTGAAGTGCTTGCTTCAAATTTCTGAGGGGTTAAAATTCGGCAACTTTACCTTCTAATATCTCGAGAACCACATATCGGATTTCGATAGAAATTTCACTAGTAGCATACTTAAGTTGTCTTCTAACATGTCAAACTCGATTACACCTGAACCCTAAATAGAAGGCCTTTTTCTTGTAAGAAGTAATTTGTAACTGCGGTTTCCTCATTTGTAAGTAGTTTGTTTTCAAATATTCTTCACGGCGTCATTTGCCGTACTCAGCAAATCAGTCCCTACTAATCTGAAATTTGAAAAGGAAAACAGGTGACACTATCAAAAGTTGGACGATAAGTAATGGTTGTACTATGTTGTAAGATGGTTGGTACCATGCAAAAGTTGCAAAAGTATTGTACAGAAGATGAAAGACGACGAAGAATGGTACAACTGCTACGTTCAAACCTGTTTTCATACAGATATATAAAAATTTTGAAATGTATTTAGTATTTGAAGCAGAAGAGGTGGACCTTTCCAATTTTCTAAAGGTGAGTTAGGAAAAGGTTAGCCTTAACTTAAAAGGGGATATGGCATCCCCTAAACATATTAAGGTATATGTAGCCCAGTAGTTCTAAATACAGTTGATGACTGTGCTTTGATTGACATTTATTCAAATAACAGCTGCATTCTTGTTGGTCAATGATGACTTGCGCAGTCAGTTGTATTCCAAATTATTCACAATAATTAGCTAACACACAGGTGGGTGTCGATATGGCCAAGGGAAGTTGAAACTCAGCACAAGCTACTGTGGCTATTCCTTGAAAGTATACTAGACAGGTGATTTTCTTAAAACTGGAGGAGGGGCTAAAAGTAAATTTGGTTACAAGAATTCCTACCTGCTCGAATAAGATCAGAGAGCCGTCAAGTTATTGCCCGAATTTTATTTTCAGTGAAATCGGTGCAAACAAAAATTTGATTCGGCAATAATTCAGTAATTTGGGGGGGGGGGGAAATATTCGGTCATGGGGGATTTTAATTATTTTTAACTATTCTCGGCTTGAATTTCGCTAGATTTTGCCCTAATCTAGGGAAGTTCTTTTTGAGAAAAAATAATACTCATTGTTCCAGGTCAGTACGCCACGGATGTGGAAGTAACCGTAAAAATCAAAGTGTTAGACTGAAGGAAAACCATCTCAATGCAAGCTTAAAGGTACAGAAGTAAAATTTGAATTCTGAATAATACGAAGAAGGGCATTCTGGTAGCATATCAACCCTATTGTTTGGATCTAGAAGCAGATTAATGTATGAATAATTAAATAATTGATGATCCTTCATTCAGAGTTAGCCTACATTCTTGTCTTGGTTTTTGTTTTTACGAATATTCGTAGGCAAGCGCCACATGACATTTATGCTTTTAGCTTGCATGCACCAAACCATCTGTTGAACAAACGTGTACTGGAAGTACATACACACTAACGCAGAAAACACAGTACTTCCTCATCATGTTTTATTATCTGTAATGTCGTGAAGTTGTTTTAATGCATGTTTTATCCACTATCATACTGACAAACTTATAATGGCGGATTCCGTAAATACTATGTATTTTTGTCCGAATCATTTGACTTTTTATAACTTTACTGATGTGAGCTTCATATATATAAATGTGTGCTTGCAAAACTATGAAGAGAAACTGCGACCGTTTTCTTTAGATAATGAGTCATCATGTCCTTAAGTTTGTCTCTGATCAACTGTTGTAAATTAAGGTATTCAACTCGTGAATGAAGTCATGGCACCTGTAAACCGTTTTCTCCTCCAAAAGCAATAATGATAAAAAACAAATACCCCATGTTTTTTAATATTGTCTTCTTGTCGTGATTCCTGGATATCTACCAAGAGAGTCAGCTATCACTGAAATATTTAATTACACATTTGATAATAACAAACTTTTCCTTCTCCAGTTTCTGGACAAAATAATCGTTAATGTCCGTCTATAATTTACACCAGGGTTCATAAAAGTGTAATAAAATTTTACCACTTCTATATGTTACGATTGTACTTTCTTTCAGGTCAAACGATATTTTAAATATCCTCTCCCATTCATTTGGTACTTGTGTGGAACATTTTCTTTACCTTGTTGCGTGCTCAAGCTAGCTGTTCTGAGACTAAAATATTGGTGTATCATGTGTACTGTTGTACCTTTATGATGGAATTGCTTATTTTGAAAGAGCAACGAGGTAGGAAAATCAAATAAAACCTAATGTGATGATATAATTTATCTCTTTTCCTTAAGGTACTTAAAAACGAATATATTTCAGGTTTTTTGGTGAACTTAGAAGAATATTCTCTGTAAGAACCTATATATCATTAGAAAGAGCAAAGATGGGGAATTTGAATGCATATTTTTTTTGTAAACTAATCTCATTATGTATGCAAATATGCAAATTAGATGACGTCATACGGTTTTTTCATAGAAAACCCATACATATCACTATTATTTTGTAATTTATGGTACAGGAGATTGTTTAGCTTCCTTTTCTCTTTCATTTGATACCAAATTTGAGGAAAGTGGACCAAAAATGAGGAAGATATGCCCATTTTTCTCTTGCCATACAGCCCACACTGAGCTAACACACACTGACCTTATGTGACCTCTACGCAGAACGCTATGGCTCAGTGCACAGTGGAATGTAAACAACCTTGGATCTAAACGGAGCTGCGTGGGCTTTGAAATGGACATTTTAGTGAGTAGAAAAGTCGGAGGGGTGTTGTGGGTTATAAATTTTGATATTGGGAGGGGATTTTTGGGTCAGAAATGCATGTTTTGGGTCAAATTTTACGCACTTTTGAAAACTGAATATGTTTGGGCTTTTGAACCTCTCTAGCTCACCCTACCCTTGTCATTTATGCATATATGTTGGTATTTTTATGTAAGAAATCTTGTAACAAACATTTTGGTGTTTAAATAAAAAAGATTGGACTTTCCGTTGTTGAGTTATGAATTTCGGTGAGTTGTAGGTTTTGGGGGTAGAAATGACCAATTTTTGACCAAAAATGACTCATTTTTGAAAATAATACTTGAAATATCTCTAAAATCCCTATACCTGGCATCTAATCACCTCTCGTGGTGTTTGTTTAGGATCTAGGGAATTCAAAAAAAGTATACTGAGTAGTGTGACCTTTTCCTAAGTGCCTGAAATGATTTTTTGAAAATTATGCTCAGTTTTTAGCATTTTTTGAATTTTTTTGGAGAATTTTTGAATGTAAACAACTATTTATCAATGTTTTGTGAAAAAAATTCCTACTACAACCCCCCCCCCCCAAAAAAAAATGTTGGCATTCAATAGATCTATTTGTTGGCTTCATTTTGGTGATTACATGAAGGCTGGTGGATGTTGCATGACAAAGTTATGATTTTTTAAAAATTATTCCTGGTGGCAATTATCTTCAATAGCCCGATGATAATGTTCAATCTTTAATGGAAAGATGGTACATATGGATTTAGTTTTATCATCTCTCTAAGCAATTTTTGTTGATCCTTTTCACGGATCTACTGTACATACAACATACATACTACAATATACTTTTAAAAGCCTATACGAATGTAGTCAGTACCACAAAAGAATTGGATTTGGGGCCACATAAATGAAATTTCCGACAACCAACATCATAAAATGTCATCTTGCTTCGTTTAAACGAAACATAAACGTAGCTAGAATGGATTAGTTAGCGCTAAGGTAGTGCCAACGAATCACTTTTCTGAAACACTGAAAATACTCTGTGTGCACTTTGTTACGTTCGAGAGGGCAGAGATTAACGAATTCTAGGAAGAAAAGAGTGTGATTGAGTTAAGTCTGGCAGGGATAAAGCGGGAGGTAGGCTAGGTGTCTTTCGACTGATCTATTTATATCTTGTACTTATTTTAATCACAAGCCATTCAAACTATCAGCCAACTTTGCAGAAAATTGTCATCTATAGGAATATCCAAAGAGGAATTTAGCTTAAATATGTTTCGTCATTGTACACTAACATCCCTCACGAGGAAGGACAGGGCTTGCCGGGAATTTCCACTGAAGTATCATCTCGAAGGAAAAACAAACGTCTTAGTTTCCCTCACAAGTTTCATCCTAAAAAATAACCATTTCCAGTTTCTTGGTAGGTTTTACAACCAAACCAGAGGAACCGCCATGGGTACCAAGATGGCCCCTAGCTTCTCCAACCTTTTTGTGGCCGCATTAAAACAGCAACTTCTCAAGACTTTTCCTAAGAAACCGTCTTTCTATGTTCGTTACATATAGATGATATTTTTCTGATTTGGCCACGTGGTTTGGAGGAATTACATCAGTCCAAGGATTTCGTAAATTCTTTTCAATATACTATTAAGTTCGCAATGGAATTTTCCCAAAGTCGATTACCTTTTCTTGATACCCCAGTTCAAATGACAGGCTGTCGCCTTAAGACCTCTCATTCTACGAAACCTACGGACAGTCATTCTTGTTTACAATTTGAGAGTTTCCACCCTTCACACATCAAACAATCCATCATATTTGTCAGTTTCATGGAAGTAAACGTATATGCTCGACTGAAGTTGACCAGTCACGTCACATGATCGAATTTGAAGGATACCTTCTACACAAGGGGTACCCATTCAGACTTGTAGACAAATACTTCAAAAAGGTACAGCAAATGCTCTGATACCGTACCAGAGTTGGAAACAAAAGAATTCCTATTGTGGTCACCTATACCCCCAGACTCTCCCACCCATTTAAAAGAATTAAGGAATCGTGAGGCAATCTCAGTCTAGACCCTTCGATCAGTGATTGTTTTAAAGAACCCTCAGTTATTGCATTCAGGTAACCGCCCATTTTTGTATGGTACGCAAGTTTTCGGATTGGATGTCACTTCACGGCATATCCTGGTACACACCAAGCTAAATTCCTTCTTGGATACTCCTGATGGGAATTCTCCATGTGGCAATAAACGTTGACAAGTGTGCGACCGTATGATCACCGAAAGAACGATTTAGGTCAACCCCAAGGGAATACATTTATCACCGGGCCCGTACTCCTGTAATTCTTCTAATGTCATCTACCAAGTTTTGTGCAATAGGTGTCCTACGATCTCTTGTGGTAAGACCTCCACGACCTTTAGATTAAGATTTAACAACCGTAAGGCCAGTATTCGTAACAAAAGCACAGGACTCCCTGTTGCTGAACACTTTAACTTACCGAATAACACTGTCCGCGATTTGAAATTTGCTATTCTTAAGAGGGGGCTTTTATAGGCGTATGGGACTCTTTCAATTTGGGGGGTAGAAAATTTTTGCCCGAATCTCAAAAAGTTGCCCCAATTTTGTTGCAGTTTAGGTGGATAAAATAGACCATTAATCCACTACATGCGCGCAAAGCGCGTGCAAATTTTTACACATTTTTTGGGCATTCGATAAAAAATTCGGGAACTTAGCACAAAATTCGGGCAATCTTTTCACTTTTACTTCATCTCTGCCAGAATTTTACCTATTCTGTGCCCGAATTTTTGTCTTTCCTGCCCGATTTTCCAATTCAGAGATTTTTGGGGGCAGTCTGCCCCCTGCTCCACCGCCTCGTAAGCCTATAGGGCCTTTCCTACATCCGAGGCACGTAAAACGGATCGGAGTAACAATCCTAGATGTGATGGTTTTTACGTATTTACTAAATACATCTTCGTCCAAGCACTGAAACATATATGCTGTGGTTGTTTGCTCTTTATAAGCAAAAAGCAGCAAAAACAATCTCGTGTGTATGTATTATTCCATGCTTCTTCATTTTACCTGTAATTAAACGCAATCGATTAATCTTTTAACCTACTTTTTGCAATTGAGCGATCGCGGTCGGAACCTCCACATGATATGGCTGCAGTGACCACCAAGTCATGTATCGAATAAACTGATGGGACGTTAAAATGATTAGCTACCGGATAGGCCGGAAGGTTTTGCTTGATGGACCTTAAGTCTTCCGTCTTTTCGTAAGTTTTAAGGAAACCCGTTTTTACAAGTGGTTGTGACCTGCCCATTATTAGCATAGTCCGTTTCGACTTTGTGTAAGACAATATTCGCAAGTTTACGGACATATCCATGGCAACGGATGAACAGCGAGGAAATAGGCCGACAACAAAATCACGCATTTGTAAAGGTATTGACTACAATGAAAGCAGTCATTTGCCCACCTGTATTTCAGATCACAAGGACTAGAAAACCGTTGCATAACTACTTCTCCCATTTGTCACCAAGAAAGGTAAGTTGTCGCATGTCTGCTTAATAATCATAGTTTATAAAAGCAGCGCTTGCTTTTGAACTATATTACATTAATGACACAATTTGCTTTGGTAGAAAATTTAAAATTTGAAAATAAATTTAAATTTATATCGTTGCATGTTTCAAAAACCTTATTACAGGAATATCTCTGCCACCTCTCTCTTTCTGTCAGGTTACACCAGATACATTTCATTGCCTTCCGTCAGGAATAATTTCAGATATTTTTGTCAGAAAAATTGGACCAGATTCATGTAAAAATCCATCAAGGGAAGGATTTTATAATTTATAGTAATTTTTACACATTTGAAATGATTACACAGCAGCAGAGTAGGCAAAGACAGTAGGAAAGTGTAGCAATATTTTGTACCGTAAAACAGTTGAAATATAAGTAGAGCACCCCATATTTTTCGCATACTTACTTGATATGCATGAATATATCTATATCGTATATAATTATATATATATATATATATATATATATATAATATATATATATATATATATATATATATATATATATATATATATAGTAAAACAGAAAAGTTCCACGTATACTCCGAGGTAAAAATAAAAGAAAGAGAGGAATGCAATAATGAGCATAACTGGTTGATTTTAGGAGTATAAAAGTTACAAAATGTATTTCGAAATTTTCGGTCCCCCTGGGACCTTCGTCAGCGAGATCTTAAGGCAAAATGAGTACAATAATTGCACAAGAAGCTGCATGTAATAACCAACAAAAGAAGGGATTAAATTGTTTGCTGGAACGTGTACTGATTTTGAAGACCAAGGTCTTTGTTAAGTCCGGTGATGTGTGATTTAAGCTTCAGTATCCAAACAAGTTCGGTACGCTTTCGTTGTTCTGCGCAAATAAAGTTATTTGCAATGAGGATTACTTTGAGATTTTCGATGGAATGGTGGGGAAGGTTAAAGTGCTCTGCTACTGGGAATCCAAGAGTATTGTCACGGATTGACTGCTTGTGGTTATTGAATCTTAGACGGAAGGAGGTCCCAGTTTCACCCACGTAGAGCTTGTCTTTACATAGATTACAAAGGAAAATATAAACAACATTACAGGAATCACAATTAAGGTTAGGAGGAATGATCGGAAAATTTATGTTAGGGATGTTGATACGTTCTTCAGTCGTGATATGCTTGCAGATTTGGCAGAGTCTTTTGTTGCAGTGAGTGTTGCCCTTAGAGGCGTAGTCTAAGGTCAGTAATTTGGAGGAAGTAAGAAGTCTCCTAAGGTTAGGGGGCTGGCGCAATGCTAGGAGAGGGGGGTCGGAAAAAATGCCTGAAAGGGCTGGATCGTCTTTTAGGGAGACAAAAGTTTGTTTTAAGGTGCTTGCAAGATTGGGAATTAGGGGATGGTACTTAAACACAAGGGGTATACGCGTATTGGGGGTTTTAATTTTATAGGATAAAAGGTCCTGGCGATTAATTGAAGCAGCTTTAAGTATACCTTGTTTGATAATGTGGATGGGGTAGCCGTTCGTTAGAAAGTAACCGGTGAGGGAAGAAACCGAACGATCGTAGTCAGCGGGGTCAGAGCAAATACGTTTGGTGCGAAGACATTGACTATAAACTATTGACTTTTTCAGTTTCTGAGGGTGGACACTATCGAAATGTAGCAAGAGATGTTTGTCTGTGGGTTTGCAATATAGGGAAGTCGAGATGGTTCCTGCGTCTAGTTTTACCAGTACGTCAAGGAAAGCTATTTGATGGTTTGAAACCTCAAAAGTAAACTTAATACTGTCATGGAAGGAGTTAACATGGTCTTTAAAAAGTTCAAGGGCATCCCTACCATGGGTCCAAATGAAAAAAATATCGTCGATGTAGCGATAGTAATGTGATGGTTTTAAGGGGAAGCTAGATAGCATTCCAGCCTCGAGTTTATGCATGAAAATATTGGCATAACTCGGTGCCATTTTTGTGCCCATGGCGGTGCCCTTGATTTGATGGAAGAAGTCGCCATGAAAAGTAAAATAATTGTTTTTAAGGATGAAGTTAACAATTTTGGAAAGGTCGCATGAGAGGGTTCTATCTGAAGTGTGATCAAAAACAAAGTTCTCGCATGCAAGGACGCCTTCCTCATGTGGAATATTAGTATACAATGCCGTAACATCCATGGTGACAAGGAGAGCTTCTGTGGGGAGAGTGCCTATTTTACAAATGGTTCTAAGAAAGTGTGTAGTATCCTGTAGATAACTAGGAATTTTGTGAAGCAAGGGGTTAAGAATACTGTCAACATAACCTGAAAGACCCTCAGTGAGGGTCCCGATACCTGAAATAATTGGTCTACCAGGTACTTTTACGGACTGAATCCTAGCTAGGCGACAAATTTCGGCGCCTGACATATTGTCTAAATCTGGAGTGGGATCGATGAGATCCCTGTTACGAGAAAAGTCGCCATGAAGTACCTTAGATAATTTGTGAATTTTAGGTAGGGTGTAAAAATACCCTATTTTGGGTTTGGAAGGGAGGAGCTCTCTTACCGTACCAGTGATGAGTCTTGAAAGTCCATTCAAAAGATCTTTAGTGATGGAATCAAAAATGGTTTAGGGTCAGAATCAATACGTGCATAAAACTTAGAGTCCTTTAGTTGGTCCTCGGCTTCCTCAATGTAGTCCTTAGTGTTGAGGATAGTGACAGCACCTCCTTTGTCCGCTGGACGGATAACAATAGATCTGTTGTTTCGCAGAGTTTTAATAGCCTTAAATTCTCCTTTGGTAAGGTTAGTGTACTTGTCGGCGTTGGCATGACTTCGCAGAATAGGGTATTTTTACACCCTACCTAAAATTCACAAATTATCTAAGGTACTTCATGGCGACTTTTCTCGTAACAGGGATCTCATCGATCCCACTCCAGATTTAGACAATATGTCAGGCGCCGAAATTTGTCGCCTAGCTAGGATTCAGTCCGTAAAAGTACCTGGTAGACCAATTATTTCAGGTATCGGGACCCTCACTGAGGGTCTTTCAGGTTATGTTGACAGTATTCTTAACCCCTTGCTTCACAAAATTCCTAGTTATCTACAGGATACTACACACTTTCTTAGAACCATTTGTAAAATAGGCACTTTCCCCACAGAAGCTCTCCTTGTCACCATGGATGTTACGGCATTGTATACTAATATTCCACATGAGGAAGGCGTCCTTGCATGCGAGAACTTTGTTTTTGATCACACTTCAGATAGAACCCTCTCATGCGACCTTTCCAAAATTGTTAACTTCATCCTTAAAAACAATTATTTTACTTTTCATGGCGACTTCTTCCATCAAATCAAGGGCACCGCCATGGGCACAAAAATGGCACCGAGTTATGCCAATATTTTCATGCATAAACTCGAGGCTGGAATGCTATCTAGCTTCCCCTTAAAACCATCACATAACTATCGCTACATCGACGATATTTTTTTTCATTTGGACCCATGGTAGGGATGCCCTTGAACTTTTTAAAGACCATGTTAACTCCTTCCATGACAGTATTAAGTTTACTTTTGAGGTTTCAAACTATCAAATAGCTTTCCTTGACGTACTGGTAAAACTAGACGCAGGAACCATCTCGACTTCCCTATATTGCAAACCCACAGACAAACATCTCTTGCTACATTTCGATAGTGTCCACCCTCAGAAACTGAAAAAGTCAATAGTTTATAGCCAATGTCTTCGCACCAAACGTATTTGCTCTGACCCCGCTGACTACGATCGTTCGGTTTCTTCCCTCGCCGGTTACTTTCTAACGAACGGCTACCCCATCCACATTGTCAAACAAGGTATACTTAAAGCTGCTTCAATTAATCGCCAGGACCTTTTATCCTATAAATTAAAACCCCCAATACGCGTATACCCCTTGTGTTTAAGTACCATCCCCTAATTCCCAATCTTGCAAGCACCTTAAAACAAACTTTTGTCTCCCTAAAAGACGATCCAGCCCTTTCAGGCATTTTTTTCCGACCCCCCTCTCCTAGCATTGCGCTAGCCCCCTAACCTTAGGAGACTTCTTACTTCCTCCAAATTACTGACCTTAGACTACGCCTCTAAGGGCAACACTCACTGCAACAAAAGACGCTGCCAAATCTGCAAGCATATCACGACTGAAGAACGTATCAACAGCCCTAACATAAATTTTCCGATCATTCCTCCTAACCTTAATTGTGATTCCTGTAATGTTGTTTATATTTTCCTTTGTAATCTATGTAAAGGCAAGCTCTACGTGGGTGAAACTGGGACCTCCTTCCGTCTAAGATTCAATAACCACAAGCAGTCAATCCGTGACAATACTCTTGGATTCCCAGTAGCAGAGCACTTTAACCTTCCCCACCATTCCATCGAAAATCTCAAAGTAATCCTTATTGCAAATAACTTTATTTGCGCAGAACAACGAAAGCGTACCGAACTTGTTTGGATACTGAAGCTTAAATCACACATCACCGGACTTAACAAAGACCTTGGTCTTCAAAATCAGTACACGTTCCAGCAAACAATTTAATCCCTTCTTTTGTTGGTTATTACATGCAGCTTCTTGTGCAATTATTGTACTCATTTTGCCTGAAGATCTCGCTGACGAAGGTCCCAGGGGGACCGAAAATTTCGAAATACATTTTGTAACTTTTATACTCCTAAAATCAACCAGTTATGCTCATTATTGCATTCCTTTCTTTCTTTTATATATATATATATATATATATATATATATATATATATATATATATATATATATATATATATAGATATATATATATATATATATATATATATATATATATATATATATATATATATATATATATATATATATATATATATATATATATATATATATATATATATATATATATATATATATATATATACTTATTGACAAAATTGCTATCGGATGCCTCACTTTTACCCGTCTATAACTGAGGATTTACTGTCACAAGCCCTTAATTTCGCTTTGTTAAACGATGCTATTTCTGAGCAAGACCTCGACATTGTTATGCACCGCAGGAAGTCCCTACTCTTCCATGATGGAAAGCCATGGGTCAAAAAATCATCCGAAGATCTATTCGATGTAACCATGGGAAGTTTTGATGGGGCAGAAATCTGTGAACTTGTAGGTACATTTCTCCTCCATAAGATCACTCAGAAATACGACATAGGCCGAATTGGCTTATACAGGGATGACGGCCTAGCCGCCTTCGATGCCCCACCACAAAAAATCGAATGCATCAAGAAAGACCTTTGCCAAATTTTTAGCAACTACCATTTGAGAATTACAGTTGAAGCCAATATGAAGACCATCAATTACCTTGACGTCACGCTTGATCTCACCTCAGGCCAGTATTACCCCTACTCCAAGCCAAACAGCATTCCGTTGTATGTTAATAGCAAATCTAACCACCCCCCTCAGATTATAAGAAACCTACCATCGTCTATCACCAGGAGATTGAGTGACTTATCCTCCAACCAGGCAGTATTCAACAAAGTAGCTCCTACGTACCAACAAGCCCTCAACGATAGCGGGTATACTCACAAGCTCACCTATTCCGAATCTTCCCAAAAGAAGAAACGCAACAGGCTCAGAAATATTATTTGGTTTAATCCACCATTTTCAATGAACGTTAAAACCAACATTGGTCATTTGTTTCTCAATCTGGTTAAGAAGCATTTCCCTACTGGAAGTGCCTTACATAAAATATTTAACAGGAACACCCTTAAAATCAGTTATTGATGTATGGGAAATATTCAGCGTACTATAAATTCACACAACCAAGCCTTGCTTACTAAGAGCACCACGGTAATTAATGATTCTTGCAATTGTAGAAATAAAGACATCTGCCCAGTCCCCGGACAATGCAACACCTCTTCCCCTGTAGTATACCAGGCTACAGTTTCCACTATTGAGAGAACAGAAACTTACGTCGGTCTTGCCGAATCTTTTAAGCCTAGGTACCATAACCATATTAAATCATTTAATTATAGTAGGTATGCCAATGATACAGCATTGAGTAAATACGTTTGGCACTTAAAAGACAATAATATTCCTTATACTATCACTTGGAAATTTTTGAAAAAGGCAAGTGTTTATAAC
This sequence comes from Holothuria leucospilota, assembly GCA_029531755.1. Classification (NCBI taxonomy): domain Eukaryota; kingdom Metazoa; phylum Echinodermata; class Holothuroidea; order Aspidochirotida; family Holothuriidae; genus Holothuria; species Holothuria leucospilota. The sequence continues at coordinate 32,934,690 of CM055978.1, forward strand.
GTTACTACAAAAAGATGTAATTTGTGCTTATGGGAAAAGTATTTTATAATCTACAGGCCACATTTAGCTTCTCTTAATTCCCGGTCTGAGCTAGTTTCCACCTGTAGGCATTCTAACAGATTCTCCCTGATCAAGTGCACAAAGTAAGATTCGTACCCTTTAGGTATGTACATTTATTTGTTCTGTAAATGCCGATTGTTTGCTTCGTTGTCAGTCGTGTTTTGTATTGCCTGACGAGTGGACTTGTCCACGAAACTCAGAGTAGCAACGAATATACTATGAATTGCTACTAACTGGTCTGCTTTATCCTTGTGTATATATATATATATATATATATATATATATATATATATATATATATATATATATATATATATTAAAGCACTGTGATACTTAAAGCAAAGCTGCATTACATAAGTTAACCACATGTCAGAGAACAATACAATTATTCATTCTGGCTTTAGGTATTCAATGTAAAACACAAGGGATGAAAAAGCAGTCTTACAACAAATTGAGATATGTTCTTAAATGTCATTTTTTGGTCCTTAAATGTTCTTCAGCGCATCGCTTTAAATAGGTGTTATATATTTCTCAACAACGATGCACGTTTGAGATGACAATTTTGTGATGCATGCTTGCCAATTGTTGCAAAGTAAACTTAATCTTAATCTTCAAATTTGAATATAATCTTTTTCAATTATGCATGATGGTAAAATATTAAACTATTGACAAGTAACATCAATACAGAAGTGTCTTCAAATTCTGTTTTAATTCCTCAACAGCCTTCCTTCTTAACCTGAAGAAAAGTTGTGAGCTAGCCATCCCTTAGGAAAGTAGGAAAGCAGATACCATGTGGAAGAAAAACTTTAACTGTTATTTAATTACGGTAACATCAGGTTGGCTGTATTTTGCAATGTTAACAAAAAGTAAGTTTTAAGCAGCTTACATTTCTATCAAAGTATCAATACGAGGTAGAACGCATAACTCATACGACACTTTAACCTTAATGTGGTACTTAAATTTGTGGTCACAGGTGTGAAAACAGGAAGATTGATATTGTAATATTATTTAATGATAACTCTTTTGTGTGTTATATAATACAGGGTTTTAAGATTTCAGCGAGATTTCCGCAAAAGTTGTGATTTAATGGATAATCCGCCATACACCTTCCAGGTGGAGTCGACTTTTGCTCAGCCCTTTCGGCTTCAAAAGCACCCTCCGCTCAAACAAAGGGGACTGCGTCCAGTTTTGGAAGAAAATTTTATTACAATAATATGACGTATTCATGTACTCTCATTATTCATGCTGTTCTCTTAGGGGAAAGTGTGGGTACTCCGGTACTAGTCTTTAAATTGAAAACCTACACTGAAACCTGAGAAGTCCGATCATTACTGTGTTGCATAACCACCTATGCAGTGGGTACTACCAAGGAGTAGGTATTGCAACGTTATGTGCGTGAATGGCATATACTACTTCATGATTCCAATGCTCTCTAATGTCACCTCAGGCAGAAACATTCTCCCTACTAAGTCTACTTTTAGCCCCTCCTCCAGATTAAACAAAGTACACCAGTCTAGTACACCTCCAAGAGAGAAGCACAGTACCTAGCTAGCCTGCCCTGAGATTAATTTGCTCGAGGCCACATAGGCCTACATTGACACACACAGTGACTGTGTGTGAGCTGAGTTGGGGACACAATTGACTGCCCAAGTCATCGTTGACCAACCAGGGTGAAGCTTTATTGTTTGAACAGATGTCAATCAAAGTGCAGTCATCGACTGTATGTAGAACTCTAGCTTTGGAGCTATGTTTGGGCAGGGAGTTGCTAGGAATTCCCTAGTTTGGGGGATGTCATATACCCTTTCAACGGAACCAGATGTTGTATTCTTTTGAATATCACTAATAATCAACCATTCTTGAGGTCACATATTTCTATGAATATCCAAAAGAATTTGTTGGGTGTTCACTTGGGCAGGGATTATGGATATGAATAAACAAGGAATATGACGTACAGCCTACTATGTAGGCACCCAGACAACCTGAAAATGAAGCTAAATACGCGTCTGCCCACTGTGAAGTCTCGAAAAAGTTGAAAAACTTTTCTAGCTGTATAAATCCAGTGAAAGTCATAACACATTATTATTGTACCAGAAACGTTGCTTTTACTTTGCACAGAAACTTCGTGAAAAATATTGACAGCAATGCTGGCATAATCAACTTGGTTTGTTTTTTATTCTTTGAAAAAGTATTCTGAAATTGTCAATGAAATATTTATGGAATTTTAAGCCAATTTGTAATTTGAAAGAATAGAGTATTCTTCTCGAAATCATAGTTACTTTACGGATTGCATTGTGTGTTGGATCAAAGTAAGAATAGATTGCAATTGAATTCCGTGCTGAAGTTTTCCTGAAAAATGATCACTCATTCCAATTATTTCTTTGATCAAATCACTTCATATTCGTGTTTTCATTTCTATGGGAGACTAATTTTTGGGAAAGGTCTAAGGCATTTGAGGAAATTTGTTTCCCTGAAATAGCTTTAGCAACAGCCTCCTAATCAAATTTATACCCTACACTCTAAAAACGGTCGGTTCAGATTTGAACCGACCGGGGTCGGAGGGGCAACTAACCGGAATCTGTTCAAATATTTGAACCAAATTGGTTTAACTTTGAATCAAATCTTGTCAAATGTCTGAACAGAATTTGGTTGGTTGCCCCTCCGACCCCATTCGGTTCAAATTTGAACCGACCGTATTTAACGTGTAGCATATAAATTTATAAACTGTCTTAATGTTTCAGGTGAACCCGTTTGTTACGCTCGTGAAGTCTTGAAGGGCCATGATAAGGATGTGATTAAACTTGATGATTGTAATGGAGATTCTCATAAGATTTGCAGACGGTTCGCTTCAAGGAGAGATGTAACTGTGGCTGATTTAGTAAGTAAGTGACGAACGCTCTTCGTAAGCGTGTATGATTCAAAATGTATTAGCTTACTTTCTTCTCTAGCTTGCATGAAAACAATAACATGCAGACTGGGTCGGGTCGCGTGATTTAATTTAGTACTATCTGGTTTGGACTGTGTCATGCAATTTAAAGGGTTCTTTTTATTTTGCAACATAAAGTTTCTAGTATTTAATACGCCAACGATAGTTAACCAGCTCGCTGGTATGTGGTTTTTGTGTTAATTCATCACCATACCTACTTTAACACTAAGGATAATCATTAACTTGATTTATTCTGTTTTTATTAGATTCTCCTTGTTATGACTCTGATGAATACGCATCAACTAGTGAAACACCGAGTCAACAGAATAGCTGTACAGGTACGATAAAAGCTTCCATTTCTATTTATACTGTCTTTCCAGTTACTACATCTACAAAGTGCATTTTCAGATTCCTAGATTAACCCGTTTATCCTCAAAAGAGAACAAAGTTCTTCCAGTTCACGAAAAATCGCAAAAGTTGTTTGCTTCTGAACCCGCAAACTTCTTTAATTTAAAAGGCTTCGTAAGAAGATATTGATGGTAAAGCTTACATAATCAATTCGGTTTGTTTTATTTCTTCTGAAGAAGTGTTCTAAAATTGTCAAATTCGAAAAATCAATGTAGAAATGGATGAAAATTGATTTCCGTGCCAACCTTTTAATACAAATCTATTATTCAGTCAAACTATTTTTCTTGACCAAACATACTTCGTGTTTGTTTCTGGGCCGGACTAATTTTTAAGAAGGCTCCATTGCGTTTGGAGATATTTTGGCTAGTGATAAATGTCCCTGATTCCATTGATGGAGTCTCTGAATCACTTTCTTTCGAATTATTCTGGCTATATCAACGAATGTTAAATTCCAAAGGCTTTGTTAAAGCTAAATGTCGCTACTACAGACAGCTTATAATGTAATGATCGTGCTAGCAGATTAAAAAGGGATTTTGTCGTCTGTATTTGAAGTTTTGAGCTTAAATATTAGACACTAAAATAAGTTACTAGTGTACAAAGAAAGCTATAATATCAGCAAAAGCACGTTCAAGGAATCTTTATGCCATTCCGGGTTTACTGTTTGGGGTCCAAACTGCCCGCTGTCTACGTTTACGTGGGAAAAGGTAGAGTAGGTAAGAATATGTCTCCTAAATTGTAAGACATATGACAGTTTTTTGACGTGATGCATTTAATGACTTCTAATTTGAAAGTTAAAGCGTAAATACCTTATCACTGAAACCCACATACTTCAAAACCGCATATTTTAGCCAGGAAGGGTATGCTTCATCTTTTAATTCCACTTAAATACCGCCATTGAAGAAAGGTTGTGTCTTTTCTATCATAACAACGTTAACAGTGGAAGGCTATTTGTAAATGTTTTTGTTCATTCACTAAGAACTTATCAAGAAGATATCAGGTAGTTAAGGTTTGACACAACGGTAAATCCTAGCAGCACAATTAGGTCTAGGGGTGGGGGTGTGAGCTGCATGATGCGTTCCTGTTGCAGTATACTACGCTGTAGACGTTTTATCAGATTTGTAAACAGTACACAACTGTCATGTTGCAAGCTTGATTCAATAGCTTAATTACTTAAAATGGCTCCGTTTCTCCAATTAATGGCCACAGGGTACTCGTAGGAACAGATGTCTTGGGAAGGTTTTGCCACTTGAGGCTACAAGTGGGATGTACGCCTCCGTTACAAAGTTAGAAAAGGACAAAATTAATTCAACCGACTGTTGACATTTGGCTACAAACGTCTTTATGTAGTGCTAAGTAGTTTTTAGCAACTGAATCATGAAACCATAGTTCGTGGTATCAGAAGGTAAGTCTCTTTAGCAGATACGCTCTAGGTTGTTCCTCTAAGTCTCTAAGGATTGGTTTCCTGCAAGTCAAGCTGTCGTTCAAAGATTCTGTTTAAAATTGTTCATTGAGATCAGAACTCTTAAGCTCTAAAACTCTAATTAAATGTAATCAGTCTGTGTATGTCGGCGTTTTAAATCCCAAATTAGTCAAAGAAAAATCAGGAGGATAACTTTCATCCTTCATGATGTTCTTTCCCATTAAGTTTTGGAACGCAGCAATAACCATGTTCAAACGTGTTTTAGTTGTTCTTATAACCTTCATGAATTTTGATACCGTTCGTCCTCATCTGGAAGACCCTTGACTTTAATAATCAGTGACGAATTTGGTGATCAACAAAAGACCATGATCTCTTCATATTGTTACTCTGTGCATTACGGTCTCTGCTCGGAACCCCAACGAAAACCAGCTTGGGTTATCTACAGTATCTGTATAGGGAGATGAGATTTTGTACTTGACTTTACAGCAGGAATGTAAAACTGTGTGTGTGTCTAAGTGTATGAACGACTATTGGCGCGTGTGAGTGTGGATTTGGGCAAGAAAGGGTGTGGCAAACTGTTCCTGAACTGTTGGTCCAAAAAACCTCACACTTAGAGAATACGTACCTGACGATAAGAACTTGTGCATGCATCATTAATGACGTCACGGGTCAAAGGTCAAATCAGCTGAGGATTGTTTTTTGTTATTTGGCTATTAGTATGTTAAAAAGTAGAAAAGTCGCATGATATGTTAGGACTCATAAGGCAGTTTTTAAACAAGTGCTTGTTGATTGAGTAGGTGTCAAGGTTAAGGCAAAAGTCAAGGGTCAAATTTTCCTAAATTTTGCAAACAAATGTTTGTGAAATCCTCCTAAACCGTACGACCGACCAGCTTCAAACTTGGGAGTGGGAATGAGAATGCGGGCCCCATCAAATATTGTGCTAACGTTATTGTTAACGTAATGGTTCAAAGATCAAAGGTTAAAGGACAAAATTTTCAAAATGGGTTTGCTATTATTGTGTCTATCAGTTTGTGGACAAAAGTTTACTAAGCCACATGATATGTTAACAACAATGACACAGACTTTCAAATAGCGTTTCTGGCTTGGTAAGCGGAGGATCATACGTCAGAACATAGCTTTATGTCAGATTTGCCTAAATTCTGTGAAAAATTGTGTAGAGATCTCAAACTTAACCGTTCGTCCGATTAAATTCAAACTTAGTGTTACATGCCAAGCAATTAAAAAAATTGTACATACGTTATTGATAACGTCTTAAGTTAAAGGTCCATAGTCAGATAGCTCAAAATTGGGTATTTGCCTTTTTTGCTATCAGTGCGGCGAGTTAAATATAGTTATTAAACCACACGATGTATTAAAGAGGATGAGTCAAATAGTTATTTTGTTTAGATGCTAAGGTGCGAGAGCAAAGAGCAACGATCAAAATTTAGGTCAAAGGTCAACTTTGCCTAGATTTGCGTAATAGTGTCTTTAACTCCTCCTGAAACCTATGCAGACGTTTTAAAAGGTATTGGATAGGCTTCTGACCGTAGAAACGCTTGCATGAGTAATCGATTACGTCATATGTTAAAGTCTAGAGTTCAAAGTTTGAATGAGCTAAGATTAGTTCTGTACGGACGCCTTTCATTTCCTTTCTGCAAGGAATCACTAAGCCATTAGGCTTTCTGATTTATAATTTGTAAGACACATTGAGATGATTACATGAAATGCGTAGCATAACGGTAAAATTACATGACAATACATTACATCGCATTGCATTGCATTGGTTTGCATTGAACTGCATTGCATGGCATTGAACTGTATTTCATTGTATTACATAACGCAACATAACATTACATAATTGGTTATGAAAATATCTGCTGTGTATAACCTTGCTTTTAATTCAGTGAGGTGTGATTCATCTCTCAGGATAAAGCAATAAGTATGGATGCGAATTATCATTTTAACGGTAATTTTCATTTACACCTTTTAATACTTTGCACATGCATAAACAAGCTAAGGACTGTTTTGTTGACAACGTGAGCTTTAATGTTAATTTATGCCACAGCCATGAAAATTACTTTGCACTTACAATTATAAGACATAACGATGTGATTGATTCTTAAGTTATCACATGTTCAATCAACAACCTCCCGAATGCATAAAATGAGGCTTTTAATGTTCCCATCAGATTCGACTTACCAAAGGGTAAAGGCTGCACTTTTAAGTTGTGACGATGGTTTCTGCCCAGCCTTCTCTGGTCAATAACCAGACTTGTACAAAAATCACGTCTGATAATCAAATGAATTTTATGACTCCAATGCTATATTCTTGTCACTTCACTTTTATTTAGCTAGTTATAATCGTTTGAGTGCCAGTTAAGTAACAGGCTTGCCTTGTGATTCATAGGATTCACACATCTAACATTTTTAAAGCATTCTTATACGGATTAGGTGTTTATCTGCAGAGGCGTAGCCAGGTTTTTGGTGTGGGGGGGGGGCAAAGTCGACTCATCGTTCCCATTTTTGACCGCAGTCCTGGGGAAGGGGTATAAGGGGAGGGGTAACCCCCTCCCCTTCTGAAATTTTTTTGCTGTCTCGAAGGGCTTAGATGCAAACTGGTGCTTTTTATACTAGATCCCAGTGTTCTCCACAGGGGTTTTTGGAGTGGCTCAGGGGTGGCGCCAGGATTTGCCCGAAGGGGGCCAGATTCCCCGACGGGGAAGCCAGCGACCAGAAACCCCGATGCCGTCGAGGGGCTGATGAGGGGGGATTTGAAGAAAACCTGTGTGCTATACCATGCCATTGCATATATTGCATAAAATTTGTATATACTAGAGGAACATATAGATTTACCGTTTTTATCCGTAATCTAAACTGTGAAATTGCAACGCTCGCGAAGCGTGAGAAAACTTTTGGGTAAGCCTACACTACAGAGAATCTGTACTTGTTTAAAACTTATATAGGTCAATTGTTCCGGCAGGTGGGCCCTATCAGACATAACTTACATTTTACCTCCCTCCTCGGGTCACTAACCGTACCTCACGGCAGACATAAGAGAAGTCATTAACTAGTTTTACGGAAATGAGATGACATTGTATTATATTTAGCTATAGGTAACGGAACCGAGGAAGAGTGGGCAAAGCGTACCAAAAATTGTGGGTTTTATCTCAGAATGATCCTTTTGAAAGCCAAAATAAGTAAACCAACCATGGGTGGCAGACGAACGGGGGCCGGGATATGCCAGCGACCCCACGTTCCGACAACTCACTTTGTCGAGGGGGTGCAAGGTGAGAAAGGGATTTGAAGAAGCCTAACTATCCCATGCCATTGCAGGGCAAATTTTGCATGATATCACTTAACACTTCAAGAGCCAAGTTGCGCACTGATATCGTTCCTTTGAATCTGAATCGTAAAACTGCAAAGCGCGCGAAAATTTTTGGTAGGCTTCCACAAAAAAAAACATATGTGATCATTAAGAACAAAAAGAAAGAAAGAAAACTGTTGGGGTTGAAGATCGTTTCGGGGATAACATACATTGTATCGAAACCACCTGGACTCGATCACCAACTGACCGTGCAGCATGATACACAGTAGAGAACAGCAACTAGGCATTGCGATATGGGATGAAATTTACGACCTCTACATAAGCTGTGTACTCTGCCTACATGTTACTTGGTAAGGTGGACAGGACTTGTGCTATGTGGAATGGAAATATTGAAGACAAGAAAGCCAAAAGGCTTAGTGATTCCTTGCCATATGAATATATTGCAACAAACATGAATCACCCACATGACAAGCATGAGATCCCTCACAGTTATCCTACTTGAGATATCATGTTAATAAGGTCAAAAGCTTTTGAAATCCTGTGACCCAAACTGACCTACATGCTAAATATGAACAATGCACAGGCCAAGTATGAGATCCCTGATAGTTATCCTCCTTAAAATATCATGTTTACTAGGTTTTGACCTTGTGACCTCAAACGAACTTTGACCTGCACGAAAAATAATAGGGATCATCTACTCAATTCGAACAATTCACATGTCAAGTGTGAGATCACTCACAGTTATCCTGTTTGAGATATCGTGTTTACAAGGTTTTGACCTATGGCCTCTGGTGACCCCAAATAAATTGACCTCCACCAAAAACATTAGAGATGATCTACTCAATATGGGCAATACACAACCTAAGTATGACATCCCTCATAGTGACCCTTCTTGAGTTATCATGCTTACAAGGTTTTGACCTCTCGACATCTAGTGACCCCACATGACCTTGACCTCTCCCAAAAATAATAGGGATCATCTACTAAATATGGGCAATCGACATGCTAAGTATGATATCAATCACAGTTACTCTTCGCAGCCGGAAGGTCTAGGGTTCAAATCCTGGCCGGGTCATACTAAAGACTTTAAAAATGGAAGCTACTGCCTTTGTGCTTGGTGCTGGGCATAAGCAATGGAGTAGGGAAAACAAGCCAGTAAGCCACAACTGCAAGAAAGGCCGTGGTCGTCTCGACTTGTACCAATTGGTTGGAAACTGGGACGTTAAACCTCATCTAACTAACTATCCACAGTTACTCTTCATGAGATATAGTATTTACAAGGTTTTGACCTTTTGACCTCTGGTGAAACCAAATGACCTTTGACCTCACCACCACATGGTAAGTATGAGATCCTTCACAGATACCCTTCTGGAGATATCGTGTTTACAAGGTTTGGACTTTTTGACCTCTGGTGACCCCAAATGGACTTTGACCTCTACCAAAAGTAATAGGAAACATCTGCTCACGTTGGGCAATCCACACGCTTAGTATTCACACGGTTACCCTTCTTGAGGTATCATATTTAAAAGGTTTTGACCTTTTGACCTTTGTGATCTCAAACGACATTTGACCTGCACGCAAAATAATAGGGATCATCTACTCAATTCGAACATTCCACATGTCAAGTGTGAGATCCCTCACAGTTATCTTTCTTGAGATATCGTGTTTACAAGGTTTTTACCTTTGGCCTCTGGTAACCGCAACTGAAATTGACCTCCACCCAAAAACAATAGAGATTATCTACTCAATATGGACAATCGACATGCTAAGAATGTGATCCCTCACAGTTACCTTTCTGGCGATATCGTGTTTACAAGGTTTTGACCTTTTGACCCCAAACGATCTTTGACCTCCACCAAAAAAGAATAGAGGTATCTACTCAGCATGGGCAACCTACCTGCCAAGTATGAGATCCCTCACAGTTACCCTTTCTGGAGATATCGTGTTTACAAGGTTTTGACTTTTTGACCTCTGCTGACCCCAAAAGGACCTTTGATCTCCACCAAAAGCAACAGGGATCATCTACTTAATATGGGCAACCTACCAGCCAAGTATGAGATCCCTCAAAGTTACCCTTCTTGATATATCGTGTTTACAAGCAAAAGCGTCACATACACACGACATCACCATCGAATAGATTCCTTCGGCCTTCGGCAAGAAATCAAAAATGGATTGACCCCACAGCGCACGCCGAAAATGTTGGGTTGATATTAGGGAAGTTTTCCTCTTGAGAGCAAAAAACAGGTAACCCGGTGGGGCGACTGTCGCCTTCAGGGACTGCATGCTTTATCGTAATGACTAAGACTCCCCGATAAAACTGTAAAAATTCCCCGACGGGGGGTGCATGGGCCCACCTGCTCCCTGTCCCCACCTGGCGCCACCCCTGGAAGGGCGACCCCCTCGGAGTGAATATGACATTGACAACCAATACGTTTTCAAGATTTAATTATTTTGTTTCAAAATCAGGATTAGGGTTCAAAAAAGGGGCCAGGGTTCAGTCCCCAAGGTATAATCAGTTGAAAAAAAGGAGAAAAGGAGAAAAAATCCGGAACAGTGTTTCCAGACGAGATGACATCATTAATATTCAAGGTTTTGATTGACTTTTCGGGTCCTGCATGAAATAAATATGCCGTCCGTTCCGCTGCAGATTCCATCGTCATTACTCATCCCCGAGACCTAGATCCCTACCCCCTCCCACTCGGCCAACTTCTCATCCCTCCCTCTCGCCGTTTTTTTTTTTTCTTCCCTTCATTTTTTCAACATTGCCCATTGGGTCCCTAAAATTTCTGTAGGGGGAGGCACTCTGCTCCCCCTGCCCCCCTCTGGCTACGCCACTGTTTATCTGTGTGCATCTGACTTAAGTATGTCTCCCACGTCTTTCTTGTATTGCTCATAAAAGCCTATAGCAAACGGAAAGAAAGTGCAAATGTCACTCTTGTTGCTTTCCTCAGCATGTTTCCTCGTAGTTATTTCAGCCCTACATGTAATGGTAAAATCACTTAAGAATGATGGTACATGCTTTGAACACATGGTCCCAGTATCACAAAAATAGAACATAAAACAGACTTGATATTTGAGTCAAAGGTCAGAATAGTGGAAATTTTTATAAAAAAAATGGTCCATACGTGACATCATTTTGATGAGCTGATTCCGCTCTTGATGGTAGACTTAGGTCTTAAGTCTTCTTTTCACAGTACATAAGTGTTTTCACACATCGTCTGTTTCGTATACTTTGAGAAGATGTAATTAAAACAATAACTTTATATTGCGGAGAAAGTTATGAAGATATGATTGTTTCGTGTTGTTTCTTTCAGCTGTCTGGTGTTCCATCAACGACCTTCCAAATGTTTCAAACGGGTTCTTTGAATGTCCTAGCCATTCTCACGTAGGACCGGGTAGAATCTGTACTCTTACCTGTGAGGATGGTTTCCATCCAGCTTCAGTTGATAAAGCAATTTGTCAGGAGGGAATTCGTAATCAAGGGGGGAAGTGGTCTGAAGGAAACTTTACTTGCCATGGTGAGACGCTTAAATTCAATTAGTTAGTACTGTACTGATCTCTCAGAATCATCTACTTTGAACCAAATATTAGTTCCCTGATTGAACCTTTCTTACAAAAAATTCGTACCACTTAGGTGTAAATCTTGGAAATTTCTGTTCTGACTAAAACATTTTACTTCCAGTAGCTCGAGACACGGTTGTGCTTAAATGTGACGCCAAAGTTGTGCTTAAACTTTAAAAAGTTTGGTAAAGGTATGTAGCTTATCATGCTGGATGAAAATTAGATTTCCTAATACCGACGAAATAGTTTAAACGTTATTGAAGCCAATAAGTAAATAGGACTATGATAAAAGACAAAAAATCGTACTTGTGAAAGCTAGATGATACAATCCAAATGGAGATTTAAAGATTTTTTACAACCGTAGGTAATTTCTTGTTGCGTTTTAAGAGATAAACAATTAAAGATATTTTCTATAAGTACATTTTGTCTGGTAGACTCACCTGAACTGAAGCTTAATTCTTAGACTCTTGAATTGCACTGGATCAATAAAATCATCGGTTGGACCTTTTAATGGTAAGAGCCCAAAATTGAGTTAAGAGCTGTAAAATGATTATTTTGAATGATAGATAATTATATAAATACGAAAGTCAGAGGAGAGTTTTCTATTCTGTCATTCGGAAAGTTTTCATTTTCTTTGAAGAAATATTTTTGCCTCGAAATTGCTACGGAGAAGGCTGTATTTAAGGAACAAAGGAAATGATACAAGTAATCTTCCTCTATATGCAAGTTGTACGTTTTCGGTGATTCTGCTTAACTACATCCATATAGTGATTTTCTATGCGGTCTTTAACTTGTTGGCACATTTTATCGCAAAACAGGTTTGATGCACTGCTTTCCCACATTTCTGAAGTTTTGAAACATGAAGGCGGCAGCCTGAGTGTGTTTGTGTTTATGATTCTCGTATCTCCACATACCGCGTCATAGTTTATAATGGGTTGTCTTTGTTATTTTACAATGTTTCAACGAAGTGGAATTATAGAAACGACCATTCACTGGATGGACCTATGTTATGCATGTAGGGATGGTTCTGAATTCCAGCGGAAAGGTTGATTATAATATGAATGTATTTTGATCACAGTAAAACTAAATGATCATAACAGAATCTCGGACATAATGTTTGATCATTGCAGAATAAGTAAATAAATAAGCAATGACAGCAAACAAGTACAATTTAAAAATATCAATGGAAATATATTAATATTACGTTACAACAAGGCATTTTAACTTTAACGTCATACTTTAAAGTGTACCTAAAGTCAACCTTTCAAAAATATACGTTAGGAAGCTTAAAATATTCATTTAAAAGGTTCAATTTCCATCTTTAAAGGAATTTCTAAGCTGAAATATAAAATGTTAGTTATTTACCCAATTTAAAATAGTAGATTTCCCGATAATTTGTGATATCATTCTTGTACTTATTAAATTACCACCAGTTTGTTTGTTTGTTTTGTTTTGTTTTTTGTTTTTTGTTTTTTTTTTTTGTTTTTTGAAAGCCGCTGCACTTTGTGCCAGAATGTGACAACTGTCTTAGAGTTATAGCGTTACTTGACTATACAAGCCAGTACAACATTCTGAGTAAGGAAACAGGAAGTTTTTCAAGGTCATATAAACATTTTAATTTCAAAAGGGAACTAAAGCAAGTAACGTGAGTTGTACAAGAAGGACATCTTAAACTATTGCGCAACGGTCTATTTCAAATAAGGTGAATAAATTTCAACTTATTAAATCTCAGCAATGGAACTAGCTATGAAAATTAGTTTATATGGATAAATATGTTTTGATTTTCATCCACCGAAATATATAGTCGTGTAATTTACACTTTAGGTGCACTTTAATGGTCATTAAATGATTATTTCAGTCTCTAAGAAGGTAATATGTTTAAAGCAAATCTGTCCTAGATTGTGGATTCCTTCCTGATCTGATATTTCAGCAGTTGTGTGTAACTTTGGTTGCGTAACCTGTTTGGCACCACTTCGGCAACATATCGAATACAATGCGGGTTCCTACATATGACTGCAAATACTTGTTTAGGTTCAATGTATCATCTCCTGACTGATAATTCTAGGATTATTTTTCTTACAACCTGTTCCTCTGTTCCTTGTGGTTCTGGACTAGAAGTTCATTGTAAGGTGGCATTGCCTAACATTCGTAAAGTATTTGGAAGAAGACCCTGATAAAGTTAGCTACCCGGCTACCTTCATAAAGTGAACAAGCATCTGCTATAATTTCAACATGTGTGACTTCAGGTTGATTGTAGTCTTGTTGTACGTACAGACAAAACCTGGTGGTTCAATGAATACGCCAGCCCATTGCTACCTGAACTTAGAAGTCGCAAACACCCGATTGGCAGGCTGTCTGCACTCAAAATTACACACCTCTCCTTGCCATCGTTGAACAAAATATATGTGTTATTTAAGTCTGTCTACATGTAGGTGAACGCTGTCGAAAATAGCCCCAGTGAAAAAAGGAAGGAACAACCACCCGATTTAAACAAAACCTTTTTGTACATATCGTTTCTCATTTTGTGTTTCACTTACATGAAACATAACGCTTACTAAGTATCACTGTAGTTTTCAGGTGAGTAAGAGGGACTGGTGCAAAAATATCGGATCCACTATACTCTATTTCAGATTTGTTGCTGGTTTAGGAGACAGAAAATCGCTGGAAAGCAATGCTTAGACTCAGTGAATTACATAATAGACACTTTGTGCATATTTATTGAGAATCCGTGCGTCGTTAGAAGACTTCCATTATGCAGACGGTCGGAGGGGGATGAGGTGGTGAGTTCGGGTGAACATCAGTATCCATGACTCGCCCCCCCCCCCAAGTGTAGTGGTCGAATGGTTCTATATCTTTGGTAATAGAAATATCAAATATAACGTTCAAAAGCCTTTTTTTAAACGTCTCATGCAGCCAGTCTTCCCAAAGTATCGAGTCTAGGAGCTACCTGCTGTGTCGAGCAAGATCGTTAAGAAATCTGTTATAAATAACACGTAACCGGCTAATATACAGAAATAAGATATAGGACAGTGTGTTTATACCCACTCTTCAGATAAAATGCTGATTTTAACTGGTTCAATGCGAAAAAATATAGTGATAAATTATAGACCTTACAATAGAACAATGTTTGCCGTTTGTTTCATGTTTTCAAAATATGATTAACTTTTGCTAGGGATTCATATAGCCACTTGTTTTTCCTGATTAGCTTTCTTTAAATAACGAAATGCTGTACTTTCAAATCTAATTGAAAATGGTGAAAATAGCAGCACCATTTTGCATCCCACTTTCTGAAACCAAGATTGTTCCAAACGACAGAGTAACACTCATGCCTCAGAACCTTCATTACTTATATAAATAGGTCAACCAGAGGTTTAACTATGGTTTGGGTCAACGCAAAACTGTTTATTAAAAAAGGATACCGCAGCTTAACATTTCGCCCAACTTCAATTTCGTACCCCGAAATATTTGCCCGAGTTCGCCTCTGCATCATGGGATCTAGTTGAACACTTACCGAAACGCATGTCAGATCTTACAACCTGTCTGATCAGTCATAGATATAGCTTCGATAGTTATCGCTTTAACATTAATGTGTGCTTACACTGGGCATGTAGACCTTAACGGAGTGAAGCACTCACTCAGTGAGCAACTTTTGTGATCGCCTGTGTCTTCTTAGCGTAACAAAGTGTTTTGCACAATAGGCCTTACATCTTTTCTAATTTACCTTTTCCGAGAAGGAAGTTACTAACAAAATAAAACTTAAGAATCCTTAGAAACAACTTATAAGGTCGTAGAAGGGCCGTTTCCAGCCATTTGGTATACTTTTTTGCTTCAATTATTCTCGTTGTGCTAGGCCACAAATAGCTAGTTTTACCTAGTAATGTGATACTAAAACTTCTCCATTAAAGTAGTATACGGGTCCGACTTCAAATGTTGCTTAAAAAGTGTTTCCACTTTTAACAGGATGCAACGTATGGAATGAATGGGGTGAAACTGAGTATAAAGTATCCAGCACTCAGCAGAGTTGGGAAGAATCTCGTCAACTGTGTGAAAGTGAAAGCGCTCATCTTGTTACCATCGAGAACGAGGAGGAGAACGTTTTCCTTCAGAAGATGGTGTCACATTGTAGTTCTTGGACTTATATTGGATTGAATCGCATCGAGACAGGTGCTAACAGCATTTTTTTCAAAACATTTGAAAAGGTTAAGAGTTATCCAACTGCCAATTTCATAAGATGGTATAAGAAATCAGGTTTCGACATCAGCTGCAAAAAGTGCAAGACAGCAAATATGAAATGCAAGACAGCAGATATGAAATGTAATATTTTTAAGATTTATAGAGGTTACAGAAAAATTTTTATACACAATCTACAAATCAGGGCTACAAATACTCACAACAATATAAAAAAAAACAAACACAAAATGTTAATACTTGTATAAGTCAAACTAAACTCTCAGTACCTTTTATCTAGTGAGCAGCACTCATTAAGTTCTGTTTATGTGTGTGTGTGTGTTGTATATCTGCAGTGAGATGGCAGAAATTATCAGTCAAACATCTTTAAAAGTCTACATGTTTCAAACAATAAAATATTCTGTTGAAACTGAAACATGCAGATCTTGGGAGGAATTGTAGTGGATATTACATTTAACTGAGCAAGAGATTCCAAGTACACTTTGACAAAGAAAATGATCACAACAGTAGTTCAAAACAAGTTCCATTACCGAAATATATTGCCTTATATATACCTTGTTGAAAGCTATGTTACCCGAAACGTCGTAAATGTATTTAGTACAACTCAACATTTCACTGTGTATTACCATGCTGTTTATAATATACATATATATATATATGTAAATCTGTAAATATATTTATATATATGCTTTTTCTAAGCAGACTTTGCGCTGATATTACTCCACATGCTATTGGAATGCAATATCTTTTGTTTTTCTCTTTAGTGAAACCAGGGTAATTATTCACGGGCAAATCCCTTAAACATTTTTCAGTTATTACATTCTATTTTAAAAGCTTCATTATTCTTCGTACAAGGCTTTCGTTTATTATATCCTGATCTTCTAACCTGCAGATTTATGGGAGTGGGTTGATGGTACGGATGTTACATACACAAACTGGGGACAGGGACACCCAGGTGGACCGTCTGAGGAGTGTACGTATATGAAATCTTCGGACGGGACATGGGCTGACTTCTATTGCAGTCATCAAAGAAAAGCCGTTTGTGAAAGAAGAACTTCTCTTTGATGACTAAACAGTTACTAAATCTACTTCAATAAGACTGTTACCTTATGGTCATTTAGAAATTTCAGTAGGTAATAGGTATTTCCTTTATAATTGACGAATGTTGTAATTATTGTCCCATTCTCACATATGACTTGCTGCTACCATCGTTATCCAGACAAGTTTGGTGGGATCAATTACAGTTTGCGAAATTTTTCGACATTGTTGTATTGCGTATGTCTTAAAAAGGAATACTGGTAAGGCGTTGTAGCAGAAATAGTACAGCACGTATAGTGCAAGCTTAGTTCGTGCCCACAGGGAGAGTGTTTCTTAAAAAAAAATTTCATCTATAGGACCATGACAGATTCTTCATGTGACAACAATGGCGGCTCTTTTACAAAATAACGGCCAGTCGTATTTTTTTTTACATATATTTGTGGTATTTTTTGCAGAAAGAACTTTTTGGTCACATACACATGATATCTGGCACATAATTAAAGGCCCTATAATATAGCAGCATTATGTACTTCTCGTATGACGTCATTGGCCATCTTATTTCAAAAAGGTTTCCATTAGCTGTTGCTTTACCTATGTTTTCAAACATTTCTGTGTAGAACGTGTGAACGCCGTCACAAAGTACTTGAAAGCCTTGAATTTTGCACATAATAAAAGAACTGTTACCTTAAGGTCATCATAAATTTGTCCTGTAACAATAATGACGGCCATTTTGCAAAATCGCCACCAATACTTGTTGGTTTACATATTTGGTAGGCCTTCGTTAGGCAGTTCGGGATGTGTGAAATGTTCCTTTGGTCATGTAGGCAAACCAGTAGGCACCAATTTGAAAGCCTCTGCATGAGCTTCTTCTAACGGCTTTATACTATGACAAATTATGACTACCGTCTCTGTGCCAACTTTCCAAAATCGCTGCCTTTGATAACTCTTTTACCTGATATTGTATGGTGTACGTCCATCAACTATTTTATACATTTGAACATCTTATTTATAACTTAAGCACACATATAAATGATGCTGAAAACACTTCATAGTAACAGCCCTCTGAATGCATTGCGCCGTACCATGTTTTCACGAACGATACAAATCGGTAAATTTCTAGCGACTTTGCATTACTTTTCACTGAAATCAGATACAAAGCTGAAAAATTGAATAAGAAACGATTTGTGGCCAAGTAAACACGTCATAAGCTGGCGTCAAATCTAAAGAAGAAGTCTGATATTTCAAAATATGGATCTTTGAAAGAGCAACTATTCACTTCTGAAAGTCATATTTCTTTTCAAATCTTCCTCCCGTCTGTACCGAAGTATCAAAAAGCCATTAAAGTTTAACTCAGCATTTTAGGCAACAATAAGCATAGTCCAGAGCTTTTCTAATTATTGACTGCCCATGCAGTGACTAGGGTTGAAAGTCAGTTACTTGTTACAGAAACGTTTCTTAACTTGAGATAGGCGGATACGTCGTTAAAATGGCTTTATGATAAGTACATGGGAAAGACAAAATTGGGACCCAAAACTAATTATCGTGACCTTATTCCAAAGTGTTTACTTGTAGTAACAACATCTTGACTTTAAATGCGTACTTGTTTCAGCTTAAATCGAGTCACTTTTGTTTTTTTTTTTTTTCTTTTTCATGTTTGTGACATGAAAACTTCACAGTTTTGACTTTTAATATCAATTGTTTTAATTTTAATCGCATCACTCCAACTTCATGTAAGTAGAACCTTTGACTACAGGTCTCAAAACTTACTTATATATATGGTATCATTTTGACCGCGAAACTCATAATTCTGAACTTTTATTTCAATATTTTGATATTTATCTCAAAAGTGATTTTAAATGTCATTAGCTTTTTTTATCTCATTATTTTGATTTTGAAAAGTCACAATTTAAATTTTTGATTGCAATAGTATGACTCCCATTCGAGTTACGTTGTCTTCAAAATCAACATAATTGACTTTTGTTACATTATTTTGACTGACTTTTCATTATGTTGCATTTAAAAATCATGCCTTTATTTGACCTCCAAATTTTGACTTGAAAACTTACATACTTGTGTAAATTTTTATTCCATTATTGTGATGTTAAATCTTATTCTTTAAATGTTTAATGTCATTAATTCGACTCTGAAAGACAAACATTTGACTGTTATTCTCATTTAAGTGATTAACAGCATGAAAGGTTTCTTCTTTACTTTTAAGCTAAGTGTTGTCTAATTGTCAGAATAATGATGTTATAAAACATTATTACTACTTTAAATGCCTAAGTACAAATACTAGCAGATAATTTAAAATCATATCAATACTTCAATACTTTTAAAAAGCAAACATTAAACTGAAAGTTACAGTTATGTATTGCGTCCGTCTGACTTTTTGTCTGATCGTTTTAAATGTGAAAGTCATAATTATGACACAAAAACCCAAGATACTGTGATTAAAAGTTCCAATACCGAGGTTAAATTACAAAATTTAAATTCATTGCCTTGACTTTTCATGTCAACAATGAGAATTTCTATCTTATAATTCTTCTTTTGATATCATTAGTTTGAATTCACCCTATTCAAGAAACTTATCCACATACTTTTGACTTCTAGTCTCCTTAGTAATAAGTTAAAAATTTGTACCTTCCACAATTTTTGTTTTACTTTTATGTAACTATTTGGATTGTTAGTTCACCACTTATCTCGTGATTTTGACTTTTGATTTCTTTGTTTTGATTTAAGAAGACAAATTAGCAGACTTGTAGTTAGTACATTTTTATGTACTCATACTCGTACTCGTACTCAGGTCTTTTGAAAATCAGGTACTCGTTCTCGTACTCATGGCTTTGTACTCGTACTCGTACTCATGGCTATGTACACGTACCCGTACTCGTACTCATACTCTTGACTTTGTGCTTGTTGCCAAGCTCAGGCTTTGTATAGTCATGTATTGAGGGGTTACAATAATTCTTGAGTCTTAATATATTTCTTAGAAATTAGAACAAGACTGGCTAGAACCACCTTTACATGTTGAAAAGTGTTTATAATATGCAGTCACTCCTTCACTTTCCGTATACATTTTTAATGAAATTCACTACCATGATACACCTGGTGGTGTCTGTCATAGAGTACAGTATACCTTCATTCCCTGTATACCGTAGTATGCACATACCATAAGCATCTTACACACTTGTCTTCCAGATGCATGCTTCACCTCAACTAAGCAGGAAGTTCAAGTTACATCAACACATCACCAATCCTCAGAAGTTGGTAAATATTAAAACCAACGTCATCACAACAAAAGTTTTCTTCCTTCAAATGGGGCTTTTTGCAGGGTATTACTCTGCTTCCGTGTCTTTTTGTTTAACACATGTCATCTCCAGAGAAATCTACTCTTTCTGCTGTTGCCATGACACAAACCTTCAGATACCAGTGTTGACTACTCTGATTAGGATTTGAATATAAAGTATACTTTAGATTTCTTAATTTTGAGTACCCTTGCCTCTCCTAGGCTAGTATTTTAGTAGGCTACCTTAGGAGGAAATGAATGTTTCAAAAATAACATCATTTGTCTATAAGGATTACCAACATGCTGGTGGAATGGGTGACACTTCTGCAAAATGTAAGTTTTGAGGAGTCTGTATCAGAGAGAAGGGCAAGACAACCTCCAACTTCAGCAAACACTTCAACAGGAAGCACAGTGAAGCACAGTGAAAAGTAAGTAATGCAGAACTATACATATATATATATATATATATATATATATATATATATATATATATATATATATATATATATATATATGCATGTATAGCATGATCTACATTTCATTTTATGAAGTGTGTATGCTAATAGTCAACCATGGTTTAACTTATGGACTTACAGGTATACTGTAGAATGTAAGATTTAAAGGACAACTCTGTCGTGCTGCATGGTAAAAAATTACAAGAATGGGATGTTTTCTCTACACAGAGCAAAAGCACTAGAATAATGAGCTGTCATTAGATTTTTATCTTTCAGGGTACTGGTACTATAAGTCATGAAAAACGATTTCTTTGAATGCATCATACCATTCATAGTACCCTTACTCAGTGTGTATGATGCGTTTAGAAATCAGCGTTGTGTGAGTAAAGGAACAGAGCAATATATATGGCACTGCTCTTTGACCAACTGAGACTTATTTTATATTGCCATATATTTATAAATGTAAATAAAAATTATATGTATATATATATATATATATATATGTATATATATATATATATATATATATATATATATATGAAGATATGTAATATAGCAATTCAAGGAAGCCTTAATGTTGATGCAGGGTTGTCGGAAGCTTTTTGTAATTGGGTTGGGGTTGGGCTGATCCCTTTTACCTCCTGGACCCTGGTATTCTCCCACCCTTTGCAAAGCTGATAATATTTTGGAAGGAACTTCAAACTAGTTATTAGGGAAGTTGTATTCCTAGCCGACTGGTCCATGTGCCCTGGGAAAACTGCACACAGAATTGCTTACTTTTATCTGTTATTCTCTATTTTAATTCTCATTGGCGGGTAGGATGAATAAAAGTCTTATACTCTAGAAGTGCAAAGCCATACTCTTGACAGTTTCGTGGCAAGACCCCACGCTGTTGCACAGACTAGCTATGGTTGGGTTCATCAACGACAAACCTTAATAAGCGACTCTGTCCTTAATGATCTCATTGCTGGCTGCAGCCTTCCACTCTCTTTAACAGAACATGCACACTTCCGGAGATTTCTTGCTATCCTCGATCCAATGAACACACCGGTTGCACGATTAAGATAAACAAACAAAAAGATTCCTGACAGTGTGAAGTAGATGGAAGGACAAATAAAGGACAAGCTCAGGAAATTTCCTGGTGTAACGACCACAACGGACATTTGGACTGACAGGAAGATGAGGTTATATTTCGGTATCATAGCGCATGTTATAGAAGAAAAATATTGATGGTCTGAGAACCCTTGAACTAAGTTCGTATCTTTTGCACTGTGACAGGAAAGTATATCGGCACTCATACCTCTAAGTTATACAAAGTTCCTGTCACAGAGTTCATAATCGAAAACAAATTGATCTTGTTGTAACAGATAATGCAGCAAACATGAGGAAGGCATTGCTGCAAGCTTTCCTGGAACTGAGCAAGACATATAACAGACAGTGCACCAGAAACCGGAGATGATAATGAGGATAATGATGAAGAAGAATCTGAGGAGAATGTTGATAATGAGGAGATGTGGGAAGACCTTCTGAGTACGTTGCTGAGGAGGTAATGGGAACTCTGAAAGACAACACAAAACACCCCAACCAGTTGTCATGCTTTGACACATCTTGCAGCTGGTCATTATTGATGGTTTGAAAGAGACAGGGTCACTAAAAACAAAATGAAAAAAAAAACACTTGCCAAAGTATTGACCCTTTAGAGTCTACTGCACACCACTTTTAAAGATGGCTTTGAGAGTAAGTTTGGAAGTAATGCTGGAATACCAACGGCAAATGTCAATGGGTGGAATTCCACCTTACGTCAAGTCACAGCTGTGATATCTCTTGATGTAGTTAAGCTCAACAATCTGCTAGATGAGCTACAGCTGGACCGTTTGAAACTGAGACAGCGTGAACTCAGTTCCTTGCTAAAGTTGAGAGAAGTGCTGGCACCCTTTCTTAAGCTCACTGATATGACACAAGGAGAGAAAGATGTGACCATTAGCTGTGGTATTCCTTGAGTCTTGCGACTAGATCATTTCCTTGATGGTGTGTCACAAACCGTCAGACACTGCGGTTTACTAGTAACAACACTTTTGGCTTCACTGAAGAAACGATTCTCAGGTATTCTGATGCGAGCAAACATCATACATACACCTGAAACTACACCAGAATAAACAGGCTTTGGGATCAGATTTACCTTATGGCTGCTGTGCTTGACCCTGGCTGGGGCTTTTCGTGGATAGAAATGAGAAATGACATGGGAAACTAAAGCACAACTGACAAGTGATATTAAAGGTATGTTATTGTGTGGACGTTTGCATGTTATGCTCTGGAAACTTTAAGTTTTGGCTATTTCAAGGACATTCCATCTTAGCCTTAACAAAGAAACTCCTGTCAAGTCAATTTACTTGCTGCCGATCCTCAAACCAAAAAAAAAACTGCCAGGTGCACCTTCCGAACAAATCTACAAGCCCCTGCTACTGTAAGGCCAAATTACTCACGGCTACACTGCTGTGTATGAGCTGTCTGCTATGCACAGCGCCTAACTACTGATCTGCACAAGTCGTCATTGACAATTCAGAGTGAAGTTATTGTTTGCAGTCAGAGGGAAGCTATTGTTTGAATGTATGTCAATCAAGGTACAATACAAGTGTTAACAGAGATACCACGAGGATTCCTGAATATGTTTAGGGATACAACCATCCAGGCCTTTTAAATTTTGTATGAGCAAAAGTTTACTGAGATGTCGATTTTTCCTGCTACAGATGGCCCAGTCTTAAAATCTGAGGCCTTGGCATAGCTCTGCGAAATTTTGATGCAAAATGAGGCGATGTCTGTTTTCCTCAAACGCTTGCAGAAAGAAAAATATTTGGAGGGTACTGTTTATATTTGAGTCCAAGAGTAACTTAAAAAGGTTAAAAATTGATTTTAAAACTAAACTGACACATTCAACCTTCACTAAGTATATTCAGCAATATCCCTTGCCAGTGGAGTGACTGGGACAACAGGCAGACCTGCAGCCAGACAAGAAACCATAGGGACCAAATAGCTTCCATTGGGCTAAATATTGTTCGGGTTGGGGTACAGGTATGTTAAGACATATTGTATGCCAGCAATAATCATTTTGTTATCAAAATTTTAGTTTTGACTACAGGCCTGGCAACATGGGTATTTGGGACTGTCATCCCCCACATTTTTTGGCTAAAAAAATGTTCTGATTGATGTACATAGTAGTATGTTGGTACGGTAAAATGTTTTCCTTCTTTGTTAAGGCCTTAGACCTGTCAGACTTCTTCAGAGACCGAACTTACGTATGCCAGTAATCCTTAAGCTTAAGGGTACTCAACCCTTACTCCACTAATGTCTTTGCAGTGTGAGCCTAGGCTGTCTCCCTAAACCTGTAAAGTGGGATTTCATTTGAAAAAATGTTACAGTACTGTGAAACGTGAATAATAATAATAATAATAATAATAATAATAATAATAATAATAATAATAATAATAATAATAATAATAATAATAATAATAATAATAATAATAATAATAATAATAATAATAATAATAATAATAATAATAATAATAATAATAATAATAATAATAATAATAATAATAATAATAATAATAATAATAATAATAATAATAAATAATAAATAATAATAATAATAATAATAATAATAATAATAATAATAATAATAATAATAATAATAATAATAATAATAATAATAATAATAATAATAATAATAATAATAATAATAATAATAATAATAATAATATAATAATAATAAATAATAATAATAATAATAATAATAATAATAATAATAATAATAATTAATAATAATAATAATAATAATAATAATAATAATAATAATAATAATAATAATAATAATAATAATAATAATAATTAATAATAATAATAATAATAATAATAATAATAATAATAATAATAATAATAATAATAATAATAATAATAATAATAATAATAATAATAATAATAATAATAATAATAATAATAATAATAATAATAATAATAATAGAGGCCATGCGGATGCACAAGATCGACAACAAGATCTGCACTCTCATAGAAGATTCCATGCCAAACTGGGTCACTGACCTAACTGCCAGCGGAGAACACCTCGCCAGAATTCCAGTCCGATGTGGGATCTTCCAAGGAGATGCCCTATCACCATTGCTCTTCTGTGTAGCCATCAACCCTCTCAGCCACATACTCAGAAACTCTAGACGTGGATACACACTACGATCGGGTCACACAATAAACCACCTCCTGTACATGGACGATCTAAAGTTGTACGGGAAGAATGAACGGGAGATTGACTCGATGATCAACACAGTCCGAATCTTCAGTGACGACATTGGCATGAAGTTCGGCCTTGAGAAATGTGGCAGGCTCATAATCAAGAGAGGGAAGGTGGAAGTTACGCAGGGCCTACTCCTAGACATCGGGAAGATCAGAGACGTGGAAGTAGAAAGAGGATACAAGTACCTCGGTATCCTGCAGGGCATGGAAAACCTCCAGAAACAAGTAAAAGCCAACACAATTAAGACCTACACCAAGAGGATCAGGCAAGTCATGAAAACGAAACTAAGTGGACAGAACAAGATCCAGGCTATCAATACATATGCCATGCCAGTTGTCAGCTACACTGCAG